>CM068968.1:65759439-65782413 GCA_035128595.1 Eptatretus atami | reverse complement strand
TTGGTAAAGTAGTACTGTGAGTAAGGTGTGTAAAGTACGTACTGTGAGTAAGGGTAGAAGTTGGTCTCGTGAGGTGTCAGTACTAATGGTACGTGTACTGTGAGAGGTGAAAGATGGACTGTTAGTGTGTAAAGCTAGGTACGGGTAACGGGTACGTACTGTGAGGGTAAGGATGTGGTAAGTATAGTACTGTGAGGAAGGGTGTCATAAGCACGGTGAAGTAGTGGTAGAAGTACTGTGAGGTAAGGTGTCGGTCAAGCTATGTACTGGAGGAAGGTCTGAGTAAGTATAGTACTGTGAGGTAAGCTGTCGTTAAATAAGGGTACTGTGAGGGTAAGGTGTTGTAAAGTTAGGTACTGTGAGGACAGGTGTGTAAAGTACTAGGTACTGTGAGGTAAGGTGTGGTATAAAGTACGGTATCTGTGAGTAGTGTGGTAAAGT
This sequence comes from Eptatretus atami, assembly GCA_035128595.1. Lineage (NCBI taxonomy): Eukaryota > Metazoa > Chordata > Myxini > Myxiniformes > Myxinidae > Eptatretus > Eptatretus atami. The sequence continues at coordinate 65,781,972 of CM068968.1, read as the reverse complement.
ACGTACTGTGAGGCAAGTGTGGTAAAGTACCAGGTACCTGTAGGTAAGGTGTAGGTAAGTACGGGTACTGTGACGTATGGTGTGTAAAAGTACGGTACTGTGAGGTAAGGTGTGTGAAAGTACGGTACTGTGAGGTAAGGTGTGTGTAAAGTTAGCAGTACTCGTGAGGTAACGGTGTGGTAAAGTACAGCGGTAACTCGTGAGGTAAGGTGTTAAAGTAATAGTACTGTAGGTAAGTGTGTAAAGATCAGTACTGTGAGGGGTAAGGTGTAGTAAAGTACGTACTGGAGGTAAGGTGTGAAAGTATGGTACTGTGAAGTAATGTGTAAATAATGTCGGGTATGTGAGGTTAAGGTGTTGTAAGAAGTACGGTACTGTGAGGTATTGGTGTAAGTTAAAGTAACGGTACTGTGCAACGGTAAGGTGTAGTAAAGTACGGTACTGTGAGGTATATGGCTGTAGAAAGTACGTACTGTGAGGTAAGGGTAATAATGTACGGTACTGTGAAGTAAGTGTGGTAACAGTACGGTAGTGGAGGTAAGGTGTGGTAAAGTACGCGTACTGTGAGGTAAGTGTGGTAAGTACGGTACTGTGAGGTAAGGTTGGCTAAAGTATGTACTGTGACGTAAGGTGTGGTAAGTAGTACTGTGATGGTAAGTGTGTAAAGTATAGTACTGTGAGTAAGGTGGATAAGTATATACTGTGAGGTAAGGTGTGGTAAAGTATAGTACTGGAGGTAGGTGTAAGTATAGACTGTGAGGTAAGGTGTTAAAGTAGTACTGTGAGGTAAGTGTGTAAAGTATTGTACTGTGAGGTAGTTGTAAAGTATAGGTACTGTGAAGTAAGGTGTAATGTAATGTACGGTACTGTGAGGTATGTGTGTAAAGTAGGCGGGCGCGGCTATAAGAGGTAATGGTGTTAGGTAAAGTACGGTACTGTGAGTAATGGTGTAGTAAGTACGTACTGCTGAGGTAAGTGTGTAAAGTATGTGTACTGTGAAACTTAAATGGTGTAATAATGTACGGTACTGTGAGGCTTAAGGTGTCAGTAAAGTACATGTACTGTTAGGTATTGGTGTCGTAAGTACGGTACTGTGAGGTAAGGTGTGGTATCTAAAGTCTGAGTACTGTGAGGTAAGGTGTTGGCTAAAGTTGGTACTGTGAGGTAAGTGTGACGTATAAGGTACTGTGAGTAAGGTGTAGTTAAAAAGTACGGGTACTGTGATCAGGTGCTAGTAAGTATGGACGGAAGTAAGAGTGAATAATGTATGGGTACTGTTGAGGGTAAGGTGTAGTAAAGTATGGTACTGTGAGGTAAGGTTGTCATAATGTATGGTACTGTGAGTATGGTGTAGTAAAGTAGACGTGAGTAACTGTGAGTAAGGTTAGTAATGTACGGTACTGTGGTAAGTAGTAAAGGTTGAGTTACTCGTGAGGTAAGGTGAAAAACGGACAGGTGGTGTGTAAAATACTACGTAAGGATGTAAGTAGTAGTAATAATGTGAGGGGTGTACTGTTTGAGGTATGGTGTTAGTAAAGTACGGTCTACTGTGGGTAAGTGTAGTAAGATGAGATAGAAATGTACGGTACTCGTGAGGTAAGGTAGTAAAGTACCGGGTACTGTGACATGTAAGGTGTAATAATGTACCGGTACTGTGAGTAAGGTGTAGTAAGTCGGTACTGTACGGTATGGTGTAGCGTAAAGGTACGGTACTGTGAGGTAAGGTGTAGTAAATGTACGGTTACTGTGAGGATAGGTGTGTAAAGTATCGTACTGTGAGGTAAGGTGGAATAATCGGTACGTAGGTATGTGTACGTATAGGTAAGATGTAAAGTAGGTACTGTGAGTAGGTGTAGTAAAGTTAGGTACTGTGCAGGTTTAAAGTATAGTAAAGTATGGTCTGTGAGGTAAGGTTGTATATAATGTACGGTACTGTGAGGTAAGAGTGTCGGTAAAGTAATTGGTACTGCGAGTAAGGTGCTTATGTACGTGTACTGTGAGGTAAGCTGTAGTAAAGTATGGTACTGTGAGGTAAGGTGTATAGTAATTAGTACAGGTACTGTGAGGTTAATTGGTGTAGTTAAAAGTACGGTTACTGTGCGGGGGGGGGTAGGTGTAAGTAAAGTATCGGTACTGTGAGGTAAGGTGCTAATTAATGTACGGTACTGTGAGGTAAGTGTGGGTAAAGTATGGTACTGTGAAGTAAGTGTGTAATAATGTACGGTACTGTGAGGTAAGGTGTAGTAAAAGTACGTACTGTGAGGTATGGTGTAGTAAAGTACGGTACTGTGCGGTAAGGTTGTAGTAAAGTATTGTACTGTGAGGTAAGGTGTAATAATGTAGGTACTGTGAGGTAAGGTGTAGTAAATTAGTACTGTGGGTATGTGTAGTAAGTACGGTAGCGTATCGTAAGTAAATAGGTACGGAGGTTAAAAGTGTTGTAATATGTACGGTACTGTGAGGTATGGTGTAGTAAAGTACGGTATCTGTGACGTAAGGTGTAATAATGTACGGTACTGTGAGGTAAGTGCTGGTAAAGTATGGTACTGTGACAGTTAAGCTGTGTAATTAATGTACGGTATTGAGTTTAGTCTGTAGAAGTACTGGTTAGTTGAGAGTAAGGTGTATGTAATAGTACGGTACTGTGTGCGGTAAGGTGTAGTAAAGTATGGTACTGTGAGGTAAGGTGTAAGTAATGTACGGTACTGCTTGAGGTAAGGGTAGGTTTAAAGTACGGTGTAGTAAAGTACGGTACTGTGAGGTAATAGGTGTAAGTAATGGTACGCGTACTGTGAGGTAAGGTGTGGTAAAGTATGGTTTACTGTGAGGTAAGGTGTTGGAAAGTACGGCTACAGTGAGGTAAGGTTGGTCAAGTACGGTTCTGTGAGGTAAGGTGTGGTAAGAACGGTACTGTGAGGTAAGGTGTGGTGAAAGTATAGTACTGTGAGTAAGGTGGTAAAGTATAGTACTGTGAGGTAAGGTGTAGTAAAGTATAGTACTGTGAGGTAAGGTGTAGTAAAGTATAGTACTTGAGGTAAGGTTGTGGTTGAAAAGTACGGTACTGTGAGGAAGGTGTGGGTAAAGTACGGTACTGTGAGGCAAGGTGTGGCAAAGTACGGTACTGTGAGAAAGGGTGGTAAAGTACGTACTGTGAGCGTAAGGTGTGGTAAAGTACGGTACTGTGAGGTAAGGTGTTGGTCAAAGTATGGTACTGTGAGGTAAGGTGTAGTAAAGTACAGTACTGTGAGGTAAGGTGTAGTAAAGTATGTAGTACTGTGAGTAATTGGTGGTAAAGGTATAGTACTGTGAGGTAGGTGTAGTAAAGTACGGTACTGTGAGGTAAGGTGTGGTAAAGTTATGGTACTGTGAAGTTTGTGTAATAATGTACGGTACTGTGAGGTAAGGTGTTGTAAAGTACGGTACTGTGAGGTATGGTGGTAGTAAGTATGGTACGTGTGAGTGTAAGGTGTAGCTGAAGTATAGTACTGTGAGGTAAGGTGTGGTAAAGTACGGTACTGCTAGGGAAGGTGTAAAGTCGGTACTGTGAGGAAGGGTGTAAAACGGTACTGTGAGGTACAAGGTGTGGTAAAGGTACGGTTACTGTGAGTTAAGGTGTGGTAAAGTATGTACTGTGAGTGGAGTAAGGTGTAGTAAAGTACAGTACTGTGAGGTAAGGTGTAGTAAAGTATAGTACTGTGAGGTAAGGTGTGTGTAAAGGTATATAGTACTGTGAGGTAAGGTGTAGTAAAGTACGGTACTGTGAGTAAGGGGTGGTTAAGTATGTTAACTGTGAAGTAATTGTGTAATAATGTACCGCGGTACTGTGAGGTAAGGTTGTTAAAGTACGGTACGTGAGGTAGGTGGTGTAATGTACGGTACTGTGAGGTAAGGTGTAGTAAAGTATAGGTACTGTGAGGTAAGGTGGAGTTAAAGTACGGTACTGTGAGGGAAGGTGTTGGTAAAGTACGGTACTGTGAGGCTAGGTGTGGCAAAGTACGGTACTGTGAGGCAAAGTGTGGTAAAGTACGATACTGTGAGGTAGGTGTGGTAAAGTACGTACTGTCAGGTAAGGTGTGGTAAGTATGGTACTGCTGAGGTAAGGTGTAGTAAAGTAAGTACTGTGAGGTAAGGTGTAGTAAAGTATTTAGTACTGTGAGGTAAGGTGTGGTAAAGTATAGCACTGTGAGTAAGGTGTAGTAAAGTACGGTTACTGTGAGGTAAGGTTGTGGAAAAGTATGGTACTTGAAGTAATGTGTAATAATGTACGGTACTGTGACGGTAAGTGTTTGTAAGTACGGTACTGTTGGAGGGGTTTAATGTGTAGTAATGTACGGTACTGTGAGGTAAGGTGTAGTAAAGTATAGTACTGTGAGGTAAGGTGTGGTAAAGTACGGTACTGTGAGGAAGGTTGGTAAAGTACGGTACTGTGAGGCAAGTGTGGAAAGTACGTACTGTGAGGCAAGGTGTGGTAAAGTACGGTACTGTGAGGTAAGGGTGGTAAAGTACGGTACTGTGAGGTAAGGTGTGGTAAAGTATAGGTACTGTGAGGTAAGGTGTAGTAAAGTTGTACTGTGAAGGTAAGGTGTGTAAAGTATGTACTGTGAGGTAAGTGTGGTAAAGTATAGTACTGTTGAGGTAAGGTGTAGTAAAGCGGTACTGTGAGGTAAGGTGTGGTAAAGTATGGTACTGTGAAGTAATGTGTTAATAATGTACGTACTGTGAGGTAAGGTGTTTGTAAAGTACCTGGTACTGTGAGGTATGGTGTGTAGTAATGTAGTACTGTGAGTAAGGTGAGTAAAGTATGGTACTGTGAGTAAGGTGTAGTAAAGTTCGGTACTGTGAGGTAAGGGTGTAGTAAAGTACGGTACTGTGAGGTAATGATGTAGTAAAGTACGGTACTGTGAGCGTATAAGGTTTGTAATAATGTACGGGTACTTGGTCTTGGAAGTGAGGTGTGGTAAAGTACGGTAGTGGAGGGAAGGTGTGTAAGTAACAGGTACTGTGAGTAAGGTGTGGTTAAAGTACGGTACTGTGAGGTAATGGTGGTGGTTAGTATATGGTACTGTGAAGTAATGTGTAATAATGTACAGGTACTGTTGAGGTTAAGTGTTGTAAAGTACGGCTTACTGTGAGGTATGTGTAGTAATGTACGGTACTGTGAGTAAGGTGTTAGTAAAGTATGTACTTGAGGTAAGTGTAGTAAAGTACGGTACTGTGAGGAAGGTGTGGTAAAGTACGGTACTGTGGGGCAAGGTGTGGCAAAGTACGGTACTGTGAGGCAAGGTGTGGTAAAGTACGGTACTGTGAGGTAAGGTGTGCGTAAAGTACCGGTACTGTGAGGTAAGGTGTATGGTAAAGTATGGTACTGTGACGGTAAGGTGTAGTAAAGTAAGTACTGTGAGGTAAGGTGTAGTAAAGTATAGTACTGTGAGGTAAGGTGTGGTAAAGTATAGCACTGTGAGGTAAGGTGTAGTAAAGTACCGGTACTGTGAGGTAAGGTGTGGTAAAGTATCGGTACTGTGATAGGTAAGTGTAATAATGTACGGTACTGTAGGAGTGGTAAAGTACGGTACTGTGAGGTATGGTGTAGTAAGTACGTACTGTGAGGTAAGGGTAGTAAAGATAGTACTTGAGTAAGTGTGGTAAAGTAGGTACTGTGAGAAGGTGTGGTAACAGTACGTACTGTGAGGCAAGGTGTTGGCAAAGTACGGTACTGTGAGTAAGGTGTGTAAAGTAGGTACTGTGAGGTAAGGTGTGGTAAAGTACGTACTGTGAGGTAAGGTGTGTAAAGTATGTACTGTGAGGTAAGGTGTAGTAAAGTACAGTACTGTGAGGTTAGGTGTAGTAAAGTATAGTACTGTGAGGTAAGGTGTGGCTAAAGTATTAGTACTGTGAGGTAAGGTGTAGTAAAGTACGGTACTGTGAGTAAGGTTGGTAAAGTATCGGTACTGTGAAGTAATGGTAATAATGTAGTACTGTGAGTAAGGATTGTAAAGTACGTACTGTGAGGTATGTGTAGTAATGTACGTACTGTGAGGTAAGTGTTAGTAAAGCTAGTGGTTACTGTGAGGTAAGGTGTTAGTAAAAGTCGTACTGTGAGGGTAAGCGTGTAGTAAAGTACACGGTACTGTGACGGTATGTGTGTAAAGTACGTACTGTGAGGTAAGGTGTAAAAGTACGGTACTGTGAAGTGAGGTGTGGGTAAAGTTACGTAGTGAGGGAAGGTTGTGTAAAGTACGTACTGTGAGGTAAGTGTGGTAAAGTACGGTACTGTGAGGTAAGGTATGGTAAAGTTATGTACTGTGAGGTAAGGTGTGTAAAGTATAGTACTGTAGGTAAGGTGTGGGTAAAGTATAGTACTGTGAGTAAGGTGTAGTAATGTACGTGTACTGTGAGGTAAGCTGTGGTAAAGTATAGTACTGTGAGTAAGGTGCGTACTGTAGTAAGTATAGTTTACTGTGAGGTAAGGTTGAGTATAAAGTTACCGTACTGTGAGGTAAGGTTTGTAAAGTATAGTACTGTGAGGTAAGGTGTGGTAAAGTATTGTACTGTGAGGTAAGGTGTAGTAAAGTACGGTACTTTGTAAGGTATGTGTTTAGTAAAGTACGGTACTGTGACGGTAAGGTGTAAAATGTACGGTACTGTGAGGGTAAGGTGTGGTAAAGTACGGTACTGTGAGTAAGGTGTTGTAAAGTACGGTACTGTGAGGTAAGTGTGGTTAAAGTATATACTGTGAGGGTAAGGTGTGAATAAAGTAGTACTGTGAGTAGGTGTAGTAAAGTACAGTACTGTTGAGGTATGTGTGTAAATAATTACGGTACTGTGAGGAAGGTGTGGTAATAGTACTGTGAGTATGGTGTAATAATGTACGTACTGTGAGGTAAGGTGTTGGTAAGTATAGTACTGTGAGTATGTGTAGTAATAAGTACGGTACTGTGAGGTAAGTGTGGTAAAAGTACGGTACTGTGAGGTAAGGATGTGGTAAAGTAGCGTACTGTGAGTAAGGTGTTGGTAAAGTATGTACTGTGAGGTAAGGTGTTGGTAAAGATACTACTGTGAGGTATGGTGTAGTAAAAGTATGTACTGTGAGAGTAAGGTGGTAAAGTAGCGTACTGTGAGTAAGGTTGTAATGTAATAATGTACGGTACTGTGAGGTAAGGTGTGGTAAAGTACGGTACTGTGAGGTAAGGTGTAATAATGTACGGTACTGTGAGGTAAGGTGTAAGTTAAAGTACGGTGTACATGTGTAAGGTGTATTAATACGGTACTGTGAAGTGTGTATAAGTACGTTACTGTGAGTAAGGTTAGTAGTACGGTACTGTGAGTAATGGTTGTATAAGTACGGTACTGTGAAAGTAGTTGTATAAGTACGTACTGTAGTAAGGTAGTAGATAGTCGGTACTGTGAGGTAAGGTGTGGTAAAGTACGTACGTTGAGGTAAGGTGTGTAAAGTACGGTACTGTGAGGTAAGGTGTTGTAGTAAAGTACGGTACTGTGAGTATGGTGTAGTAAAGTACGGTACTGTGAGGTAAGGTGTAATAATGTACGGTACTGTGAGGTAAGGTGTGGTAAAGTACGTACTGTGAGGTAAGTGTTGGTTAAAGTACGGTACTGTTGAGGTAAGGTGTAGTAAAGTACGTACTGTGAGGTAAGGTGTAGAGTAAAGTACGGTACTGTGAGGTTAGGTGTAGTAAAGTACGTACTGTGAGGTAAGGTGTTAAAATGTACGGTACTGTGAGTAAGGTGTGGTAAAGTACCGGTACTGTGAGGTAAGGTGTGGAAAAGTACGGTACTTTGAGGTAAGGTGTGGTAAAGTACGGTACTGTGAGGTAAGGTGTGGTAAAGTACGGTACTGTGAGGTAAGGTGTGGTAAAGTACGGTACTGTGACGGTAAGGTGTGGTAAAGTACGGTACTGTGAGGTAAGGTGTTGGTAAAGTACCGTACTGTGAGGTAAGGTGTGGTAAAGTACGGTACTGTGAGGTAAGGTGTGGTAAAGTATAGTTACTTGAGGTAAGGTGTGGTAAGTACGGTACGTGAGGTAAGGTGTAGTAAATGTACGGTACCATGAGGAGAGTGAACCACGTGCCCCGTTTCGTCTCCAAACCATCTCATCCACGAGTCCAAGACGGCAGATTCGTGAATCTAATCACCTGACTTGCCCAGTTTTCCATCCATCCCTGATCAATCCTTCTCTTCAGGAATTATTCATTCCCCAAAAGGAATATTTTCGTGATTTCCATGATTTATTAAAGAAAAAAAATGCTTCTTCCACTTGTCATGTTCATAAAATGTGCCTCGGAAAGGTTTCCAGAGCCGGATATCGGTTTGCTCACGTCTTGGTGTCCAATTCAGTGTTGTTTCGGATCTGGGTTCGGGATGGCGGGAAACAGTTCTTTCATCGAACATGTTACTATGTTAGTCTTGGTGTGTAATTCCCGTCAATAATAAAACGAGTTGATCACGTGTTTAGAAACCCCCCACGTGGAAAGGTCTGGGTGGGTGTGGGGGAAGACCTCAGATTTTCGCCCGATCTCCAAGTGTTGTACCAAGCTGTTGGTATCTTGAACCTGACCGATCAGTTTTTGGTGTCCGTGTGGAATTTCCCCGGGGTCATAGCCAATGAGTGATCACGGATTCGCGGGGTTAACTCCACTCTGTTCTTGCGAATGGGAGCTTGGCTGCCGGGAGCTATCATTTCTTGGAAGCATGGCTCTGGCTCTGCCGTTGATGCTGCACCCCTCTACCAGTACACGGGTTCTTATTTCGCCGACCTCAGAAGGATGACAAGCTGAATCAACCCCACCTGGTGTTAATTGAGCAGCCAACAGAGCTTGAACTCATGACCCGAGGATCCCAAGCCAGCCACCCGAGCGGCAAAGTCAACACCAGGCTTACAAGGTTCAGGAAAGGTCACATCCGCCGCTCAGCCAATGAAAGGTCACATCCGCCGCTCAGCCAATGAAAGGCCAAGATGACGCTGGCCAATGAGCACGCCGCATGCTGGAAGAGTCCAGTGGGAGATGTAAAATCATGAATCACTTCACTCTTTCATTCCTCGTTTTTTCCGGCCTTTGGAATGAACTCCCTCACTCTGTTCAATCCCATTCTTCCCTCCAGGCCTTCAAAACAGCCATTCACCACCACCTCTTGTCATCCCCCTTCCAAATTCTTGATCTTTTCTACCCCCGTTAATCCGCCCCAAACCCACCTCCTTCAAATTCCCTGCTTTCCTTCCTGAAATGAAAGTCCCCGTAATGTCCATCTTGTATACCCCGTGTTCCCCGCCCCCATCCCTCTCCCTTCCACAGATCTCCTCATGTCTCTGTTCCCCACTGTTTTGTCCTTCCCTCTCCCGCCCCTTTGTCTTATGCCCCCCCTCTTGTCTCATCCCCCCCCCTGCCATGCGTTGGGTGTTTGCTCTCACACGAGCCTCGACAAGGAAAACAAAAAATAAAACCAATGTCACCCTTAGGGTGACCCGTATCTTGCCAAAAGGTGACCACGTGTGACTTCTTTAAGGTCACACTGAAGTGAACAGAGCTGCTATCCACCAGGAGCGACTCCTTGAGGAATATCTGCCTACGAGAGATTCCGATGAGAATCGTTCTACAGAGTAACCATGAAAAATAGCGTTGCCTCATAACGTCACCAAATGACGTCATAATGTCTCAAGCTTGACATATCTAGAAAGCACTCATCGAGGTGTTCAATTTGAGGTACTACACGATATTGTTCCTAAAAGTTGAAAATTTGACCTTGGGGTCAAATATGTTTGACCTTAGGCGCTAACCATGAAGGTCAAGGCCAATCGCGACCAAAATTAATCAGCTGAGCGCCAGACCATGAACTATATTCCCATGAAGTTTGAAGACGATCCAATCAAAATTACTCAAAAAATAAGGGTTTCGTCGACTCCCCTGATTTGCAACAAAGTGACCTTGACCTTTTACCTTGACCTTCAAAATTTTATACCCTGAAAGGGCTCTATAGGCCTCTGATATGCGAAGTTACAAAAATTTCCAATGATAACTGTGCTCTGCAGATGATTTATACGTGATTACAGACAAAAAAAAAAACCATATGAAGGTCAAGCCAATCGCCACCAAAAACTAATCAGCTGAGCGCCAGACCATGAACTATATTCCCATGAAGTTTGAAGACGATCCGATCAAAAATTACTCAAAAAATAAGGGTTTCGTCGACTCCCTGATTTGCGACAAAGTGACCTTGACCTTTGACCTTGACCTTCAAAATTTTATGCGCTGAAGGGACCTCTATAGGCTCTGATATGCGAAGTTACAAAAATTTCCAATGATAACTGTGCTCTGCAGAATTTTTTATACGTGATTACAGACAAAAAAAACAAAAAAAAAAAACATACAAGCCGACTAACATATTTCGCAAAAACTTTGTTTTGGCAAGATAAACAAACAAAAAAAACAGCGAGCATGCTCACAGTCCAGTGGTTCATTCAGTACATCACCATACGCCATTTTTCGTCTTAAACGACATTTTTAAAAATACGGTTTGAGTCTTAAAACGTGCCATTTCAAAAATACGGGTTTGAGTCTTAAAACTTGACATTTAAAAAAAATACTGGTTGAGTCTTAAAAACGTGACATTTTAAAAAATACCAGGTTTAAGTCTTAAAAGTACCATTTAAAAATACCGTTTTGAGTCTTACAACGTGGCCATTTTAAAAATACCGGGTTTGAGTTCTTAAAACCACATTTTAAAAAATACCGGGTTTGAGTCTTAAAACGTGACATTTTTAAATACCGTGTTTGAGTCTTAAAACGTGACATTTTAAAAAATACCGGGTTTGAGTCTAAAAACGTGACATTTTAAAAAATACGTGTTTAAGTCTTAAAGTGCCATTTTTAAATTCCGTGTTTGAGTCTAAAACGTGCCATTTCAAAAATACCGGGTTTGAGTCTTAAACTTGACATTTTAAAAAATACCGGGTTTTGAGTCTTTAAAACGTGGCATTTTTAAAATACCGTGTTTGAGTCTTAAAACGTGAACTTTTAAAAAATTCGGGTTTTGAGTCTAAAACGTTCCATTTTAAAAAATACCGGGTTTAAGTCTTAAAACTGCCATTTTAAAAGTACCGTGTTTGAGTCTTAAAACGTGCCATTTTAAAAATACCGGGTTTGAGTTAAAACTGACATTAAAAAAATACCGGGTTTGAGTCTTAAAACGTGATTATTTAAAAATACCGTGTTTGAGTCTAAAAACGTGACATTTTAAAAAATATCGGGTTTGAGTCTTAAAACGTGACATTTTAAAGTATCAGGTTTGAGTCTTAAAACGTGACATTAAATATCGGATTTGAGTCTTAAAAACGTGACATTTTAAAAATATCAGGTTGAGTTCTTAAAACGTGACATTTTAAAAAATACCGGTTTAAGTCTTAAAGTGTCATTTTAAAATACCGGGTTTGCGTCTTAAAACGTGTCATTCAAAAATTACCGGTTTGAGTCTTAAAACGTGACATTTAAAAAATACGGGTTGAGTCTAAAACGTGACATTTAAAAATACCGGTTTTGAGTCTTAAACGTGATATTTTAAAAATACCGGGTTTGAGTCTAAAAACGTGACATTTTAAAAATACCGGGTTTGAGTCTAAAACGTGCCATTTCTAAAAATACCGGTTTGAGTCTTAAAAAACATGCCATTTTAAAAATACGCGTTTGCGTCTTAAAACATGTCATTTCAAAAAATACCGGTTTGAGTCTAAAAACGTGAACATTTTTAAAATATCGGGTTTGAGTATTAAAACGTGACATTTTTAAAAATATCAGGTTTGAGTCTTAAAACGTGCATTTAAAAATATTCAGGTTTGAGTCTTAAAACGTGACATTTAAAAAATATCGGGTTTTAGTCTTAAAACGTGACATTTTTTAAAATACCGGGTTTAAGTCTAAAAGTGTCATTTTAAAAATAACCGGGTTTGCGTCTTAAAACGTGTCATTTTCAAAAAATACCGGGTTTGAGTCTTAAAACGTGACATTTTAAAAATACCGGGTTTGAGTCTTAAAACGTGACAATTTTAAAAAATACCGGGTTTGAGTCTTAAAACGTGACATTTTAAAAATACCGTGTTTGAGTTCTTAAAAACGTGACATTTCTAAAAAATACCGTGTTTAGTCTTAAAACGTGCCATTTCAAAAATACGGTTTGAGTCTTAAAACTTGACATTTTAAAAAATACCGGTTTGAGTCTTAAACATGCCATTTTAAAAATACTGGGTTTGCATCTTAAAAATGTCATTTCAAAAATACCGGGTTTGAGTCTAAAAACGTGACATTTTTAAAATATCGGGTTGAGTCTTTAACGTGACATTTTAAAAGTATCGGTTTGAGTCTTAAAACGTGACATTTTTAAATATCGGGTTTGAGTCTTAAAACGTGACATTTAAAAATATTGGGTTTGAGTCTTAAAAGTGACATTTTTAAAATACCGGGTTTAAGTCTTAAAAGTGTCATTTGAAAAAATACCGGTTTTGCGTCTTAAAACGTCTCATTTCAAAAAATACCGGGTTTGCATCTTTAAAAACGTCTCATTTTCAAAAAAATACCGGTTTGAGTCTTTAAAAACGTGACATTTATAAAATACCGGTTTGAGTCTTAAAACGTGACATTTTAAAAAACGGGTTTGAGTCTAAAACGTGACATTTTAAAAATACCTTTTGAGTCTTAAAACATCATAACATTTGAAAAATACAGGTTTGAGTCTAAAAACGTGCCATTTCAAAAATACCGGGTTTGAGTCTTAAAACGTGCCATTTTTAAAAATACCGGGTTGAGTCTTAAACGTGCCATTTTAAAAAATACCCGGTTTGAGTCTAAAACATGCCATTTCAAAAATATCGGGTTGAGTCTTAAACGTGTCATTTGAAAAAATACGGGGTTTGAGTCTTAAAAACGTGTCATTTCAAAAAATACTGGGTTTGAGTCTTAACACGTGCCATTTTCAAAAAACCGGGTTTGAGTCTTAAAACATGTAGTTTCAAAAAAATACCGGGTTTGAGTCTGAAAATGTCCATTTTCAAAAATACCGGGTTTGAGTCTTAAACGTGTCGTTTTAAAAAATACCGGGTTTGAGTCTAAAAACGTGCCATTTCAAAAATACTGGGTTTGAGCTTAAAACGTGTCATTTCAAAAAATACCGGGTTTGAGTCTTAAAACGTGCATTTTAAAATACCGGGTTTGAGTCTAAAAACATGTTGTTTTAAAAATACGGTTTGAGTCTAAAAAGTTCATTTCAAAAAATACCTGTTTGAGTCTTAAAACGTGCCATTTCAAAAATACCGGGCTTGAGTCTTACAACGTGTCGATTTAAAAATACCGGGTTGAGTCTAAAACGTGCCATTTTTCAAAAATATACCGGGTTTGAGTCTTAAAACGTGTCGTTTCAAAATACCGGGTTTGAGTCTTTAAAAAAGTGCCATTTAAAAAATATTGGTTAAGTCTTAAAACGTGACATTTTTTAAAATACCGGGTTTTAGTCTGAAAGATGTCATTTTAAAATACCGGTTTGGTCTTAAAACGTGTCATTTCAAAAATACGGGTTGAGTCTTAAACTGTCATTTTAAAAAAATACGGGTTTTTAGTCTAAAAAGTGTCATTTAAAAAATATCGGGTTTTGAGTCTTTAAAACTGTACATTTTTAAAAATACCGGGTTTAAGTCTTAAAAGTGTCATTTTAAAAATACCGGGTTTGCGTCTTAAACGTGTCCATTTAAAAATATCGGGTTTGAGTTCTTAAAACGTGACATTTTAAAAATACCGGTCTTAAGTTCTTAAAGTGTTCATTTAAAAAAATACCGGGTTTAGTCTTAAAACGTGCCATTTAAAAAAATATTGGCTTTAGTCTATAACGTGACATTAAAATACCGGTTTAGTCTGAAGATGTCATTAAAAATACCGGGTTTGCGTTTTAAACGTGTCATTTCAAAAAATATCGGGTTTTGAGTCTTTAAAACATGTCATTTTAAAAAATACCGGGTTTAGTCTAAAAAGTGTTCATTTAAAAATATTGGCTTTAGTCTTAAAACGTGACATTTTTAAAAATACCGGGTTTAAGTCTAAAAGTGTCATTTTAAATTACAGGTTTTGAGTCTTAAACGTGTCATTTTAAAAAATACCGGGTAGAGTCTAAAAACATGCCATTTTAAAAAAATACCGGGTTTTATGTCTAAAAAGTGTCATTTTAAAAATATCGGGTTTGAGTCTTAAAACGTGACATTTAAAAAATACCGGGTAGTCTTAAAAGTGTCATTTTAAAAAATACCGGGTTTGCGTCTTAAAACGTGTCATTTTAAAAAATATCGGGTTTGAGTCTCTTAAACGTGACATTTAAAAAAATACTGGGTTTGAGTCTTAAAACGTGTCATTTTAAAAAATACCGAGTTTGAGTCTTAAAACGTGCCATTTTATAAAATACCGGGTTTAAGTCTTAAAAGTGATATTTTAAAACACCGGGTTGCGTCTAAACGTGTCATTTTCAAAATATCGGGTTGAGTCTTAAAGTGACATTTTAAAAAATACCGGGTTTGAGTGTAAAAAGTGTCATTTTAAAAATATCGGGTTTGAGTCTTAAAACGTGCCATTTTTAAAAATACCGGGTTTAAGTCTTAAAAGTGTTCATTTTAAAATACTGGGTTTGCGTCTTAAAACGTGTCATTTTAAAAAATATCCGGTTTGAGTCTTAAAACGTGACATTTAAAAAATACGGGTTGAGTCTAAAAACGTGTCATTTTCAAAAATACAGGTTTGACTCTAAAACGTACCATTTCAAAAAATACGGGTTTGAGTCTTAAAACGTGCCATATTTAAAAAATACCGGGTTTGAGTCTTAAAAGGCGCCATTTTAAAATACGGGATTGAGTTTAAAACGTGCCATTTTAAAATACTGGGTTTGAGTCTTAAAACGTGCCATTTTTAAATACTGGGTCTGATCTTAAACATGTCATTTAAAAATACCGGGATTGAGTCTTAAAACGTGCCATTTTAAAAAAATACCGGGTTTGATCTTAAAAGTGTCATTTAAAAAATACCGGATTTGAGTCTTAAAACGCTGCCATTTTAAATATCGGTTTGAGTCTTAAAAGTACCACTTTAAAAATACCGGATTTGAGTCTTAAAATGTGTCATTTTTAAAATACTGGGTTGAGTCTTTAAAATGGTCATTTTAAATACTGGTTTGAGTCTTAAAACGTGTTCATTTTAAAAATACTGGTTTGAGTCTTAAAACGTGTCATTTATAAAAATACTGGGTTTGAGTCTAAACGTGTCATTTAAAAAATACTGGTTTGAGTCTTAAAAGGACCATTTTAAAAATACCGGATTGAGTCTTAAAACGTGCCATTTTTAAAATACTGGTTTAAGTCTTAAAACGTGTCATTTTAAAAATACCGGATTTTTTTTTTTTTTTTTGTTTTTGTTTTGTATACCTTGTCAAGGCTCATATGAGAAGCTAACCACAAACACACATCAAGGGGGGATGAGACAAGAGGGGAGGGAGGGAAGGACAAAACAGAGGGGAACAGAGACATTAGGAGATCTGTGGAAGGGAGAGGGATGGGAGGGGAACAGGGGAATAGAAGATGGACATTACAGGACTTTCAGGAAGGAAAGCAGGGAATTGAAGGAGGTGGGCTTGGTGGATTATCGGGGTTGAAAAGATCGAGGATTTGGATGGGATTAAGAGGTGGTGGTAACAGCTGTTTTGAAGGCCTGGAGGGAAGAATGGAATGAATAGAGTGAGGAGTTTATTCCAAAGGCGGGAAAAAAGAGGAATGAAAGAGTGAAGGTGAGCAGTGATTCGTGATTTTGTAGTTTTACCAGAAGGGGTTGTTAGAGGACCTTGAGCGCCCTGCGGAAATGTGGGGGGACAAATCACAGAGAGAGCGAGGGGGGGGCGAGGCTGGAGGAGACCGTAGAAGACAGAAAGACCACCGACCAGCCTGCGGTGATTGAGTGAGAGCCCAAAGACTCAGCCTCATTGAGGAGATGCCAATGATCCAAAATGCCTTGGTTTCTACAGCGTGAAGCCGAGAAAGGTGGGAGGCAGGAGCACCAGCCGAGGGGAGAGCATACTCCATCAGGTACGGACAAAAGCTTTGTAAGTGGTCAGGAGCTCAGGTGGGCCAAGGAAGGACTTTGCACGACGAGGATTCCCAGTCGGCGACTGGCTTTGGAGGCGAGGCTTGAAATGTGGCTTTCCCAGGAAAGGTCATTGGCAGATAGTGAGACCCAGAAGCTTGAAAGAAAGGACTTCTTCCAGAGGATTGTTGAGAAAGTGGATGGGGGGGTTTCCTAAATGGTCCATTTGGAGAGACATAGTGAGAGTGTGAGATTGTCCAGATTGAAAGACATTGCACGTGTTGGACCAGTTTGTGATTTATCCAGATCAGCAGTGAGCGAAGAAGCTGCTGCTTGCCAGTCTGAGGGATGACCGATGTACGGCAGAGGGTGAAGTATCAGCAAAGAGATAAGAGGATTTCCAGAGAGTCGGAGAGATCATTGATGAAAACCAGAAAAGAACAGGGCCCAGAACGCTACCTTGAGGAACCCAGCCTGGACAGGAAAGGGGATGAAAGAACTCCATTTAGGGCCACAGGGTGCGTGCGACAGGAAGAGGAAGTCTGCGAGCCATGAGTGGAGATGGCCTTGGATACCATAGGAAGAGAGTTGGGTGAACAGGGGGTGCCAGGCTGTGTCAAAGCAGTGATATGTCCAGGATACGCTCGGATTTCCTGTCTGGCATTGAGGACCTTCATCCATTGTTGGGAGAGCAGAAGCAGCATATCCAGGGAGAGTGACCTGGTCTGAAACCAAATTGATGATCGGAATCAAGCCATTGGAGAAGAGGAAGGATTTCATGTCTGAAGCGATGATGGATCTCATAAACCTTGCTGAATGATTGGGAGAGTTGTATGGTCTGTAGTTGCTGGGATCTGTTCTTGCACCTTTTTTGTGCAGGGCAGTGATGTTTGCTGATTTCCAAGCAGATGGCAGGATGCCTTGAGCAAATGAGAGGTGAATAGACAGAGAGAGGTGAGCAAGAGCAGAAAGAGCAGCTTTGAGGACACGTGGCTGATGCCGTCTGGACTGGTTGCAGAATCTGAGTCGAGGTTTGCAAGCAAGCTCTCCACCTTGTCAGGAGAAAAGGACACAGAGTCCAGGGACAGTTGGGTGCGACTGGTAAGGTGGGTGTAAGAAAGTGATGAGTTTGGACACAAGATTTAGCTCAAACACCAAGTTTAGGCATTCAGCTTTTTTCACGTGCGGTATCAGCAGTGCGGCCATTTGAGGTAAGGGAGGGATGGAGGGGAACATACACCAGAAACAGATTTGATTAGACGCCACCAGGATTTTGAGGAGGGAGAGAGGTTTGAGAGTTCAGATTTAAGATGAGAAAGATGTTGTTTTCTGGCTCTCCTGAGGGTAGATACACACTTGTTCGAGCTTTATGAAGGAACTGAGATTACCCTCAGTTGGGTTGCTTTCCATAGGCAAAGGCAAGTTGTTTCAGGACAACTGCCTCGCCACAAGCTCAGTGAACCAAGGGCGGGGAAGGGTAGGACAACTGAAGACGAGAGGGGATAAATCTGTGCATGAGGGAGAGCAAGTCTTTGAAAGAATTCCCAGGATGAGTTGATGTTGGAGAAAGTAGCGATAGGAGACAGTCTATAAGTTTGAGGGCTGCTTGGAGACCCTGCCGTCGGCTTGAGTGAAATGCCAGACTCGCGGCCGGTGAGGGTTCTCCGATAATAGCCAGAGAGATGTCCACTTTGACAAGGACGTGGTCAGAAGAACCGATTGGAGCGGAGGAAGAGCAGCAGATATTGTCAGGAAATTTGCCAAAATCAGATCCAGAAGAGATGGAGTACCATTGGTTGAGATCCAGGTCAGGAAGTTGACTGTTGAGTCAGTCCCAATGAGTCGCAGAAAGCTTTGCTAGGTGCCATGACAGGTGAAGAGGTACCCACACCTAGCCAACTGGTGATGACAATTGAAGTCGCCACATATGAGAAGAGAGAGTTTGATGAGAAGATAGAAGTTGGTCCATGTTTCAGATAGTGAGGTGTAGATGGAGTCATCACTGTTCGGTGTGGTCAGTTACAGTACACATATAAACATGAGGTTGGAGTGGAGGGGAAGCCGTAGCCAGAGGTATTCCTGGGGGTGTGGGGGAGTGAGGGCAGTGCATGGAGAGTGAGCAATAGAGTCTTTGATGAAGAGAGCAACTCCTCCACCAGGCGAGGCTCAGGTCTGTCATTCCGGAGGAGGAGTAACCAAGGAGAGATATTGGGAGTCAGACAACGTCTGGGGGAGGAAAGTTTCTGTAGGCAGATTATGTCTGTTTGTCAGTGGCAACCTGTATGGAAAGACTGAGAAAGGTTTGAGTGAAGGCCCCGGATATTTGAGGTCCCATACTTTTAATGAAGAGGTAGGGAGGAGCTTTGGGTGCAGGGGTGGGGGAGAGGGGAGGTAAGACAAGGGACGAGGGGGGAGTAAGGAGGGTTGTTGAAAGAGTGTGGGGGGTTGCAGAATAGCTAGGGAGGGGGCCGAATGAGGAGGAGAAAAGGCTCTGTGGTGCTGGGAGAGGGGGGACAAGAGAGGGGAAGAAGGCAATTGAGGATTTGAGGAGGTGGAGTGAAGAGATGGAGGTGAGAGGGCAGTGGAAGAGGCAGCTTTGTGGATGGGAGAGGGGCAACTTTGGGAAGGATGAGTGAGGGGATGAATGTGGGAGCAAGGTGTGGGGAGTTTTTGAGAGAGGTGAGAGGAGGCTTGGAGGGAGAGAGTGGGATGGTTGCTTTGAGAGTGAGGGTGAGAGAGTGAGTTGGCACTGAAGTGGAAAAAAAGAATGGTTGATGGAAAGCGAACATTCATAGCAAATTGGGGTTTTAAAAGTTTTAGGTCAAGATTGCGATTAAACACGTTTCTTGAAGGATGCAATAAAGGCGAATTCAGAGAATGGAGAGAGAACGCTGTAACAGTTGGATTTTTAGGCAAGGTAATGAAGGAAAGGTCGAATTGAGAGCAGTGTTTAAATACAGAAGAGAGTGCATTATGATACGGTAAAGAGTACCACACGTGTGAAAGAGGAAGATGAAGCATTATAAGAGATCGTTTTTGTTATTATTATTAATGTTTGAGAGAGTTTTTCAACAGATTAGGTCATGGAAGTGTTGTAGAAAAATCGAGGAAGAAGAAGAGAGAAGAGAAGAGAGAGATGAAGAAGAAGAAGAAGAATAGAGAAAGTTAGCGTTTTTTTTTTTGTTTTTTTTTATTTAAGATAAGAAATAGAGTGATTAGTTGGAGGATGGGGGACGTTAAGAAAGTGGGAAAGATAGAAATTGAAGATAATGGGGAGAAAAAACAATAAACACGATCGTACACCGAGGGGAACAAAGGTAGGCCTCAAGCCTCAAGGATAGGCCTCAAGCACCCAGTAAGACAAGTTCGACGAAATCTCACAAATAGCACGATTTTTGAAACAAAACCGAAGTAGGAACACACAGTAACATGTAGGTGAGAAAATAACACTTAAAACGGGACAGATAACGACCGGAAAACTTAACTTTGAGATCGTCAGCAGGGAGTCCCAAGGAGACCTGCCAAGCTCCAACCCAAACCGGATTGAGTCTTCAAACGTGTCATTTTTTAAAATACTGGGTTTGAGTATTAAAACGCGCCATTTGAAAAATACTGGGTTTGAGTCTTAAAACGTGCCATTTTCAAGTCATTGTACCGAATAGCCAAGGAGACTGTTTCGGCAGCACCAACACTACACAGAGTATTGTCCCGGTGGATGGATGGATATAAAATCCAGTGTGTGTTCGTGTATTTGTCTGTCCCCTTCATCAGGGTGATTTCAGAAGGGTTTTAAAGGCCAATCTTTCACTCCGGAGAAATGTGTGTTCACTGCGGTCTATTTTTCAGGATTAAAAAACTTGAAAAACATTATTCAAGGAGACTCCAGTGTTCTTGAATATTTCGAATAAAATAATTCCAACCTGTCGTTTTTGATGGGCTTTTATACTAGTATATATAACAAGAAAAAAAAACCCATTTTAACAAAATTTAAAAACATAGAGGGATGAAATCTCAAAAATAACAACCAAACAAGGTAGGAATGACACCACATTACGATGCCATAATGCGACACCACAATCCTCTTATTGATTACCCTGACGACATCTTTTGACATTTTACTTTTGTTGTGGAATTGTGACCTACAAAGAAATCAATATTTACAAATAAGAGCTAACACACAGAAATGCACAACAAGGGGAGCAGGGGACAAGAGGGGTGGGAGAGGGAAGTTCAACATAGTGTGGAACAGAGACATGAGGATACCTGTGGAAGGGAGAGGGATGGGGTGGGGTACACAGGGTATATAAGATGGACATTACAGGGACTTTTGGGGAGGAAAGCAGGGAATTTGAAGGAGGTGGAGTTGGGGTGGATTAGTGGGGGTAAGAAAGATCATGGTTTTGGATGGGGGAAGGTAAGAGATGGTGGTGAACAGCTGTTTTGAAGACCTGGAGGAAACAGTGGGATTCAAGAGAGTGTAGGAGTTTGTTCCAAAGGTGGGAGAAAAGAGAAATGAAAGAGTGAAGGTGAGCATTCTTTTGAGTTAACTGCTAAGAATTTAGGGATTCTTTGGAAAGTCATTAGTTGTTAAATTTAGTTGTTTTTGTGCTTACGGTAGAAATTAGTGTTTGTAAAATATTTCTCCTAACGTTATCCTTCTGTCTTGTGTCGTTTATCAATTTCACCCTTAAAACAACACCAAGGGCACATCAGTGTCTTTATCTATTTTCTGCCATGATGCCCTCCGGGTGACCGATGCACTCGCTTGCCGTGCCCTGAGGTCAACACATAGCAGGAGTCAAACATAAAGTTTCACCAAATGTACTCGGTGCTAAAGCAGTTTCTGGGCAATGGTTATACTGGGTGGTTTGCCATTGCCTTCCCAACAGGAGTTAGTGCAGGAATTTGTTAATTGTGTCAGTGATATCTCACCTACTCTTTGTGTAGGACCCCGAGGAGATCTTTGAAGACCATCAACTCATGCCTACAGACAGGACACCCAGTTTAAGTCCATCATGGGGTGGCACACACATTGATGAATGACCCAAGACAGCCGAGAGGTATACAAATTCCACGACAAACTTACCAATTCCTGAATTCCACAAATGACTAATTCCTGCTTTAACCTACAAGGGCGCGTTGAATCAGCGACAGTTCACCTCCAGGGACACTGCATCAGTGGCACAGCTAACCTCGAGCAGCACAGCAGTGCTTCCAGCAAGGATGCAACCAGCACCGTGATGATGATAGGATGTCTTAAACAATCTTGTTGACGTGATGGAATATTTGGACTCTGGTTGTATTCATTTGGATATTGTAATAACTTTGTGAAGAAATTGTTTGTTTACTTCGTGATCTTTACCCAAGGGGTTAGCCTCTTTGTCATTACCTTGGCCTTACAAATATTTTTTCCGAAACATTTTGCATTCATTTTATATTGTGATAATACTGAACATAGGGGCAACACCTCTGGGCGCTCACCTGGTAGCGGCTGGATAAGATAACCAGGGAACCATTGGTGGGCATTGCGGACCCACAACATATGTCACGGAGAAGAAAGTAAATACCGATGGATTCTTTTAATGTCGTGAACAAACTTTGGGACATCACGAAAAGAAAGCAAATATATATTTTGGGGGGCAACCCCCCATAGAATCCCTATTACCCCGATTTTTTTTTAATGGCGTGAACAAGCTTTGGTACGTCACGGGTGATGAAGGTTGTGGTCAAGTTTCATCGAAACCGTGTGTGTAGTTTCGGAAAAGAGAGCAAATACTTATTTTGGGGGGCTCAATCCCCCCTCCCCTCCGCAGAACCCCTACACCCTGATTTTTTCAATGTTGTGAACAAATATTGGTACATCACGGGTGATGAAGGTGGTGGTGGAGTTTCATCGGAATAGTTTGTGTGGTTTCAGAGAAGAAAGCAAATACCTCTTTAGAGGAGGGGGGGCAACATCTGCTCTCCCCCCACCCATAAACTCCCTCCGTAGACCCCTTCGGACCACGATTTTTTTTTAATGCAGTGAACGAATTTCGGTACATCATGAGTGATGAACGTTGTGGTCAACTTTCATGGAAATCGTGTGTGTAGTTTTAGAGAAGTTGAAAGTATTTGTGGATGGACAGACGGACGATGCGCCATCGCATGAGCTCCCTGTAACTACGTTCCAGGTGAGCTAAGAATCGTGTTTTGTTAATATTATATACCTTATGTATGGTCTTTGAATGTTCACTCACTCAGTGCAGATCATCACTGTGCCTTTGAGCGTCATCTCCATGGCATATACTCATGAGGATGCTCCTTTCATCTGTTTTTTCATTCATTCTTCATTCAATCTCCAATATTCATGCAAAATAACTCGTCAAGCCAAAAGAGAGTATGAGAAGGACATGGCTAAGAATATTTAACATAATAGCAAGG
>CM068968.1:65740279-65754104 GCA_035128595.1 Eptatretus atami | reverse complement strand
TCCCTCCCCCCCACCCAACCCTATCCCACCCCTACCAAGCCTTTCACCATACATAGTACACATTGTGTCTTTGTGTCTAATGGAACAGCTGATTGGTTGAGCATCCTGTGTAATCTATAAAGCTAGATGGTGGGGGGAGAGTTATCCTGCCTGGTTGTCTCCATGCTGTCTCATCTGGTCATCTCTCTTCCATTGTCAGTCCATTGTCTGCTCGCTCTGTGTAATCTTGTTCTTCCATGAACCTCCGTTTTCAAATAACAAAAAATAGCTCTGCAAAGCGGACGTAACCCCTCAGCCCATGCATTGTAAAAGGAAGCAGTGATATCACAATGATGCAGTCGTTGAGCACGTTGACGTCATATCGAAAATTAATCAGACTTCAAGATGGCTACCGTGGCGGCTAGTTGAAATCGCAGCTGCGCCATTTTCGAAAGGAAACTTCCTCTACTCAACTCCAACATACACACTGCAAAAATGCATTTAATCGGACAAGCCAAGCCGTTCTCGAAATTGACGAAAACCAATTTCAAGACGAATGCCGTGGCGAGCCACATGAAAATCGCAGCGCGCCATTTTCGAAAGGAACCTTCCTCTACTCAACCCCAACACACCCGCAAAAATGATTAATCGGACAAGGCGTTCTCCTCGAAATTGACGGAAACACAAAGTTGACAGACGCCCGGACGCCCGGGAAACCAATTTCAAGATGGCTGCCATGGAGGCCACATTGAAATCGCAGCACGCCCATTTTCGAAAGGAACCTTCCGCTACTCAACCCCAACACCCCTGCAAAAATGGATTAATCGGACAAGGCGTTCTCCTCGAAATTGACGGAAAACAAAAGTTGACAGACGCCCCGACGCCCGGGAAACCAATTTCAAGATGGCTGCCATGGAGGCCACATTGAAAATCGCAGCCGGCCCATTTTCGAAGGAACCTTCCTCTACTCAACCCCACACACCCTGCAAAAATGGATTAATGGACAAGCGTCTCCTCGAAATCGACGGAAACCAATTTCAAAATGGCTGCCATGGAGGCTACATTGAAAACGCAGCGCGCCCATTTTCGAAGGGAACCTTCCTCTACGCAACCCCAACATACCCTGCAAAAAATGGATTAATCGGACAAGGCATTTCCTCGAAAATGACGGAAACAAAAAGTTGACAGACGGACGGACGGCCCGCCCGGACAAGATGGCTGTCATGGAGGCCACATTGAAAATCGCAGCGCGCCCATTTTCGAAAGGAACCTTCCTCTACTCAACCCAACACACCCAGCAAAATGGATTTAATCGGACAAGGCGTTCTCTCGAAATTGATGGAAACCAAAAGTGACAGACGACGGACGCCCGGACAACGCCGATGACGACAATACCCCTTAGCCAATTCGGGCTGAGGGGTAAAAAGTTAACAACACCACGTATGGGAGGGAGCACGTGTTTTGAAAATATTCTCATGTTCACGGAATTTGAAGGGAAATTTTTTTATTTTTTCTTGCCAATCACAAAATGCCAAAACAATCCCTAAATGGTCGATTTTCGATTTTGGCCAGTGACATCACACCTTGAACCCACCTTGATCAAAATGCTGGTTCAGATCGAGAAACGGTGTCGTATTTCGAGCTCGGATTCCGATACCAATTCCACCATCAAATACATTCAATTCAAATAGAAGACCAAATAGGTACAGTCCTGCATTGGAGTCATCAGAAGGAACCTGGATAGGATTCAAGTTTCAGACGCTACTCCACTACCCTCAAACCCATCCAGGCGCAGCCAAGTGAGCCTTACAGTAAACTTTCTGCAACAAATTCACTTCTCCCGTGACAGATACATAAAGAAAGACAAATAAAGGGATAAAAGAAAAAAAAAAATAGCACCGCAAAGCGGGCGTAACCCCTCAGCCCCTTACGCAAACCAATTTCAAGTGGCCATATTGAAAATCGCAGCACGCCCATTTTCGAAAGGAACCTCCTCTCCTCAACCCCAACACACCCAGCAAAAATGGATTTAATCGGACAAGGCGTTCTCCTCGAAATTGACGGAAACCAATTTCAAGATGGCTGCCGTGGCGGCCACAGTGAAAATCGCAGCATGCCCATTTTGGAAAGGAACCTTCCTCTACCCAGCCCCAACACACACTGAAAAAATGGATTTAATCGGACAAGAGTTCTCGAAATTGACGGAAACCCAAAAGTTGACAGACGCCCGGACGCCCGGACAACGCCTATGACGACAATACCCCTTAGCCAATTCGGGTTGAGGGGTAAAAAGCAAGAATTAGAATGAATAAAGAGAAATGTGAAAAAGTAGAAAGAAGTTTGAAAGGAACAAAGAACAAAGATGTCAGGAAGAACCCAGACAGACAGATTTCAGCAGTTACTCCCCAAGCTCAAACACAGCAACAGGTACAAGCTACCAGAGGTCCATCGGTGAGATAACGAGTTCAAAATCTCCATCACCCGCTCAAGCAGGCCCCCCACATTGTACACTTACGATGGGGCCCTACCTTTTCATGCCAGTCCTTTTTTCTGGTGCATGGATCCCACTCCTGACACCAATTATGTAACATGTATGTGCACTACCCAAACCATAACTTCCCATCATATGACAGAACAAGATGGCAACCTCACACAAGTAATTAACAATTTAATAGAGATCATAATAGTGACAATGTAAATATTAACAAGAGCACAAGCAAATTCAATAAATTACCAAATACGAAATGAAGTACAAATACCGAAAGATGGCTCTGCAACAAACAACACAAAAAGTACTTATCGAATTATAAAGGAATTAAAATCTACTACACACTATGGCCATAGGTCTGTAAGCCCAAAGATGGAGGGCAGTATGGTGGGAAAGCAAAATAAATGAGAAACTTGCCAGAGTTTGAAAATTTTACGGGGACACAATGTGGGAAAGAGAGGAAGCATTTTCATGCTCTTTGGGGTTATGTCCAGGTACGGCTATCTCGTTCTGGTGGATTGGTGGGTTCTCTGCACTTGCCCATACTACCAGGGCTGCTCGCCATCAGCACACTGCATAGTTACCGTCCAGCAGCTTTGTGACTGTACCACTCGTGTGCACTTTGCTGGTTTCTCTCTTACTGGTATAGTCACCCTGAACCATCCTTCCCACCCAAGGCTCGCCCTTACGAGCCGGGCCATGGTGGGAAAGCTTCACGTCTCCAGGAATGAGGAGTCGCTGCACACTCCTCCGCTAGATCCACGCCGATTTCCAAGAGAGGATCTTTGGTCAACGGGATGGCGTGGATCTATGGTGGGGAAGAGTTGGGAGGAATTTATAATGATCAAATTCGGAAAAAGGGAAAACCAGGCCCTAAGGCCAATCTGTGGCATCTATGCTAAAAATAGTTCATTAACATTTGGCCCATGTGTGCATTCACAAAATATATAACGGGTGTTCCAAAAATACCTGGACAACTTCTGGTTGTTAATGTACACGGTGTGTCAATAAAAGGTGAACCACTTCAAAACTTCATTAACCAAAACATTGAGGAATAAAACAAAAAGATAACTCTAAAATGAAACCAAATCATGGAGAAATGAAACTCATTACGCGTTAAAGCGCTTATCGTTGAGGTGTTTGGTGTGAGCACCCCCCCCCCCCACACACACACAACATGGATGCACACAAATAGTGAAGTTTTCAATGACGTTTCTGTAAGTTTTAATAGTTACTGTTTGCACATAAGCCTCAACTGCTGCCTTCAGATGAGGTTCATGTCTGCGGTGTTCCTTGTAGACATTATCCTTACAAGCTCCCCAGAGGAAAGAATCCAGCGGATTGAGGTCGGGGCTGTGGAGACCATTCATTTTCCATATGCAAACTGAGAACTCGTCCGAATTTTTGATGCAGAAATGCAATTGTTTCTTTGGCTGTATGCGGGGTAGCACCGTCTTGCATGAACCACTGTCGCCGGAGGGCTGCAGTGCTCATCGATTGCTTCGAGTCTTCGTAAAATGCACTGACAATCGACCGGTATCGTTCTTCATTGATGGTGACCGTTCTTCCGTTTTTGTCTTCAAACCAATACGACCCAAACACACCTCTGTAGCTGACAGACACAAAAGCAGTGACTTTCCGACCCTGAAGCGACTTCTCTTCAACCTCATCTGGGCGTTGACTTCCCCGGGAAATGTTGTTGAGTGAATTGACAGCACCATTGACGTGAAAGTGTGCCTCGTCACTTCACCACACATCGTGAATCCGGTTTGGGTTTGTCTCCATCTTCTGCTGCAGCATCTCAAGCACACAGCGACTCGTGCTGCTTTATCCCCATCGGTCAATTTACGGGCTGTTGTGATGTGGTAAGGAAAGAGGTTTAAATCTTGTTTCATTATTCTGCTGATACTGCGAGGAGTGAGACCCTGTTCAGCCGATCTCTGTTCAGTCAATGCGGTTTATATGATACAGAAACTCATAAAGATTTGTTCATTTTCAGGTCTGGTGGTTTAACATTCAAGAAAATGGCGACTCCAAAGGAGAAAGCTCAATGCGTCGAATGGTTCATCGAGACGAGATATATGACACGTAAGTTCAGCATAATTTCCGTACAAGGTATGGAAAGAATCCCCCATCACAGATGAGTATCAGAAAGTGCTACAAGAGGTTTAAGGAGACTAGAAGTTGTCAGAAACAGAAAAGTATCGACCAAGCAAGCACAGCAGACGTTGAACGAGTGCGTCAATCATTTCAACAAAGTCCCAGAAAATCAATTTGACGCACACCCAGAGAACTGGGACTACCAACCAGCACTGTACACAGGATTTAGTATAAAACACTGAAGCTTTAGACTTTTCAGGTGAAGATTCTGCGGAACTGAAACCAAATGATGGATCCAAATGCAAGGCGTTTGCCTTGGAAATGCTCAGTCACATAGAGGATGATGAAGATTACCTGAAAAAGGTCATGTTCACAGACGAAGCTTGCTTTCTTGTATCGGGGAAGGTCAACCAATACAATGTGATGATCTGGGGCTCTGAAAACCCCATGTGATCATTGAACACACACGCGACAGTCAAAAGGTCAATGTGGTGTGGCCTTCCCCATGACCAGTTGGTGGGTCCGTTTTTCTTTGTGAGGATACAGTGTGACCTCAACAATTTACATGAACATGTTGGAAGGATTCGCCTTCCCACAGATTGAAGACCTGCAACTCGATATCATTTTTCAACAGGATGGCGCTCCCCCTCATTGGGCTTTGTCGTTCGAGCCGTCCTGAATGAAAAATTTCCAGGTCGCTGCATTAGCCAGAGGACCAACCTCCTGCCCCCCCCCCCCCCCCCACGGATCACTAGACATAAACCCTCTTGATTTTTTTTTCTGTGGGGGTTTGTCAAAGACGTTGTCTACAACACAAAGGTAGCAAACCCGCAGGGTCTTCGTTCTGGGATCACAGCTGCATGCGCACTGGTGACGCAAACATGCTGAGCCGAACATGGCAAAGACTCGTGGACCGCTTGATGTCCTGTGCCGACAACGGAGCTCACATTGAAGTGTATTGATGGTGTGCACAAAACTTCATGTGTTTCTGTATCATATAAATGAAAGGGTGTCGTCGTATCATTTGTGGTTCTAAATATATTAACAACCAAAGTTGTCCGGGTCTTTTTGGAACACCCTGTATGTGCAGAAGTGTCGTTATCTGCAATAATCATAACAGAACGTTCACTCCACTTTCGGTACACATTTCAATATTATAGTCAAACAACAAGAAATAGAACACAACAGAAAGCTTTAAAAAAATTCCCATTAGGCCAACACGTGCAGACTGAGAAGTAATACGAGAAAAATAATTGAGGAACATCTTGGAGACATGAAAAAGAAGGGGGGGGTAAGATAGACAAAGAGATAGACAGATACAATTCATTAACTTATTTGGTTCATACCAAGAGAGGAAACTTTTGGGTTTGGCATGTTTATCGTTCCCATCAGAGCCCTTCTCAGAGATGCTGGAAATGGAGGTTCAAATCTCATAGATATTATGTTGCATGATTTATACATTTTATCCTTATGTCCTTGACATTGATGTGAAATTACATGGATGATAATCTACTAAAGTCTATGTCTTACGAGCTGGAGCAGTCATCTTCATGTCCCCTCTAAAGGATTGTGTCGTCCACAGGATCCAATGTCCTACCTGTAAAACCGCCAGAACTGTCGGATCATATTCCATGGCACTGCAAGTCATGTGAGGTTCATCGATGGAATAATGTATCTTTACATGATTTACAAATCATATATTCGAGATATCGTTGGGTAAGGTGGGAAGCATCAAGGAACAGGTTCATGGTTGGTGAAGGAATCGGCTCCATGTACCTTCCGCACACTACCAACAGTAGCCTCGTACGGTAAATGTAAAATTGTATCTACCTTTTAGGGTGTTATCAGAAGAATTTAAAAGTTGCAAAAGTTACTTTATTCAGAACTACGCTGAATGTGGTGAGCGAGTCAAAGGGAAAGATAAGATCAAGTTAGGGCATGTAGATGGACAGGACTTTGAGGTTCAGGAGGTGAGCCACTCATCGCAGAGTGCCCAGATTCTGTCGTGCTCTTGTACGTTGATACCCCAGTTCAACCTCTGCTCAATAGTGACCTTCAAGATGTTAACATGAGAGCCGATTCAAATTCGGGACATCTGGAGAGCATGACATCTTTCCAGTTGGAGTTAGTCATTACCGACAGGCACTCATCAGGAGTGAATGTCCACTTGTCAGCCCAAGCTTATAAAGATGCCAAGGCTTTGCTGCAGACAGGTGCATGCTGCTTCGAGCTTATTATACAGACACTTGACCTGAAGATCGAGTGTCATCGATTAAGCAACTGAAGATAGTTGGGCCGAGAAAGTTAATTGAGGCTCGCCCTCCCGTTAATGGTTTGATTGTTTCATTTCCAACTTGATGTGGGGCGTAAGTATCATCTTCGACATCAAGAATGCACCAAATCTGGGTTTTTTTGCCATTATCATTGACGAACCTTTCCCTCAAGTATTCACAGGACACAGGTTCATCAAGAATCTTACACGAAAGGAGAATAAACTCACCAAATAAGGATTTGGATTCCAAGATGATGGAAATCAAGTTAGTTCTGAGAAGATTACTAATATGTTGCTGCCAATCAAATTACTGGCTCACAACGACCTTCAAGGAGGCCAACAAGATCTAGTCTTGTCGATCCACATTTTACGGCCAACCTGTAAAAGGTCAACAGGGAAGAATTAGGATCGGCATCAAAATGTTAA
The DNA here is from genome assembly GCA_035128595.1 of Eptatretus atami. NCBI lineage: Eukaryota > Metazoa > Chordata > Myxini > Myxiniformes > Myxinidae > Eptatretus > Eptatretus atami. The sequence goes on along the minus strand of CM068968.1, from coordinate 65,746,839 downwards.
CTATACTCATAAAAAGGCCACCTACAGCTCCACAACTGAAACAAATAGGTTTCACAACCAGGGAATCTGATCACTGCGGCCCCTTCCATGTTGAACAGCTAAGTGAAGAGATATAGAAATAAAAAAATAAACTCTAATCAACCTGTGCCCGTTTAGTACTTCGATTCTTTGGGTGGAATGCGCTTCGGAATAATCAGGGATCACTCGGGGATTCACTTTTTTATCTTTATTGAAGGTGAGTCAATGTGGCCCATAAATGAACCTGTTCACACATTCCTAAACGTGTCCTACAAAAATACAAAAATCAAGATCTAAATGTTATTTTAAATCCTTCCTCAGAACTATAGTCCAAAGTAGAGTACCCTCTCCAAGACACGAGGGTGGGCTCGGACAGCCCAGGAGACGCGAGAATGAGCGGCTTGGCTGTCCGCCATGCGGAAGCACTTTTTTCTTTTTCTTTTTGGCTTTGCAGGGCCTATTGGCAGCACGAGCGCACGCCAATAGGGGACAGTGTTGAGCGTCACGCCGAGCAGCCAACGCTCCGATATCAACATCATCATCATAATCGTTATGTTCTGTAAACAAACTTTAACTAAGTCAAAAAATACATAACTTGTAACATACAGTAATAGACTAAAAGCCTAGCATAATAACTGGAGTTCATGCTTTCCTGCCAACCAACGGCGGCCTCCGCAGCACATCTCTCAGTCCATCACTTCCCGAAGTTGGAAGTTCGTCGATGACCAGAAACACTGCAATTTCGATTTCAACAGAGATGAAATCTTCAACTACAAATGCACAAGGGGCTTGCAATTTAATCTGAGCATTTAACCCCTCGTTCAATAAGGTGTCACCTTCAGATGTCATTCCAACAGGTGAGCCCACAACCTAAGGCTGGACCAAAGAGAGTCTTCGAGAGAAAAGGTCCCGTGCCCGAATTTAGGCTCGGATTTTGAGAACCTGTTTCCCAAAAACTGTGGGTTCCTTCTCCGCACGAGGCAGAGGTTCATCCTAAACAGTCGACGCCACGAGAGTCCCATATGCTGGCAGTCGAGAGCACAGCAAAATGCGTCGTCGGAAGCAATTTACAACGGAAAGCGGGAAACAGCAGAGGAGGTCGATAACCCGTCAGTTTGTAATGCCATCTGAGCATAGTCTGTATACAGTACTCGTAATCAGGCTGTAAGATACCACAAAGCAATCGCTTGCCTTAAGGTCAGAGAGGAACTGGGTGGGGAGAGGTGGCATTGGTTAGACGCAACCACTTCAATCCATGTAATAATTTACTAGGCCATGTCTTTTGATAAAAAAACTAGTTCGTCGAATAAAATAAAACACTGAATGTGAGCAAAAGAGAACTGCAAATGAACCGAAGCAGAATCTCAAGGCATACACAGCCCAGGAGCGTCTTTGACAGTATACAATGGATACAATTTTCGTTTCCAAAAGTCTATCGAGAAATAACACTTCGATCGAACTACGGTGAACTAACAGCAACGCTGTGGGATACTTAGGATAAGTTTAGTGTTTGCGATTTCCTAACAGCCAACAACCTGTTCTTCCCGTGTCAACACTTTTCAAGTGCTATTGTTATTCCCTTCCAGATTTAAAGGGATTGCCCTCAGCAACCCTGTTGGGCTGTTGAGGCCTTCTATTCGGCTCCTTCCTTTCTTTCTCTCCCTCTCTCTCTTTCTCTCATTACTATTATCTCGTGGTTCACTGCCAGATGCCCCAAACCTGGCTCTCTCAACTACTCGGCATGCTTCTTCAATCCTCGCTGGATTCTGTTTTGATGTCCCCGGGTGGTGGTGGGTGTCCCGCCAGGGCCAATATGGAGTGGTTCACTGCCGCCATTTCCACTGCCAGCGCGATGGGATCGGTCTGACCTTCACCCTGGCCTGTGCCCTCCTCCTGGGTTTGAGTAAGAGATGGAGAAGGGAACGGAAAAACGGTTAAAGGCCGTCATCATACGACTTGAGATTTTGATGAAGACGACACAACACGTACAAAATCCCTTTTTTTTAATAAGCGTTTGTCAATCGTCAATACCGACGTCCTTGTAATTAATGCAAAAGTGGACACCGGCGTACACGAATGTCTTTGCCCCGCGTGTGATTTATGTACAAGCTCCTACGTGAGCCTGTGACCACCAACAAAAGTGGGATGTCATTTCAGGTTTAGTAGATTTATGTTGAAAGCGAACGAGGCGTTTAACCACGACCTTTAAAGCAGAGCAACCGGGAGGATAATATGTGGTTTTAAACTTTTCTTTGAATGACGACAAAAATACTTCAAACAAGATCATGGGGAACTTGCAGGCCCCTCATTTAGAAACATTTTGTGAGTATTCAAATCCATTAAAAGACGAGTAAGTACCTACATAATCTATACGACAAGAGAGATTCTGTCTGTCTGTCTGTCGCCATTTTTCTCATAGATGGCCAAACAGATCTTCGTCAAACGTTCAAAGATTCATCAATGAGTGTCAGGGCGTGTTTTGGACAAAACAAACAAAAAAAACATTTCAAAAAGAAAGTTGGAATTATTTTTTTTTAAAGCCTTTACAGCTATGTGAAAGGCAATATTAAATGATCCCCGACCACATCCCTTTGTGAGTGAGTGTAAGTGTTTTAGACCCCCACAAAAAAATATATATTCATTTCAAAATGCCAACAGGATGAGAACAGCACCGGGCAATTCCGGGTACCCTTGCTGGTATATTATGGAAACAATACTGACTGATCAACATCTTCAACCGTGAGAGGCCAAATCCAGTCCCGGTGGACAAAAAGCAATCTGTTGTTCTTCAACTACACTTCAACAAGTTTTAGAGACGAAAATGGAACCGAAACAGTGCGTTTAGTAAGCTCCGCCATGTCTGTGCACCAGTTCATGACCGAGCATGGCACTGCAGTTGAAGGACCTTCCTCCATGTGACCTTTTCAATTCCCAAAACTGAAAGGTTCATGAACATTAAGAGGTTTTGACGATGTTTTTACGATTCGTCAACGTGGATGTGATGACATTTTGAGGACTCTGGTGACGGCTTACCTAACAAAGGAATTCCCCACTTCACACGCAAAACGACGTCTCGCGGAACTGTTTCTCAAGCGCTCACCAACCCACACATACAAATCCTGGAGACTCGTCCATTCTCACTTTCCTGTTCTCTCCTTGCAGCCATTTTGAAATTTCTAAAGTTGGTGTTTTGATTGTCATTTCTTCTGTGAGCATGGTGTCTAGAATCGACTTTGCAAGAGTGTTGAAATGAAGGTTATTTGGCATTACTACATGTATCTTTTTTTTAAATACAAGACATGGTTTGTCTCATGGTTTATCCATTGCCTCTTCTCTCCCCATTTCGTGCATCGTTACCAAACTTCATAGCCATACTCATCGACGTCTTGCAGTACTGCTAGCGGCATCTCGATTTACCTACAAATCCTCGATTTATTCCATTCGGCCCAATCAACAGTACACTTTTCTTAAAGTGTTTACCATGCTGGATGAAGTCACAGTATGGGCAGTGCCTCCAACGCCATTCCATCACAGCGTTGCTTCGTCGTTGTTCTATGGCCTTCCCGTCCTAACAAGTCCCATACCATCCCATCACCCATCCTTCACAGGTATATCAGTGAGGTGGGCAGAACTTATGCTCAGCTTCCTAAGTCTTACACTGGAAGTGATTGCACCTAATCCTGTCAGATATTAATGTCAAACAGAGTTGAGCTCAGCTTGTACTTGGTATGTTGGTAAAGAAAAATAATTTTTGTTTAAAATGTGATTTAAGTAGAAATGAAGGATGCTAATTGAAGGGGTGCTGAGATATATTGTTGCGGATTTGGAAACCTTGTGCACACAAACAGACAGCAGTCCCTAAGCTTAGTTATTTCGATAAGTGTGTGTTTCTAGTTAGGGCCCCTTACCTGTGTCTAATGGGAATTACATACATGCGCTGTGAAGTTATTTTGATAGTTAGGATTTTTTACTACAGCAACAATGCCAACAACAACGCCTGCTCGAGGCATCGTCCGCGCTGTTCGCGCGCTCATGAAGCGCTTCGTTCTGGCCTGGCGCCAAATAAGGGTATGCGCCATTTTGCGCCCAATGAGCAACGCGCGCAAAAGCCGAGGCGTTCGGCAATGGGAAGCCAGCGCGGGATACTGTTATTCCTCTTCCTGTTGGAGGGGCGGTCCTTTGCAAGAAGGCGGAGCCGTAACACGCGGTCCGCCAATGGGACCAGGCCACGCATGAGCAGACCGCGCCCGAGAAGGACTAGGAAAGGGAGAACAAATATTAGCGTCTGGTCTGCTCGAGCGCGGGACGCATCTCTCGACGCTGAGCGTGGAACGCATCTCTTGACGCTGAGCGCGGAACGCATCTCTCGACGCTGAGCGTGGAACGCATCTCTCGACGCTGAGCGGAACGCATCTCTCGACGCTGAGCGCGGAACGCATCTCTCGACGCTGAGCGCGGAACGCATCTCTCGACGCTGAGCGCGGAACGCATCTCTCGACGCTGAGCGGGAACGCATCTCTCGACGCTGAGCGCGGAACGCATCTCTGACGCTGAGCGTGGAACGCATCTCTCGACGCTGAGCGTGGAACGCATCTCTCGACGCTGAGCGTGGAACGCATCTCTCGACGCTGAGCGCGGAACGCATCTCTCGACGCTGAGCGCGAACGCATCTCTCGACGCTGAGCGCGGAACGCAGCTCTCGACGCTGAGCGCGGAACGCATCTCTCGACGCTGAGCGCGGAGCGCATCTCTCCGACGCTGAGCGTGGAACGCATCTCTCGACGCTGAGCGCGGAACGCATCTCTCCACGGAGCGCGGAACGCATCTCTCGACGCTGAGCGCGGAACGCATCTCTCGACGCTGAGCGCGGAACGCATCTCTCGACGCTGAGCGCGGAACGCATCTCTCGACGCTGAGCGCGGAACGCATCCTCTCGACGCTGAGCGCGGAACGCATCTCTCGACGCTGAGCGCGAACGCAATCTCTCGACGCTGAGCGCGGAACGCATCTCTCGACGCTGACGTGGAACGCATCTCTCGACGCTGAGCGCGGAACGCATCTCTCCACGCTGAGCGCGGAACGCATCTCTCCACGCTGAGCGCGGAACGCATCTCTCGACGCTGAGCGCGGAACGCATCTCTCGACGCTGAGCGTGGAACGCATCTCTCGACTGAGCGGAACGCATCTCTCGACACTGAGCGCGGAACGCATCTCTCGACGCTGAGCGCGGAACGCATCTCTCAACGCTGAGCGTGGAACGCATCTCTCGACGCTGAGCGCGGAAAGCATCTCTCGACGCTGAGCGGAACGCATCTCTCGACGCTGAGCGCGTACGCATCTCTCGACGCTGAGCGCGGAACGCATCTCTCGACGCTGAGCACGGAACGCATCTCTCGACGCTGAGCGCGGAACGCATTCTCCAGCTGAGCGCGGAACGCATCTCTCGACGCTGAGCGCGGAACGCATCTCTCGACGCTGAGCGCGAACGCATCTCTCGACGCTGAGCGCGAACGCATCTCTCGACGCTGAGCGCGGAACGCATCTCTCGACGCTGAGCGCGGAACGCATCTCTCGACGCTGAGCGTGGAACGCATCTCTCGACGCTGAGCGGGAACGCATCTCTCCACGCTGAGCGCGGAACGCATCTCTCCACGCTGAGCGCGGAACGCATCTCTCGACGCTGAGCGCGGAACGCATCTCTCGACGCTGAGCGTGGAACGCATCTCTCGACACTGACGCGGACGCATCTCTCGACACTGAGGCGGGGAACGCATCTCTCGACACTGAGCGCGGAACGCATCTCTCGACGCTGAGCGCGGAACGCATCTCTCAACGCTGAGCGTGGAACGCATCTCTCGACGCTGAGCGCGGAAAGCATCTCTCGACGCTGAGTGGCGGAACGCATCTCTCGACGCTGAGCGCGTTACGCATCTCTCGACGCTGAGCGCGGAACGCATCTCTCGACGCTGAGCACGGAACGCATCTCTCGACGCTGAGCGCGGAACGCATCTCTCCACGCTGAGCGCGGAACGCATCTCTCGACAGCTGAGCGCGGAACGCATCTCTCGACGCTGAGCGGCAGAACGCATCTCTCGACGCTGAGCGCGGAACGCATCTCTCGACGCTGAGCGCGACGCATCTCTCGACGCTGACGCGGAACGCATCTCTGCGAGCTGAGCGTGGAACGCATCTCTCGACGCTGAGCGCGGAACGCATCTCTCCACGCTGAGCGCGGAACGCATCTCTCCACGCTGAGCGCGGAACGCATCTCTCGACGCTGAGCGCGGAACGCATCTCTCGACGCTGAGCGTGGAACGCATCTCTCGACACTGAGGCGGAACGCATCTCTCGACACTGAGCGGGGAACGCATCTCTCGACAACTGAGGTCGCGGAACGCATCTCTCAACGCTGAGCGTGGAACGCATCTCTCGACGCTGAGCGCGGAAAGCATCTCTCGACGCTGAGTGCGGAACGCATCTCTCGACGCTGAGCGCGTTACGCATCTCTCGACGCTGAGCGCGGAACGCATCTCTCGACGCTG
>CM068968.1:65646922-65661015 GCA_035128595.1 Eptatretus atami | reverse complement strand
GAATCGGTCCTTCTCGTGACCAGTAGTGTTGATCGTCACATTGCGCGCAATCATATTTGAGGTGGGTGCTCCGTTATTAGACTCCAGCTATTGTGAATAATTATTTTGATGTAACACCAGGGGTGCTTCTTCTTTTTGTTTAGTGGTGTTTTCAGAGCCGCGAGGCTCTATATACGCCACGCACCTCAACTCCGGGAGTCTCCGGACGTCTCCGAGCGTGGATTTATTGAATTTCCGCACGCGGTTATTAAAATGCCGTACAAACTCTTAATCTGAACCGATTTTCAAAATTTAAATGGAGGAGTTGAGCTAAAAAACAAAACAAGAAAGTGTTCATTTGGAATATAATTGAAATTCAGCATTGATCTTTTTTAAGATTGATTTTTTTCTTTTCTAAACCCGTGAATTAACCGCATCCCCGACTTACGTCTTGTTTTTGTCGATTAAAAAAAAATGTGGTTTATACACCGGAAAATACAATACTCGTGTTTTTCAACGGTTATTGAGGCTCCTGAAAGAGCGGAATAGAAGAGTGTAAAGGGTCAACTGACGGAAGATTGTGTGAAGAGGAAACGGTAGTACACGAGAGATGCCGTTAATGTCGTTGAGAGGTTGAGATTCCACAGAATCTCGGAGAGACAGAGGTGATGCTGTGGCACCAGCGCATCGGGGAAAGAAGTACTCCATTGGGCTATGGACAAAAGGTCTTGTAATCTGTGAGTAGTTCTGATTTCCCAAGGAAAGACTCGGATCAATGGAGGTATGCTATGGGGTTGGCTCAGGAAAGGTCATGGCTTACGGTGAGGCTTACAGACTGAACCTCTGTCAGTGGCTGACGATGAAAATAGATAGGTGGGTTCGGTTTGTGACAATCCTTTCAGAGTGGCAGGGTAAGAATGTGAGATGTGTCAGGAATCGAGATATTCCCTGGTGCCTTGTGAAACGTGGTTTACCATAGTGTACCCATACTATGGTGAAATTGCAAATCCCAGTACTGCTCCAATGGGAAGGCAAAATATACTCTCCTTTGGGATGAGGAAATATTCGAGTAGTTTCAGTATTTGTGAATAATCAAAGGTATGGCCATGATGCCTTGTGTGTTCCATTAACTCTGCAGGTCGTGTGTGTGTGTGCGTGCGCGTACCACAGCTCCTGCATTCCAACAGACTCAAACACTTCGCCAGTATCCACGGGGATTTCAGCACGGAATTTCGACAGCCGTGCGTGGTGTTTGCAGGACACCCGTCCCTCCGATGTGGAGATGCCGTTCATTTCATGGAACTATGGGGTCGCTCGAGCCTCAATACAGTCATCTTTACAGGCAAGTTGCATCCCTAATGCATGGGCTGCCTTTGCAGTCATCTCGTTTAGCCGACTTGCCGAACCCTCCATCCTGCACATCTTCAGTGAAAATACGATCGATCCTTCTCTCTCTCTAGTTTTTTACAGAAACCAAGTTAGCACTGATGGAAGTTACAGGATGTACGTCTAAAGCTTCCTCCTCCTCCTCCTCCTCGTTCTCATTGGCAATGGTTCTTGAGCCATAAACGAAACCTGTTACTCTGCTCTTTAAACTCGAGCATGAATGTGTCATCTCACACCTACCTTCGTGCTCCCGCAGAACCGGGCTTTAACCATCTGGACGCATTGGCACCATTTCAGCCCCTTGCAATGAAAGCTGTTCATTGTCCTATAGACACGGGACTGAACTTCCCGCAGGTTTCCAAGCTTTTAAAGGACATACAGGTACGTGCTTGATACGCGCACAGGCCAGCGAGACTGGTGGGCCTCAAAATCTTCTCATGTGGTCTCGCGTGTACCCTTTCATTAATGCTTTTCCTTGCAGCCCGTCCACGTGATATGCCCGGAGCAGTACACTGCTCCCCCTGCTGCGCACCCCCATCGCTCGGACCTGCAGCTCGAGCGACAACCACCCCCATGCACGATGCGCCGTGCTGAGGCCCTCGCCCTGCCCGTGCGGAGGCGCTATGAACGTGTGGAGCTCAGCCCAGAGGTGGACCTTTGCAAGCAAGCTTGGGAACATTTTTTTGGGGGTGTTTGTGATTCTCTTGGCACATTAAACCTCAGTAACATTATTGCTGCCTGCAGAAAAGAAGCTAGCCCCTAGAGCAGTGATCTTCATTGTTTTTTAGAGGCAGGTCACTTTTGCCGATAAGACATCAGTGTGAGAGTCGCCATCACCTGCAAGACTCCCTAATGGCTGCTATTAGGCCCCACCTCCACATACTCTTCTTTGTTGTGGTTAACTGGGCTGCCAGCATAATTGTTTGTATGCTGCAACCATATCTTGATGTAGTGATGTTACTTTTATGCTTCACATTGGAACACTCATTTGAATCCATTGGGTCAAGTTGATAGTATTCATGGTGGATTGTGATGGGATGTTTTCACATTTGTGTATTATCAGCCGCACATCAGGGGCCGCACTTTAGGCCACCAGGGGCCGCCAGTTGCTCGCGGGCCGTGCAATGAAGAACAGGGCTCTCGAGTGTTTATAAATCATTGGTAGAAAGAGCAGTAACGATCCTCTACCCCACAACCCGACCGATACCCGCAGGTTGCCGAATCCTTGATTCCATCGGAGGTGAAACCGGGAATCTCCGTAGCAACCGTAATGGCTTCACTATCGACACGTGACAACAAACACGTCCTGCAGGTAGAAATCTGCTTTTGTGACATCTTTCTTCATTACTGACGAGCAGGGGACCTGCGGAACATCCGCGCAATGTAAAATGTGACTTCAACTCCTCAACTCCCTCCCTCCCCCTCCCAAACCCCGAGTCCACAACCTCGGTCCTCCCAACCCGATACACAACCTCGGCTCCCAACCCCGAGTCCACAACCTCGTCCTCCCAACCCGAGTCCACAACCTCGGCCTCCCAACCCGAGTCCAAACCTCGGCCCTCCCAACCCCGAGTCCACAACCTCGGCCCTCCCAACCCGAGTCCACAACCTCGGCCCTCCCAACCCGAGTCCACAACCTCGGCCCTCCCAACCCTGTAGCCACAACCTCGGCCCTCCCAACCCCGAGTCCACAACCTCGGCCCTCCCACCCCGAGTCCACAACCTCGCCCTCCCAACCCCGAGTCACCAACCTCGCCCTCCCACTCCAAGCCTTCACTCTTCACTCTTCAACCCCATCACCACAATTCATAAACCGGAAGGCCTCAACCTCCCCCTCCCAAGTCTGCCCGATCTTTGCTCTCCTCTCCTCCCAACCCAAACTATCTGTCCTACCTCCCTCCTCCCCCCCCCCCCTCCTTTTGGCCTCATAAATGGAAAAGGGGATTCCCACATCGCTCTTCCATATTCTTCATTACTTCATCAAAACAGCAGAATATTTCACTCTTTTCTCTTCCCTAACATGCCATCACCGACTTCCCAGAAACCGTGATCGAAACCGCAACAATAACACAAATACTACCCCTCATCCCCTCCCCCTTTATCTTGTATGTTGTGATACCTGTGTCATACCTCAAACTTTCTCCTTTACTTGATACCTAAATATCATGCTTTTAATAATGCTTTTATTCCTAACAAAGTTCAATCTTTTTTTCACTAGCCCCTACCCAAGACCCCTGCGTCATCCGCAAAGAAACGAAAGCGAGGAGAGGTCTTCGCCAGAATGCCTCAACCCCTGCTCTGGGGAAGCGTTTCCATCGATCGGCTGCTGCAGAGCCTGGAAAAGGTGCGGACATTATCCAATTGCTCCAATACCCGGTTTGGACTCCTACTTTGCACCGAGCGAGTCACTGGGCTTGAAAATTATTTTGGGAAAAGGTTTAAATGCCATCGACTGGGTCTTCCGGTCACGTTGTTATTTTTGTTTGAAATCTGGTTGTTGTGCTGAGACGCGTCTTGCCAGCCACACGATTGGTTGAAAGTTTGAGAGAGAGACAGACAGACAGACATACATCTCCTTTAGTAGACTGTGACTCGCTATACCTGGTCGGCTGCATTGTGCTCAGAGGTGCTGGGCATGTACGTCTTTAGTAGTACAAATACATAAAGAAAGAGGGATGTTCAAATCGTTCCACAAATTAAATACTCATCGGTTGAAGAAATGGCAGCTCTTTTTTTCTTTTTCTTTGTTCTCGATAATGCAAGTACATACGATTAGAAAAAGATTTCATTGTACAGGTATATGTGGGGAAAATGACGAGCCTAGACCGGGAAGCAGCCGGGGAAAGAGAGCGGCATTTCTTGATGTGGGAGAATCGCGTGCTCAGCCGGTTGGTCTCCAAGATGGCAGAGCACTGATACGGCACAACCAGAGGACGTGGCTGCGATTCCTGGTCTGGGCTCGTAATTTTCCCCACATATAACTATGTTTGTTTTCCTGTTCATTTATATAATTTCAATGTATATAATCTAATATGAAAAGCTCTTTCGAACCACTGAATGACTGACTAATGTTAAAGATCGGTGCTTTCCGGGTGACGTAGAAAGCTGAAATTTAGCATGCCGATGGACGTCGAAGCCGATACGCCGGGAAAAAAAAATCACAGAATCGTTGGACAACATCCATCAATGAAAATATAAATAAATGGAAAAACAAATGCAGGTGAGTGACCCGAGACAATGGGGAAACACGTTTTGTTTGCTTGCACAATGTGTAAGCACACCCCGCTAGTAGTATATATATATATATATATGTAGTAGTATATATATATATACATATATATTTAAATAATCTTGTGAGTAGATGTATCGTAAAGTTCCCTCCTCGAAGATTTCCATCCCCTCGGTACAAATCCTCTTCCAAAAATCTTTTTGTCACTTGGTGTGGAATGATATGATTTCTACATCCTGATTTGACTTGACACAGGTCACAACAACAACAAAATTTATCATAGCTAACGAACGTGTGTGTGTGTGTGTGTTTTTAAAAAAAGTAAAGGTGTCGATGTTCATGGAAGAGCAGAACATGACGGTGCAGTTGATCGACACAACATGGGGCAATGGGGTGCGAAGGGACAAATCTGATTCACCCTAGCAAAAGGCAAACATCTGCAGGTGGAGGGTGAAAACAGGGTCGAAGCAGGTGTGGTGATGCTCAGTAGGGATAATGGGAGAGACCACAAGGTGGCGGTGTTGTGGGTGTAGTAATGCTCAGTCGTGGAAATGGGAGGGACCTAGCGATGGTGATGGACAGCAGACAAAATCCTGCAGGGAAGAGCTTGGGACAATGGACTCCGGAAGACAGTTACACGGGTGAGAAAAGGCGGGTATGTGATGAAATGGAGTCGAACGTTTAGTTTAGATATGGGGAGGGACAGACGTGACTGTTATTTTATAAATTACTTTATTTATCTATTTTTCCCCAATTACCATGAAACCACTCAACTTTAAATGTGCAATTTTCACAACGCAGAGACTTCGCTCGTATGGCCGAGTATTTTTGGCCAATCTTACACATCGAGGTGTGGCTTTTGTAAGATGTTTTCGATCAATCTTTTTGGCCAGCAAGGTGTGGTTCAGCTTGACTATTTAGATCTATACTGGTGTGTGTGCATGCATGCGCAAGTTGCTGTTGTTGCCTGCCATCTCCGCATGTGGGTGGGTTTCAGGAGGTGAAACAGAGACCTACCAGGTCTCAAAGTATCCACGTGTGTGTGTGTGTGTGTGTGTGTGTGTTTGTGTGTGTCGTTGATTGGAATCTACATATGTGGGTTTCAGAATGTGGAATTGAGTCCTCCAAGGGTGGGCTCAAAGTATCCACCTTCATTTCAGTAAGGGGGTCACGATTCACGGATCAAGATGTGAAGTTTTCTGTTCGCAAAGTTTTGTACCGAGGGCTCTCTTCAGGATCGTTACTGAGCCACAGACAGCTTCCAACTGGAGTTTGTTTGTAATAATATTCCCAGGGATGGTTTTGAATATCTCTGGGAGGTTCTTCGTCATCATTCCCGTAGCTCCAGCTTTCACTGGAACAACTTTGGCATTCTTCAGCTTCTAGGATCTTTTCACTTCATGCTTGAGGTCTTGTTATTTGATCATTTTCTTGATTTCTGCATCGTTTAGTCCAAAATCACCAGTATTAACACCTCACCTAGCAATGCCACCTTCTCTCTTTTTTTTGTACCGAAGTATGGCATCTGGTTGTATTGCTTTGTTTTTGATGTTCACGCTGAATGTGATCATTAGGTCGTACGTGAGCTTTTGGTACGTTCATGTTTTCAGTGATTGCTTTTGGTTCATTTTCCCACAAATTTTCTGGAACTTGAACATCAAAGTTTTTGCATATGTGCCAGCGGATTACATTATAAGCTGTGTTGTGTCATTGTGTGTACAGCTGTTCTGACATTGTGTGTGTGTGTGTGTGTGTGTGTGTGTGTGTGTGTGTGTGTGTGTTATTTCAGTCTTTAAGCATAACATATCATTCTCTTTGCTAATACCACCTCCACTCCTCACCTTTCTATCTTTTTTTGTTCTCTCTCTCTCTCTCTCTCTCTCTCTCTCTCTCTCTCTCTCTCTCTCTCTCTCTCTCTCTCTCTCTCTCTCTCTCTCTCTCTCTCTCTCAACCCTCTTCGCGTCCCTCCCGCTGTGTATCGCAATGTTTGGTGAGGCGTCATTCTCCCCCCTTCCTCGCTCTTCCCTCCCTCTCCTCTCCTCTCCTTTCCTTCCATCTTCTCCCCTCCCCTCCTTTCCTCCATCCTCTCCCCTTCCCTCCATCCTCTCCCCTCCCTACCCTCTCTTCCTCTCTCCCCCTCCCCTCTCTTCTCTCTCTTCCTCCCTCTCTTCCTCTCTCTCCCTCCTCTCTTTCCCTCCCTCCTCCTCTCTCCCCCCCCCACCTTAGTAAATTCGCTGTCAGCGAAGCGACGGGTTGTATTTGCTAGTACATATACATATAATGCTTTATAAAAAGCCCAATTTTTTGGGGATTTAAACTTTCCATACCTACATAATTGGTGAGGTTGTGAACTCTGATCGTCAAATAACTTCAGACGTAGATCGGCAAAGGAGTCACGTGGCCTCTCAAATGCGTGAATCGCTCATTCTTCAAAAACCTCAAATAGTACAAACACAGTCTATACATTGATTACCACCTTCGCTAACTTCTCCATATATACACCATGCAAACATTTTAAAACCAGCAATTTTGATCCGCATGCATGTTCTGTCCCTTGATGGAAAAACATTCAATATTGTCTCCCCAAAAGCATGACAATAATATTATGTTCAATTTTGTTGATGTTTCTGTTCAATATTTTGTAACTTGATAAATAAAATGTTTGTCTCTAAATATGTGCTTAACTGTGGCAGTCCAATAGATGTATGTTAGATCCCAGGCAACACCGGGTACATTTGTGGGAAGAGGGAAGAGGTAGGGTGGAGGGGGGAGGTCAGGTGATAGGTGGCAGGGGAATGCCTGCGAGAAGGGAGGGGAAGCGGTGGGATGAAGGATCCGGCGTTGCCCGGCAATGCTGAGTACCTTTGCTAGTAAATAATAAAGGTGTGCGTCTTGCTCTGTTAAAAAAATAAAATCCCATCACATCCTGTGTTTGTATCTGAACAGGTTTGTTGTTTTCCTCCATTACTTTAATTAACGGTGATGGATGTGTTCAAAATGGTAATGGCAGTCACCATATGGTGAATTGATAACTGAATTAACTGCATTCCCCTTCCATTTTTAATGCCATAATTACTAACCAAATGATTCACAAGTTCATGGTAGGTGTTTCATATTTATTTATTTATTTTTAATCATGAATCTACTACTCGTACCTTGGCTCGTGATGCCAGTTTCCCAGTTCTATCCCATGTAATGTCGCTTTCTCCATTGATTATTGTTAGGTCTCCCCCTATAGCATAGGGGGAGGCTGATTGCTGTTGTAGGGTTTCTTTCTACAATTGGCACCCCCAATTTTTAATGACACCACAGAGTTTCTTAGACCCCCCCCTCCCACCTTCCAATCCATCCATCCATCCATCCATTGGGACCATACTCTGTGCAGAGCGTTGGTGCTGCTTAACAGTCCCTTGACTATTGGGTACAATCCTGGGCGGGTCACAACTCCGACACAGGATAGCAGCATGCAGCACTCATTTTGCCGACCTCGGAAGGATGACAGGCAGAGTCAACCCCACCTCATATTAATTCAACAGCCGAGTGGGATTTGAACTCAGGATCTAGGATCCCAAGCCCACCACCCGAACCATTAAGCCAACACCAGCAACACCAGACCCCCCCCCCCAGGAGTACAAAACCACCATTTAGAAAATCATTGTTACTCGAAGCACCTGTACCTTATGTGAACGGTCAGGGTTGGGGGGGGGGGGGTATGTTCTTATCCTTATTAAAACGTGTAATTCCAAACACCTCACTGTACTGGAAAATGTGGGGACAGGAACACTGTCCTGTAAACGGTGGAGACTTGTAATACCCTTTCCCACCTGGAGGCGACGCTACACGATACTCATTTACATAGACAATTTGCGTCAACCCAACTCCCCCCGCTAAGACCACCGGAAAAAAAAGATAAAAACACCCCAATACACTAAATGGGGTCGTGCTGATCCTACACAGCAAGTCTGGATGTAATCGGCCCAGAACACGAGGAGGAGGAGCGCGACAAACAAACACACACCGGTGCATGAATAATTGTAAGGATTATTACTTTTTTATTCCCACGCACTCAACACTACAAATTTCCAAACTGTATCAATTTCCGAGCTGTATCTCGGAGCCAGCTAGGACTTTCGGAATGAAATTTTGCATCAATAATAACGGGAATATGAAGTATTTGGGGTTGAACTAATTTTTGACCTTGACCTAATTAAGGTCATGACTTGATCATAGACGTTTTAACATTTTTCACCAAAACCCGACTAAATTTGTCCGATCGGTACAAAATGGCCCTCATTCGATGGCCGAGGCCCTAGAGCAAGGGTCAGCAACGTACGGCACATGTGCCGTGAGTGGCACGCACAATAAAACTCTTAACGGTGAAGAAATTAAGTTGGAAAACAAAACTCGATTAACTTTGCTTGACTGCTCTGTCAATCTCTACAATGGAATATAATGACAGCCATTGTTGATTCACAGGAAATCTCACGATGAGTGCCACTGATCACGTGTGTTGTTTGTTGGACAAAATGGCGGTTCCTAAAAAAGCAAAGTTCGATGTGCACTCATTTCAACCCTCTTGGAGAGACAAAGACGGATTTGTCCAACATAAAGACCATGCTGTTTATACTCTATGTTGAAAGAGCGTTGTTTGCCACACATCGAGTATCCAACGACATTTTCAGACAAAGCATTGGAAACACTTCAAGGATCAGGCGGACAAGGCTGAGTCAATCAAACGGACCATAGCGACGTACAGAAAGCAAAGCAGTGTCTTTACTAACGTCTGTGTCAGTAAAAATCAAGTCGCAGAGGGAAGTTACAAAACCACACAATGTGGTGCAAAACATGGAAAGCCATTTACAGACGGGGAATATATCAGAGGCTTTTCTCAGTTGTTCCGATGTTTTGTTGAATGGTTTTCCCAATAAAGACACAATGATCTCCAGAATTAAAAACGTGCCTGTGTCTGCCGGATCTATGGAGTGACGCATAATCAAAATGGCAGAAAACGTTAACAAACAACAGACGGTGGTGTAAAAAGATGCAGTGGTATTTAGTGTCACGCTTGATGAGTGTGGATACAAATGACGTACCGCTGTTAGCAGCCCTTGTGAGATACTGTGACTCAGACAGAGTTCGAGAAGAGCTATGCTGTCTTAAAGCCACGCATGGCACACCGACAGGGGAAGATGTAGCGAAGATGTTTGTTCATCATTTTGAGGAATTGACAGAGAAAAACATTTTCTGTAACAGACGCGGTGCCCCTGCTGTGGTCGGAAAACAGAAGGGATTTGTAAAGATCGTCGAGGATCAAATTGGCCACCCGACGGTAAATTTTCATCACGAAAATCTTTGTGCCAAGAGATTAGTAACGTGATGACTACAGTGGTGAAGATGATGAATTTTCTTGTTGCTCGATCTGCCTTGACGCACAGGCAGTTTCAGGCTCTGCTTGAGGAAATGTACAATGCATACAAGGGCATTCCGCTTCACAGCAATGTTCCTTGGCTAAGCCGTGGGAAGGTTTTGGCATGCTTTGTGGACTCTTGATGCAATCAGCATCTTTTTGTCAGAAAATGGTCAAAACTACCCCAAACTGATTGATGAAAAATGGGTCGTGAAACTAATGTTTCCAACTGACATCACCGCGCATTTAAACAAACTCAACCTCTGTCTGCAGAGTGCAGGCCAAACTGTTATGGATCTTTTTGAAACGTGGAAGGCATTTCTTGCGAAACTTCCTACAACTTAAAGAACGATCGACGCATCGCACCGTCAATGTAGCTGAGGTTGGAATGGACACTCAAGAACTCGCATCAGAATTTTCTGTCAGTTTTCAAGACTGCCAACGTTTTGTCCCGATGTTTTTCCTTTATAATTGAACGAGACAACTTTGATGACAGCGACATGGATTTGACGGTGTTTCAATGGATGAGTGCAATGCTCAGGCTTATTGGCCTCGAAGTTTGGGGATCTGCGGCGCACACTTGAGGCTACCGAGTGAGATCACGGGGTCACTATCCTGACCTGTTGGAAATCCCTGTCTGTGAAATTTGACTGAAGAAAGTGGCTTTCTCACTGCTTTTAACATTTGGATCTACATACTTCTGTGAACAGATATTTTTTACAGATGAAGTCACTTCTGTATCCCTCCCGGAGCCGGTTAACAACTCAGAGGCTTGTGCGCTGCTTAAAGTATCAAACTACGAGCCCGATATTGGAGAACTCAGCAAGAGAAAGCAAGGACAAGGATCACACTAAACAGTAAGAGGTGCCATTTAATTTATTTATTAACTAGCAAATGCAACTCGGCGCTTCGCTGATGGGTCGATAAAGTGGGGGAGGGGGGGAGAAAGATGGAGGGAGAGAGAGAGGAGGCAGGTGTAGGGTGAGATGGGGAAGGGGAGGTAGAGAGGATGAAAAAGGGGGAGTTAGGTTGGAGGTGGGAGAGCGACACCTCACCAAATGTTGCTATTCAATGTGGGGGGGGAAGGGAGGAGAGGAGAGAGACAGACAGAGACAGCGGAAGAGCAACAGAGGTGTGGGAGGAGAGTGCAGCATTTTATGAGGGGACAAAGTGAGAGAAAAGGGTGGGGGAGAGGAGGAAAAAAAAAGAAAGTTGAGGGGTGGAGGTGGAGTTAGCACAGAGAATGATATGTGACGCTTAATGACCAAACACCAAAAAAAAAACATGTCAGAACACCTGTACACACAATGACACAACGGAGTTTGTAAAGTAATCCACTGGCACATCTACAAAATCTTAAATATTCCAGTTCCAGAAAATTTGTGGGAAAAGAACCCAAAGCAATCACTGAAAACATTGAAGTACCACTAACGTACGGACCGAATGATCCCATCGGGCGTGGACATGAAAAACAAACCATTGCGACCAGATATCACACTTGGGTGCAAAAAAAGAGAATAAGGCATTGCAAAGTGAGGTGTTGATACCGGCAATTTTGGACTAACCATCCAGAAATCAAGAAAATGACCAAATACCAAGACCTCAAGTATGAAGTGAAAAGATCCTGTAAGCTGTAGAATGCCAAAGTTGTACCAGTGATGACGAAGAACCTCACAGATATATTAAAAACCATCCCTGGGAATATGACGACAAACGAACTGCAGTTGGAAGCTGTCTTGGGCTCAGTAACGATCCTGAAGAGAGACCTCAGCACAAAACTTTGAAAACAGAAAACTTCACAGCTTGGTCCATGAATCGTGACCCCCTTACTGAGATGAAGGTGGATACTTTGAGTCCACCCTGGGAGGACTCTATTCCACATTCTGAAACCCACATGTATATACCAATCAACGACACACACACACACACACACACACACACACACACACACACACTGCCTTTTATTAGTATAGATAGATGAAGCTGCTAAAATGTAAGTAGGATTCTCATTGATAATAAAAATGTATCAATGGCACGCAAATCCGTAAATAAGAGTGAGTAGGTTAACTAACTATTGGCATCCCACTTCTGAAAGGTTGCTGACCCTTGGCTTAGAGCAAGCGGCATTTAATCTTCATTTATATCACACCCTTTCCCCCGCCAGGTTAAAGGTCAAAGTCTTAAACCTCTCGGGGTACGAAACCACCATTTAGGTTTTTTTCCCCATTTTCTGGCAAATTCCGAGCTGTATCTCGGATCTGGCTGGGACTTTTGGAATGAATATTTGCATCAATAATGGGAATAAAAAGTATACGGGTTGACATAATTTTTAAGGTCATGACCCAATTAGACACATTTTTCTCCATAACTCAACTAAGATTTGGCAGATCACAACGAACTTGCGCTCACTAGACAGCCTAAAGCAAGGTGTATTTACGCTTAATTGACATCACACCTTTCCAAGTTAAAGGACAAGGTCAAATGGCGGAAAGGAAAAAAAAATAAAAACCGCGTTATTTATTTATTTATTTAGCCAATGTGGAATCTCCAAGATGTTCTTGCATCATAATAGTGTACCTGCACTGATGTTGTGCACTTCATATTTGATTTGTTCCCTTGACCTACTTTTTTTTCGGATTGTGACCTAATTAAACAAAAAACACCTTTCCGCTTCAAAATTTTCTGTAATTACACATTTACACGGAGAATAAGATTATAACTTGAATAATTTTCCTCTGATTTCATGATGTTGAGTTTTATGGATGGATTGCAGATGGGGACAAATTTTCTTTCCATTATTGAATCGCGGACGAAGGGTAAGTCGCAGGTGGTCGCACATATCTAGTAGGCTTTGTAATTTGTTTAAAAAGTATCCTGATGTCTCTTTATGTCCATATCCTGTAATATAAGTGATTTCATTGCACATGAGTACAAAGTCCTTCACGAGTCTTTGCGATTATCTCGTAGCCGACTCCTCGAGCCGCTGGGGCACTTTTCTGCCGGAGAATATACTGGGAGGTCTGCCGTTGCCTTCCCATTGGTAGACAAGAGCAGAGATTTGGAATTTGACTGGGATATTGGGACACTGTGGCCGAATCCTTTTTGAAATGTACTACGAGGACTTTAACATCAATCAGCCAAGTACGAGCAGATGGGACGGACAAGTTAATGTCCTCTCCGAAAGGACGGTGTATTTCACAGTGAACGGCAGTTCTGCTGATTTTAATGTGGTAATATGTTGATAGAAATCGAACCCCGACCCGCAGCTCAAAACTCAGTTTGCACCCAGTGACCTACTCTGAACCCTAGATCATGGGAATCCTTTATTTAAAGAACCTCCTTGTCAAGTCTCCATTTTCCCAAACTTCTGTATCCAGGCAATCGAGTAACATAACATTAATAGTTTAAAAGTATGAACGAGGCATATTGTTGGAAAAGTATGATAACCAGTACATGATGAACGTATCTGTATGTCCGTGGAGCTCTCATTCCCCTGATCGTATCTTCACTTTTTTTCTGTAATCCGTTTGTCCTGCTCAGCAAGGAGTGAAGGATGTGAAGGTGGAGAGTGTTGGAGATGGACACATACTGCACCTCCAGGCCGAGGACTCCATCATCCAGCTTTCTGCCGATTCCACTCACATCATTTGTACCGACGAGGGACTGCGTGCACGCCTACGAGACGTCCTCGTGCACCTGCTCAACCGCCTGTAGTTTCTTGTCCCGGCCGTTCCTGGACTCGTTCGGTCGTCCGATGGAGTTCTTCTGGCGATAAAACAGATTTTTCTTTCATGGCCGACTTGCCGTGCCACCGAGGTTTTTGTAAAGACCGTTGTACCGTGCACATTGAACGATTAAGCGAAATCAAAGTGTTTTGTTTTTGAATGAGAGCAATCTCAGCAGGAGAATAAATATTTGTCTCATATTTTCCTTCTTCAGGACTTGAGGCTAAAGGTAAACGAGTCGTGGGGTGCTCTGCATGGCCGATGCACCGCTCCTTGGAAAGGAGGTCCTTTGTCTAACACGTGAGGATCTGTTTGCACATCTCCAGTCTTGCCTGGAGTAAGGTGTCCTGCATTGAAGGGGTGGTGG
>CM068968.1:65620357-65637532 GCA_035128595.1 Eptatretus atami | reverse complement strand
GTGATTTAAATCAGTTTTAAGAGTGATTTAAATCAGTTTTAGGAGTGATTTAAATCCGTTTCAGGAGTGATTTAAATCAGTTTTAGGAGTGATTTAAATCCGTTTCAGGAGTGATTTAAATCAGTTTTACGAGTGATTTAAATCAGTTTTAAGAGTGATTTAAATAAGTTTTAAGAGTGATTTAAATAAGTTTTAAGAGTGATTTAAATCAGTTTTAAGAGTGATTTAAATCAGTTTCAGGAGTGATTTGAATCAGTTTTAGGAGTGATTTGAATCAATAGGATAAACATTAAATTCGAGTAAGGAGTGATCTCAAATCATTTAACGGAGTGATTGAATCAGTTCAGGAGTCATTAAATCAGTTTTAAGGAGTAATTTAATCAGTTCTAAGATGTTAAATCAGGTTGAGAGCTGATTGAATCATTTCAGGATCAAGCGTGATTGAAAATCAGTTTTAGAGTGATTTAAGAGAGGGTGATTGAAATTCATTCAGCGAGTGATTTAATCAGCATTTTAGGAGTGATTGAAAATCAGTTTTAGGAGTGAATCGAAATCAGTTTCAGGAGTGATTTAAATCAGCTCAGGAGTGAGATTAATCAGTTCAGGAGTGATTATGAAATCAGTTTAGAGTGATTTAAATCAGTTTAGGAATGATTAAATCAGTTTCAGGAGTGATTGAAATCAGTTTTAGGAGTGATTAAATACATCAAAGGAGTTGAATGAAATCAGTTTAGGAGTGATTTTAATCAGTTAGGAGCTGCCATACTTGAATCAGTTATTACGAGAGTGATTAAAATCAGTTTCAGAAGTGATTTAAATCAGTTTTCAAGATTGTTTAAAACTCAGACTTTTAGGAGTGATGGAAATCAGTTTAGAGAGTGTTAATCTTTTAGCAGTATTATCAGTTAGGAAGTGATTGAAATATTAGGAGTTAGGGAATGGCGAAAGTCATAGAGTGTACAGTTAGGAGTGATTTGCATCAGTTTTAGGAGGGATTGAACCAGTTTTAGGAGTGATTTGAATCAGTTTTAGGAGTGATTTGAATCAGTTTCAGGAATGATTTGAATCAGTTTCAGGAATGATTTGAATCGGTTTCAGGAGTGATTTGAATCAGTTTTAGGAGTGATTTCAATCAGTTCTAGCAGTGATTTGAATCAGTTCCAGGAGTGATTTAAATCAGTTCCAGGAGTGATTTGAATCGGTTTTCGGAATAATTTGAATCCATTTTATGAGTGATTTGAATCGGTATCAGGAATTATTTGAGTTGATTGCATCAGGACCTCTTAGCTTCACCTTATAATTCCTTGTCTCTTACAAACTGCATCACAAGCTCAATCGCAAAAGCCATATTTTAGCCCCACACCCCACCCCACCCCTACAGTGTGCCTTGGCACCAAAGATCTTTTCCGATTTCCTGGGACGGGTGTAATTTTCATTGCAAAGAGAAAGAGATTCCAGTTGCAAAAACATCCCTGGGGGGAAAGTGAACAAAGCTCTTCAGAATTTCCTTCATAACTCAGGCCAGCAAGGCTCGTTCCTCTGGACTACCCAACCCCCCATGCTCACTCACCTCATCCACACATTCACAACCTGCACTCGACTACTTTACCACCATACTCACCTCATCCGCATCACACATGCACTCACACACAGCCTGCACTGGACTACACTCACCACCATTGCTCCCACTTCACAATCATCCGCGATCACAACATAGCACTACAACCTACAGCCTGCAAACAGGCGACAAAACCGCCAACAGAACACAAAAAAAAAAACACATCGAACACAACCAACCTAAGCCTCAACTCACCTCGATCCCAGACATACAAACAACAACATGCACTCAAACAGCACAGCCAGCTATCGAAACTACATACACCCAACACAAAAATTGCTACTCACCCAAGTCAGAACATCACACAGAGTCATGCACCTACTAGCCCCTGCACTGGACCGCACCACCTAAACTACCTTGCCACTCACCTGCATAACCGCAATCAACACCCATGTCACTCACCCCGACTGCACTCGCGAACCTTACCTCCACCACCTGAAAATGCTACACTCACCGTCAGACACACACATGCAACAACTCAACTACACTAGCGCTGCACTGGACGACACAACTCTACAATAACCATGCATCACTACTACCTCATCCAGCATCACAACATGCACTCACACAGCAGCCTGCCCCACTCAAGGACAGACCATCACTACAATGCCCTCACTCAAACTCAAATCCACCACACACAGCAACATCCAACAAAACTCGAGCCAGTGACATCTGACTACCTCACCCATGCTCACTCACCTCATCCGCTCACACACTACGCAATACAACATCAGCTGGCACTGGACGAAATCCACTACAGGACTCACAATCACGCTCACAATCCACATCAACAATGCACTCACAGCAGCCTGCACTGGGACCGGAATAATCAAGCACCCATAGAACACTCACACCACAGCCTGCACTGGACTACCTCACACCATGCTCACTCACACGACTGCATCGCACATGCATCACTCACACAAGCCGTGCACTGCAACAACTTCACTACCATGCTCACTCACCTCATCCGCATCGCACATGCACACTCACACATACAACTGCACTCAACAACTTCAAGCTACCATGCTACTCACCCATCTTACAGATAAGGGAAAATAAAATATATCTGAGAGAAGATCGAATATAGGCAGAAGAAAGGGTGGGTGGATTCGGTTATGGGGAGTAGAGGGAAGGGGCCACATTATTGTCCGTTGTAAACTGATGGCCCTTTGCCGTGTCATCATCCGGTATCCCTGTGGGACTTGCACAGTTAGGTCTTACACAGCAATCAAGACTGAGGAAGTGACAGGAGGTTTGGATGCACCATTTGATCTGGACCTCCTGCAACACGTCCCTCTTCGACACATCGTCGGTCAATAAAATTGTCTTCCCCGAGAAAATACCTCCACATGTGATGAGAAACACCTCATCGCTCTTCGGTACTATCTGTAATTCGCCTTGCATTCTACATTTACACGCCAATGTGATGAAGGGATATCTATTTATTACATACTCACGGGTGGAGGGAGGGATGACGTTGACGAGGTGAAAACTGAGAAAGGGAAGGGGATGAGGGTCGGAAGAGTGGAAAGGGATGAGAAATGAGGTTGGAAGGAGATATGAGTAAGAGGAGGAGTGTTATTTATTTATTTTCGAATCAATAACCCATCACTAACTGGTGCAGGATTTATTGATTGTTAATTAATTTGTATTTGTGTGCTTTGCTGCACTTCTGTTCGGCTGAACCAAGATGCGTGGCCCCCACGGCATTCTGGGTAACTGTACTGCAGTTAATGCAAGGGAAGGTTCAAGTGATTGAAACGGAGGAATGGGTGAGAAACAGATGCTTTGAACAAGCTTACCTATTGTGCTGCTTTTCCTTGGGGTGAGCAGGGTCTTCGGCAGGCTTCCCCCTCACTTCCGGGCATCCGAGACACCGAATGACGGATGCGTGGCAGCCATTCCCAGCACCCTCTCCCACACCTTCGTCTTCACAATGGCCTTTCTGTGCGGCCCAAGGAGGAAAGTTTGGCCTCTCGGCTTCCCGATTCTTGGCAGTCTGCACAAAGGTCAGAAATATGAATTACCATCAACACGAGCACCGCGGGTCAGGTCGAGGGCTAAGCGAGTTCACCTCAGAGCAGTCTTATGGTGTTCGGGTTCATTCCCAACGGAGTCTTGTTTACATGAACAATCAACAACCAGGGGGGCTAAAGGGTACCTGTACCGTTCGGAGAATACCTGCAAAGCCTTCAAACCCCACCAGGTGTACGGACAACGACCGAGGTGACCGCGGTGTTGGACGCTGAGGGCCTTGGCTGCCGCTCACCCGGAGCGGATCCTCAGCATCATCCGCGCGCCATCTGGTCATCATTAGTGACGGCTGCATTAAGCGAAGGAATTTTTATACATCTCAAGCCCATGTGGGATTGGGCGGGAACGGGGCACCTCAGAGTCTCCACAACGCGCTGGCTTCTGTCAACCAAAGCCTCCACCCCGCCGGCGAAAGGTTTGCGTTGCCTAGCAACAGCCTCCATTCTATTGTCTGTTTTCCTTCATTTTCGTGGCTTTTTTTTTGGGGGGGGAGGGGAGAGATGTTGTATGTTTTGACTTTGTGCCAGTTCCTTTGGTGTGGCTTTTGGGTTGTTTCCACTCGTTTCTGGGAACAGTCAAATTACAAAACAAAAAGGGAAACCTTTGTAGAAAGGGCGCGCGGTTTTTTTTAATATCGGCGGAACAAAGGCCTCAAACTGAAGGATACTTGAACCCACGTTAATGGCAGATGGCAACGTGTGCAGCACTTGATACAGGACGAGGACGTGTTCTCCTTACCCGAGACAATCGCTCTTTAGAAGGAGGAGGTCGACCTTCTTATTCGCATGATCACTCGTTATTGTTGTTCTTCCTGAGGTGTAGTTTGAAAAAAGTTAAACGTTCCATCAGCTCCAAAAACACGTTATCACCCCCCATGACTAACAGGAAACGTTGCTGGGTTTGTTGTGGTTGTGGTTGGACTTGAGGAGGTTGCCGTTTAAATGTGACGTAATCAAAGGTGGCTGCTCACACGTGGGCAGGTGAATTTGCTCCGGGTGTGGGTGTTGCAGCCCTAACCACAAGCACTCTGAGATAGCGAGCGGTTGTCGTCGTTCGTTTGCAGCATGTGGTTGTTGGTTCGCATGAGTTCTTGCAGGGACGCGGAGGTGTTAAGGTTAGGGTTAGGGTTAGGGTTAGCCGACTTGGGATAATTGTCCGACTCTTTGAGGAGACTGTTGGCAGACAGGACGGCAGGTATCCGGTTCAACATCCATCCGACGGACGGTACACACGCATTGATGCCTGACCCGGTGGTGCGTGTGAAACACCATGGTGGCAGTTTGTTGATTTGAACCTCGACTAGACCGCTCAGGAGAGAGAGTGCCCATACCTCCAGGCCATCCGACCAACCAATAGCAAGTGGTGTAACCTGGTGTCAAGGAGTAACCTTCACCACCTGCTACCCACAATGGCAGAACCATTACCTGAGCAAGCGATCGGCTGATTGACTAACCAGAGGGTGGTTCCTCCTTACCACGCCAGGTGAACAGAGGTATTTTGACGAAGGAAACGTGCCCATGAGGGGAAGTCTGGATATTCGGACGAAAAACGTACAGGTGGCTCCTTACCACGCCAGGTGAACAGAGGTATTTTGACGAAGGAAACGTGCCCATGAGGGAGTCTGGATATGGAGAGAAACGCACAGGTGAGCTCCTTACCATGCCAGGTGAACAGAGGTATTTTGACTGAGGATACTTGCCTATTAGGGAAGTCTGGAATATGGAGGAGAACGCACAGGTGAGCTCCTTACCATGCCAGGTGAACAGAGGTATTTTGACGAAGGAAACGTGCCTATTAGGGGAAGTCTGGAATATGGGAGAGAAACGTACAGGTGAGCTCCTTACCACACCAGGTGAACAGAGGTATTTCGACTGAGGATACTTGCCTATTAGGGGAAGTCTGGAATATGGGAGAGAAACGCACAGGTGAGCTCCTTACCATGCCAGAGTGAACAGAGGTATTTTGACTGAGGATACTTGCCTATTAGGGGAAGTCTGGAATATGGGAGAGAAACGTACAGGTGAGCTCCTTACCACGTCAGGTGAACAGAGGTATTTTGACCGAGGATACTTGCCTATTAGGGAAGTTCGGATTGAGAAACGTACAGGTGAGCTCCTTACCACGTCAGGGACAGAGGTATTTTGACGAAGGAAACGTGTCTATTTGGGAAGTCTGGAATATGGAGAGAAACGCACAGGTGAGCTCCTTACCATGCCAGGTGAACAGAGTATTTTGACGAAGGAACGTGTCCATGAGGGGAGGTCTGGAATATGGGAGAGAAACGTACAGGTGAGCTCCTTACCACACCAGGTGAACAGAGGTATTTCGACTGAGGATACTTGCCTATTAGGGGAAGTCTGGAAATGGGAGAGAAACGTACAGGTGAGCTCCTTACCACACCAGGTGAACAGAGGTATTCGACTGAGGATACTTGCCTTTTGGGGAAGTCTGGAATATGGGAGAGAAACGTACAGGTGAGCTCCTTCCACGCCAGGTGAACAGAGGTATTTTGACGAAGGAAACGTGTCCATGAGGGGAAGGTCTGGAATATGGAAGAGAAACGTACAGGTGAGCTCCTTACCACACCAGGTGAACAGAGGTATTTTGACGAAGGAAACGTGTCATTTTGGGAAGTCTGGAATATGGGAGAGAAACGCACCGGTGAGCTCCTTACCATGCCAGTGAACAGAGGTATTTTGACGAAGAAACGTTGTCCATGAGGGGAGGTCTGGAATATGGAGAGAAACGTACAGGTGAGCTCCTTACCACACCAGGTGAACAGAGGTATTTCGACTAGGATACTTGCCTATTAGGGGAAGTCTGGAATATGGGAGGAAACGTACAGGTGAGCTCCTTACCACACCAGGTGAACAGAGGTATTTCGACTGAGGATACTTGCCTATTAGGGGAAGTCTGGAATATGGGAGAGAAACGTACAGGTGAGCTCCTTACCACGCCAGGTGAACAGAGTATTTTGACGAAGGAAACGGTGTCCATGAGGGAGTCTGGAATATGGAAGAGAACGTACAGGTGAGCTCCTTCTACACCAGGTGAACAGAGACATTTTGACGAAGGAAACGTGTCCATGAGGGAGGTCTGGAATATGGAGAGAAACGTACAGGTGAGCTCCTTCTCACACCAGGTGAACAGAGGTATTTTGACGAGGTACTTGCCTATTAGGGAAGTATGAATATGGGAGAGAAACGTACAGGTGAGCTCCTTCTCACACCAGGTGAACAGAGGTATTTTGCGAGGATACTTGCCTATTAGGGGAGTCTGGAATATGGGAGAAACGCACAGGTGAGCTCCTTACCATGCCAGGTGAACAGAGGATTTTGACTGAGGATACTTGCCTATTAGGGGAAGCTTGGAATATGGGAGAGAAACGTACAGGTGAGCTCCTTACCACGCAGGTGAACAGAGGTATTTTGACGAGGATACTTGCCTATTAGGGGAAGTCTGGAATATGGGAGAGAAACGTACAGGTGAGCTCCTTACCACGCAGGTGAACAGAGTATTTTGACGAAGGAAACGTGTCTATTTGGGAAGTCTGGAATATGGGAGAGAAACGCACAGGTGAGCTCCTTACCATGCCAGTAAAGAGGTTTTTGACGAAGGAAACGTGTCCATGAGGGGAGTCTGGAATATGGGAGAGAAACGTACAGGTGAGCTCCTTACCACCAGGTGAACAGAGGTATTTCGACTGAGGATACTGCCTATTAGGGGAAGTCTGGAATATGGAGAGAAACGTACAGGTGAGCTCCTTACCACACCAGGTGAACAGAGGTATTTCGACTGAGGATACTTGCCTATTTGGGGAAGTCTGGAATATGGGAGAGAAACGTACAGGTGAGCTCCTTACACGCCAGGTGAACAGAGGTATTTTGACGAAGGAACGTGTCCATGAGGGGAGGTCTGGAATATGGGAGAACGTACAGGTGAGCTCCTTACCACACCAGGTGAACAGAGGTATTTTGCGAAGGAAACGTGTCTATTTTGGAAGTCTGGAATATGGGAGAGAAACGCACAGGTGAGCTCCTTACCATGCCAGGTGAACAAGTATTTTGACGAAGGAAACGTGCCATGAGGGGAGGTCTTGATATGGGAGAGAAACGTACAGGTGAGCTCCTTACCACACCAGGTGAACAGAGGTATTTCGACTGAGGATACTTGCCTATTAGGGGAAGTCTGGAATATGGAGAGAAACGTACAGGTGAGCTCCTTACCACACCAGGTGAACAGAGGTATTTCGACTGAGGATACTTGCCTATTAGGGGAAGTCTGGAATGGAGAGAAACGTACAGGTGAGCTCCCTTACCACGCAGGTGAACAGAGTTTTTGACGAAGAAACTGTCATGAGGGGAGGTCTGGAATATGGAAGAGAAACGTACAGGTGAGCTCCTTCTCACACCAGGTGAACAGAGACATTTTGACGAAGGAAACGTGTCCATGAGGGGAGGTCTGGAATATGGGAGAGAAACGTACAGGTGAGCTCCTTCTCACACCAGGTGAACAGAGGTATTTTGACTGAGGATACTTGCCTATTAGGGGCAGTCTGGATTATGTGAGAGAAACGTACAGGTGAAACAGGACATTAAACTGCAGGAGGAGATTGAGCAGGTGCTGGAGGAGAGGTTAGCCTCTACAGAAGTGGATGTTCTTGAATGGATAAAGTGGGCTGTCTCCGTGTACACTACCGCACTGATCGGTGCCATGGTGTACGTCTTTAACAAACGGTATAACGAGCTCTTCGGAAGACGAAAGGAACAGGTGAGACAGGTATAACAAGGTAGTCAGCTGGTAGGAAGGCACAGCAGGGGACCTGTCATACTTGGGGAAATCTCTTCAATAAACTGTACAATCCTGAGAGATATTGATCCATGAAATGAAAACGAAGAACCCCTGGGCGGTAGTGTTCAAGCTGGGAGTGGGGAGTGGGGGGTGGGTGGGGGGAGGGTAGTGTACAATCCAGCATTTATTTGGGAAATGTATGGAAATGATGAGTCTGGCTGGTTACCTCCCAGCAGGGTTTGTTCAGGAACAATCGGCAACAAACAACAAAGTGAATGTGACAAAGAGCTCGGAACATGACATGTCCTCTCTCATTCACCCAGGTAGTTTGACGCTCACCTGTGGCTATACACCGTGCGCAACTTTTGCCCCCAACATTGTGTTTCCGTAACGTTTCTCCACGTCGTCCGTGTGTATTTACTGTGCGTTGACGAGCGTTGACCGGCGAGCTTTTGGCCTAACACAGAAGTAGGAAATGAAAAAGGTTAAAATTGGCGTAAAAAAGACGAAAGAGAAGTTTTGTTTTGTTTCACTCATTTCCTATAAATAAACGTTATACTTCAGGCCAAGAACTGAATCCCTCATTGTACATATTGTTGATCTACAGGAAGAGAAACAGCTGCTATTTCGAGAAACGTAGAAGGAACGTTCGAAGTTGTAACCGAACCGACAAGTGGGTAACGAATGAGCGTCACTTTCAACATTCAAACGCTTGTTCTATTTCACAGCGACTTCAATCACGAAGCAAGAGTAAACCTTCGCAACAAAAGCGTCTGGGAAACGGCAACTGTGACGTCACAATGCACCTCGGCTCGGAGCGGAACACCTGGCGCAGTGTTCCTACCGAAAGTCACGCCGTTAAATTCACGGGTTCCCTCTTTCCCTTTGACTCGCTCGTTTTACTACGACCGCCACCAGAGGTGTGTTTTCACCCCTGTTTGTGCGTCTGCTTGTCTGTGAGCTGTTCGGCCTGGCGGAGGTATGTGCTCCACTCGGTGCCGTTCTAGCTCGATAATATTTCACCAAAATTTCAGCAGCGATTCATCTTCAGACCTGCAAGGCACTTCCACCCCGACACTCCCGACATACTGGTACAGAGCGCCACCGCCGCCGCTATTCCTACACCCTCGCACCCTCACTCTTCACACTGCGTTGTTATAATTGGACAATATTTTACAAACCACCTTTTCATTAACTCGGAGTAACGTTGCCTTCGGAAATGTTTGAGAACAAAGGAGCTTCTTTGTTCCAAAGGCCTCCCCATCTTGCATGCTTCAACGTCAAAATACTTTTACCTCCGGGCCAGCAATGACCCGTAAAGGTTTGTTAAGTTTGTGGTTATTCTTCGTGAGGTTACAGAGGTTATCGACAAGTCTTATCGAGATGCTTCGATAAGCTCAAGAAAGCGGGCGCCAATACTGGACCTCTGTACGGGTCATGCGAACGGACTATATCCCTCGGGTAGATGCTTGGATGCCTCCGGAGGTTCGACCTCAGAGGACCATTGCGACTACCAAATGGTTTCCCACTTGTCGTAGATAAATGACGGCCACGAAGATGTCCTCGAAGAACCCGACTTGGCGCTTCGTCTTCCAGAGAACGTTTTCACGACTCGTGAGTAGAAGGGAAACTTGGGAATTGAAAATCGTCGGAAATTCGTGTCGACGAGGAGCTCAGACGTCCAGATCCGAGTCTTCCAAACTTCAGCTCGAGAGTGATTGTGAATGGTTGTAATTTTCTTTGTGCACTTTTTAATAACAACTCGTTGGAAAAGTAGGATTTGAACGGACAAGGGAATTTACTATGCCCAAGGCGCCTGAGATTAAGAGAAACTTACAGTCAGCATGAGATCGTGAAGCTGCTCAGCACAGGATGACATTACTCCCACGTACTGATCTCTCCGTTCCACTCGAATCCCATCATGTCCAACTCAAACCCCACCGCCCCACTCTAATGACCCTGTCCTACACAAGCAACGTTGTCCCTCTCCCAGAAATTCTGACTTCCCTTTCAAGGAACTCCAACACTGGAGACTGGAGGAGTCCATCGGGCCCATCAAGCCTGCGCACGCTGAGTGTCAAGCAAGGAAGCAGCACGTACCGTTTTGAAAGTCTCTGGTGTGACTCGGATGGGGTTCGAACTTCCGACTTCCTTGACTCGGAGCGACGCTCCAGCCATTACGCCACCGAGTCCAGTTGAAGTTCGTATGATCTCCATCTTCATCCCACTTTACACCGGTCCTCATTTTCACGCGACTTGAGACAACCCAAGAATTATTTATCGAGTCACAGTCCAAAATAAAAAAAAAGTCTTTCACTTTCATCAAATCACTCGAGTATGCCATCACACGTCCTCGTGATCACGTGGAGCATCACGAAAATGTTCCGCAGTACTACGTCACCTGCCACCCTCCACGAAGGTTGCGCGACAGATTCCGAGACAAAGACGTCCTCAAGTGGAGATCTCTTCACTTAACCGTCACTGCACGTCCGTCGTGTCCGAATCTCGAACACCTCCCATCACATCACATCACAGGTGCACAGGTGCCAACAACAACCCCCCACCAACAACATGCACATGTGACATCACCAGCACACGGAGGTGTTGGCAAGAGCCTCCTGTCCTGATGAATTCCACGGAAATCCACACCTGATCACCAGTTTTCCATTTCCTCAAATGTTGTTTACCCTCACCGAAGGAGAGAGTATTGCATTTCGGTCCGTTTGTTTGTTTGTGTGTTTGTCTGTCTGTCTGCCTGTTTGTCCGCACAGAACTTTCGTGTTTTTCTCCGCAACCGCTCCTCAGATTGAGACGACATTTTCACCATTGGTGCGAACTCATGTAGAATGTTATCATGATAATTATGACGTCATCGGTCACGTCATTCGGTAGCCATATTGTTTTTTTAAAAAAAAACCTTTAAAAATCACTTCTCTGAAGTGGTGAAACAGATCGAGGTGAAACTTTACACGTATGACCGCCTTTCCATGAGGAACAAAAGGTTCACACATATAACATCATAGGTCACATGGTGTGACAGCCACCACATTGGGTTTCCCCTAAAACCTAAAATAAATATTCTTCTCCAGAACGGCGAGACAGATCGAGGGGAAACTTCACACAAATGTTCCGCAAGCCTTGGGGATACCAGGGTATTCACGAATAAGTGATGTCACATGGTCTGGCAGCCATATTGGATTGAGCGAACATCTTTTTTTTTAAAAAAACTCTTTATCTTGAACCGCTTAATCAATCGACATGAAACTTCAAAATTATGATCTAGTAGTGAAGTGGAATAAATGTTTTCAATTTCAACCTGATCGGATGCATGTTCTGACAGCCAGAATTATTTATTTTTTTTTGATCTGGGTTCTTTTTGATATGCAGTTTATATGTATATAGATATTTATATATATATTTGGATAGATTTTGAATAAGGTTCACTTGGCTGTGCCTTGATGGGTTTGAAGGTAGAGGAGCAACAGCAGAAATGTGAGTCCTATCCAGGTTCCTCCTGATGACTTCTTCTCTGATTTTTGCTTGTTCAGGTTCCTTCTGATGACTCCGATGCAGGACTTGTACCTCTTTGGTCTTCCATTTGATTTGAATTGAATTTATTTTAATCCCATTCTGAATTCAATTGAATAATGATAAACGTCATGGGTCAGGGTCAGGTGTCCGATCAAAGCGGGGTTGAATCAAAGTGGGACGTCTTGGTACCCGGTCATCACCGCCAGCAGTTATAAAGTGTCTCTTGTTAATTAGGAAACACACCAGTACACAAAGGCCATACAAAATACACAACACAAAGCTACACAAACACTACGCAAAACAAGTCCTCGTGAGGGTCAGCAATCTCTGATTGCTCTATTTTTTTTCTATCTGCAATGAAGCACCTACTTGGGATCCAGGACTCAAAATGAAAGAGTTGAAGTCTTAGTGTTGAGCACACCGAGAAAACAACAAGGTCCCAGAGGAAGACCGCAGAGTGGTTGAATCGTCTGACCTGAGTCGAGCCAATTGGTTGGCTCTACCATTCATGGTGTTTCCATTTTCTATTAATGACCTTCTCAACCACAACCAGCTTTTTACAGTTTGTGGTGAACCTTGTCATTGTTAGCATCTTCATTGTGCAGTGTGTTGGTTTGAAACCTTCCTTATGGTTGACATGAGCAGCACCTAAGGAACTTGAACTCACTGTCTCCTCCAGTTGTGGAAGAGATGTCAAGGTTGGTAAGAAATCTTTGGACCTTCTCAAAATGTCGAGCAGACAGAGTTCCTGTGCTTGAATACAAGATAGGTAGTGATGGATAGATTGAAGTCCTGCTTTGTGAAGGCAAAGGCTGAATGCAGGCATTGGATCTGCTCTGCAATTCCATCAGAGAAACAGGTGCCAGATCACGTAGTCTATGAGAGAGAGTTAGCGTTTCAAACGAGACCCTTTCAAAGCCCTGGGATAGTCAGCATTAGCATCAAATGTTCAGAATTCTGGTTGTAATTATACTCATGACAATATGCTTTCACAAATAAAACTCAAATTGTAATTATCATTAATGTAGTACAACGTCCTCTCCACTTCTCACCTCCACTCATCCTGCTTACCTCCACATCGTTTGTTCCATTGGATAAGCTGTCGGCCGCAGCAATGTTCCACAACTGGGCGAAGGGGCATCTCTCCGCCGACGACGTCCATCCGTCGGTCCTTCCTCCGGACTCGTCTGCCATTTCAGTTTGACCAAACCATGGATCACGATTAGTATTCACACCAAAACAACCTTGGCTGCCATCCTCCGGAACAGCAGGCGAACCTTCCTGCACCATGGTCATTCCGGTACCCAACTCCTTGGCAGTTATTGTGGCCTGTTTGACCATTTCGTCGCATTCCCCCTCCGTTGCTCGATTTCCACCGGAGGTTGCGGGGGTCCGCAGTGGCTGGTTCTTGCGACGTACCATTTCTGGGGAGAGATTTAAAATACAGTCACTAGGAAACAACACCCAGGCACGTGAAATGCAATGAGGTAGCTACGTAACCCGCATGGTGTTTGTGGCCATGACGGAAGGTCGATTAACACTTTTCGAGGGGCCACCAATCCCATTGTCCCGTGTGCACCGTTGACGTTAAGATCCCACAGTATCTTTCACATGAGGTTCGGTATCACATCCAGAGATCCACGTTTTCTTAGTTTGGGAATTCATTCTTGTTGGAAATGACAACTGCCATTCTAATGCAAAACCATAAGGGGGCGCTGCATCATGAAGTAGGATGCATTCAATTTGTTTACTGTTGTCCTACCTGTTCCTACTTGTGTACATTGGATTACTACCATGATTACAATCATTAGGTACCTCCATGGCATCGATAAGGAACGCACGATGACCTTTGTGCGTTGATGTCGCCTTTTCCTGATTGGTTCACGTGACACATCGCGCCATTTAATTCTCGTGCCCCATTAGTCGTGGTGAAAGCCAAGGTGTTGCAATTAAGGTAGCTTCACGATGGGATCGTTAGACGGTGGACAAAGGCACCATTTTTTTCATCAAAGCACCACGTGAGCTTAGAGATTTTTTTTCAAGAAGTCATGCATATGTCTTCTATGACATGTCTTCTATGACATCATCATCTGGTAATTACCTTCGAAGACAAACAAAATAGTTTAATTAGATTCTTTTAATCTCCTATGGTGAGATTTTAAAGTTACTCATCTTATGTTGTTAAGATCAAGGAATTCTATGTTGATATCAAATTGTCAATTAAATTGATTTATTAGGTGTTATGTCATTATGATGTCATCATCTTTTAATTGTCTTTCCTTTCGAACCTCTTGGATTCTCAACAATCCTCTTCAAGAAGTCCTTTCATTCAAGTTTCTTGGTCTCACTGTCTGCCATGATCTTTCCTGGGAAAACCATATTTCCAACCTCACCTCCAAAGCCAGTCGCCGACCGGGAATCCTCCGTCGTGCAAAGTCCTTGCTCGGCCAACCTGAGCTCCTGACCACATACAAAGCTTTCGTCCACAGCCTGATGGAGTACTGCTCTTCCCTCTGGGCTGGTGCTCCTGCCTCTCACCTTTCTCGGCTTCACGCTGTAGAAACCAAGGCATTAATGATCGTTGGTATCTCCCTCAATGAGGCTGAGGCTTTGGGTCTCTCACTCTCTCACCGTAGGCAGGTCGGTGGTCTTTCTGTCTTCTACCGTCTCCTCTCCGGTCTCGCCCCCCCCCTGCTCTGTTTGAGATATGTCCCCCTCAAATTTCCACAGGGTGTTCAAG
The DNA here is from genome assembly GCA_035128595.1 of Eptatretus atami. NCBI lineage: Eukaryota > Metazoa > Chordata > Myxini > Myxiniformes > Myxinidae > Eptatretus > Eptatretus atami. The sequence goes on along the minus strand of CM068968.1, from coordinate 65,622,815 downwards.
GTCCACCAGCAACCCCCTTCTGATAAAACTACCAAAATCATGAATCACTGCTCACCTTCACTCTTTCATTCTTCTTTTTCCCCACCTTTAGAATAAACTCCCACACTCTCTTCAATCCCATTCTTCCCTACAGGCCTTCAACACAGCTGGTCACCACCACCTCTTATCTTCCCCCATCCAAAACCTCGATCTTTTTTACCCCCGTTAATCCACCCCAAACCCACATCCTTCAAATTCCCTGCTTTCCTTCCTGAAAATTCCTGTGTTGTCCATCTTGTGTACCCCGTGTTCCCCATCCCTCTCCCTTCCACAGAACTCCTAATGTCTGTTCCACATTGTTTTGTCCTTCCCACTCCCGCCCCTCTTGTCTGCTACTGCCCTTGTTGTACGTTCTGTGTGTTAGCTTTTATACGAGCCTCGACATTGTATACAAGAAAAAAAAATTGTCTGAAAAATAACTTGTAGAATTTAAAACTTTAAGCGCCATAACCGGGTTGTAAGTGACTATCTTTATGTTTTTTGTGGCCATGGATTTCAATGGTGATTTCACTTTTTCCTCTGAAATAAGATAACAGAGCGAAGTCGATGGCGCCCCGTCGCAAATCCCCACGCTTCCCACCAAAAGCAAAGTTGAAAGATGGTAAAAAAAAAGTTCCACCACAATTGACACAATATCAGAGTTTGAGTTAGAAAAATTTCTCTTTTGACCCCTGTAAACCCCAAGTCCTCACCCCTTTAAGGCATGAATCGGAGCTCAAATCAAAAAAAGTTGTTAATATTCATTAGTCCCCCCCCCCCCCAATGTTGATTGCATCATAAAAGTTTAATTTTAAAATGTTTAAAGTTGCCTGTAATTGCATCTTTTTTTTTTTTTGGTATTTGCCTTTTCACCCCACCCCAGGAGGCGTGGCCAAAAATGATACTACTCACACACCTTGCCACTGCGCAACTGTTTAGCAGACAGTTTGACGGACGGACGCCCCCACCCCTGCCCCCCATGTAGCAGGAGATGGGGTTTACAATAGCTTCTATGTGTGTGCATGTCTGTCTGTCTGTCCAGGCCATAACATTTTCACCATTTGAGCTTTTGTCATGAAATCTTCAATAAACCTTGATGAAAAGAACATGAAGAACACAAATGAATAAAATGTGGAATTTAAAAAAAAAAAAAACTGTTGTTATCGTCAAGTTTAGTTTGGGTACAAAGCGGACGCAGATTGGCTTCGCATTTCCAGATGCTTTCTAGTTTCACTAACCAGAGGAGAGGGTATTGCATTTGGGTCCATTTGTCACTTGGCGAAAAAAAAACTTTCGCCAAGTCTGTTCACTTTCATCCGATTGACCTGATATGAGCTTTGATTAAGATTGTCAATTTTAATCTTAACGAAATGGACAATTTGATGTATCCGTGGCAACCTTTTGTGAGGGGGTGGATTTTGCAAGTATCGTTCGTGCTCTGCACGACGTCTTTTTCTTATTTGTCTGTTTGTCAGTTTGTCCGCACAGAATGTGAGTATGTACATTAATGACATTAGACCTCCAACACCAAAATAACCCCTAAGACCCTTCAGTACTCAAAAACCCCTTCAAACCATAAGACCCTATCGACCTCGTTATGCCCTTGAAAAAAAGAAGGATGGGACCACGCGTTTCTGCGTGGACTATCGCCAGCTTAACAACGTGACACTCAAAGACTCCTATCCCCTGCCTAGAATTGATGATACCCTTGATGCCATTGCTGGCTCTAAATGGTTCTCAACCTTGGACCTCAAAAGTGGGTATTGGCAGGTGGAGATGGATAAGACGGGGAAGGAGAAAACGGCATTTTCCACAGGTAAGGGACGATATCAGTTCACTGTGATGCCGTTTGGTTTGTGTAACGCCTCTGCCACCCTTGAACGATTGATGGAGCGCCTACTAGGTGGCATGCTATGGCAATCATGCCTGGCGTTACCTGGATTACGTCCTGGTGCACGCTAAAACATTCCCCCAGGCCAAAGCGGATTTGGACCAGGTGTTTGGGCGCCTCAGACAGGCAGGGTTGAAACTGAACCCGGCCAAGTGTACTTTGTTCGCGAAGGAGGTGGACTATCTCGGTCACGTGATCGGTCGCGAGGGGGTGAAGACTCACACAGATGAAATCAATGTGGTAGAGGAGTGGCCCATACCTCGTAACATCAGAGAGGTGCGGGGTTTTTTTGGAACTCTGCTCCTATTACCGGCATTTTGTGGCAAAACTTGCGGAGCTAGCCAGGCCCCTTCCCCTTCACAACGAAGGCATACTGGGCTCAGAAGAAGGGGACGAGGTTTAATTGGACACGAGAGTTTAACGATGCCTTCCTCAAAATGAAGGGGTGTTTGACATCCACACCCATTCTAGCTTACCCCACCAGGCATTTACCCTGGACACGGATGCAAGCCAGGAAGGGTTGGGTGCAGTTTTGTCTCAGACACAGGG
>CM068968.1:65585342-65597468 GCA_035128595.1 Eptatretus atami | reverse complement strand
TGCCATAACACAGAAGTGGAATGGAAAAGGTAAAATTGGCGTAAAAAAGATGAAGAGAGATTTGTTTTGTTTCCACTCATTCCTTAAATAACGTTATACTTCATGGCCAAACTGAATCCCTCATTGTAATATTGTTGTCTACAGGAGAGAAACAGCTGCTATTTCGAGAACGTAGAAAGAACGATTCGAAGTTGTAACCGAACCGACAGGTGGGTAACGATATGGCGTCCTTTCACATTCAAACGCTTGATTCTATTCTTCACAGCGACTTATACGAGGCATGAGTTAAACCTTCGCAACAAAAGCGTCTGGAACGGCAACTGTGACGTCACAATGCACCTCGGCTTCGGAGCCGGGACCCTGGCGCAGTGTCTACCGAAAGTCACGCCGTTTAAATTCACGGGTCCCTCTTTCCCTTTGACTCGTCTCGTTTTACTACGACCGCACCAGAGGTGTTTTTCACCCCTGTTTGTGCGTCTGCTTGTCTGTGAGCTGTTCGCCTGGCGGAGGTATGTGCTCCCTCGGTGCCGTTCTAGCCGTATAATATTTCACCAAAATCAGCAGCATCTCTTCAGACCTGCAAAGCACTTCCACCCCGACACTCCGACATACTGGTACAGAGCGCCACCGCCGCCGCTATCTACACCCTCGCACCCTCACTCTTCACACTGCGTTGGTATAATTGGACAATATGTTTAAATCCACCTTTTCATTAACTCGGAGTAACGTTGCCTTCGGAAAGTTTTGAGACAAGGAGTTTTTGCTCAAAGGCCTCCCCACTGCATGCTCAAGTCAAAAACTTTACTCCTGGGCCAGCAATGACCGTAAAGGTTTGTTAAGTTTGTGGTTATTCTCGTGAGGTTACAGAGGTTATCGACGAGTCTTTATCGAGTTGCTTCGAAGCTCAAGAAGCGGGCGCCAATACTGGACGCTCGTCGTGGTCATGCGAACGAGCTATATCCTCGGGTAGATGCTGGATGCCTCGGAGGTTCGACCTCAGAGGACCATTGCGGACTACCAAATGGTTTCTCACTTGTCGTTAGATAACATGACGGCCACGAAGATGTCCTCGAAGAACCCGACTTGTGCGCTTCGGTCTTCCAGAGACGTTTTCACGATCGTGTAGTAGAAGGGAAATTGGGGAATTGAAAATCGTCGGAAATTCGTGTCGACGAGGAGCTCAGACGTCCAGATCGAGTCTTGCAAACTTCAGCTCGAGAGTGATTGTGGAATGGTTGTAATTTCTTTTGTGCACTTTTAATAACAACTCGTGGAAAAGTAGGATTTGAACGGACAAGGAATTTACTATGCCCAAGGCGCCTGAGATTAAGAGAAACTTACAGTCAGCATGAGATCGTGAAGCTGCTCAGCACAGGATGACATTACTCCCACGTACTGATCTCTCCGTTCCGACCGAATCCATCATGTCCAACTCAACCCCACCGCCCACTCTATGACCCTGTCCTACACAAGCAACGTTGTCCCTCTCCAGAAATTCTGACTTCCCTTTCAAGGAACTCCAACACTGAGACTGGAGGAGTCCATCGGGCCCATCAAGCCTGCCACGCTGAGTGTCAAGCAAGGAAGCAGCACGTACCGTTTGAAAGGTCTCTGGTGTGACTCGGATGGGGTTCGAACTTCCACTTCCTTGACTCGGAGCGACGCTCCAGCCATTACGCCACCGGGTCCCAGTTAAGTTCCTATGATCTCCATCTTCATCCCTCTTACACCGTGTCCTCATTTCACGCGACTTGAGACAACCCAAGAATTGTTTATCGAGTCACAGTCCAAAATAAAAAAAGTCTTTCACTTTCGTCAAATCACTCGAGTATGCCATCACACGTCCTCGTGATCACGTGGAGCATCACGAAAATGTTCCGCTGTACTACGTCACCTGCCACCCTCCACGAAGGTGCGCGACAGATTCCGAGACAAAGACGTCCGGCAAGGAGATCTCTTCACTTAACCGTCACTGCCGTCCGTCGTGTCCGAAATCTCGAACACCTCCCATCACATCACATCACGGTGCACAGGTGCCACAGGTGCCAACAACCCCCACCAACAACTGCACATGTGACATCGCCAGCACACGAAGGTTGTTGTCAAGAGCCTCCTGTCCTGATGATTCCACGGAAATCCACACCTGATCACAGCATTCCATTTCCTCAAATGTTGTTTACCCTCACGAAAGAGAGTATTGCATTTCGGTCCGTTTGTTTGTTTGTGTGTTGTCTGTCTGTCTGCCTGTTTGTCCGCACAGAACTTCGTGGTTTTCTCCGCAAACCGCTCCTCGATTGAGACGACATTTTCACCATTGGTGCGATCTCATGTGAGAATGTTATCATGATAATATGACTTCATCGGTCACGTCATTCGGTAGCCATATTTTTTTTCAAAAAAAAAACCTTTAAAAATCACTTCTCTAAGTGGTGTAAACAGATCGAGGTGAAACTTTGACACGATGACCGCCTTTCCAATGAGGAACAAAAGGTTCACACATATAACATCATAGGTCACATGGTGTGACAGCCACCACATTGGTTTCCCCTAAAACCTAAAATAAATTCTTCTCCAGAACGGCGAGACAGATCGAGGGGAAACTCACACAAAATGCTTCCGCAAGCCTTGGGGATACCAGGGTATTCACGAATAAGTGATGTCACATGGGTCTGGCAGCCATATTGGATTGAGCGAACATCTTTTTTAAAAAACTCTTATCTCTGAACCGCTTATCAATCGACATGAAACTTCAAAATTATGATCTGTAGTGAAGTGTAATAAATGTTTTTCAATTTCAACCTCTATCGATCATTTCTCCAGAATTATTTATTTTTTTTGAATCTGGTTCTTTTGATATGCAGTTTATATGTATATAGATATTTATATAATATTTGGATAGATTTTGAATAAGGTTCACTTGGCTGTGCCTTGAATGGGTTTGAAGGTAGAGAGCAACAGCAGAAATGTGATCTATCCAGGTTCCTCTGATGACTTCTTCTCTGATTTTTGCTTGTTCAGGTTCCTTCTGATGACTCCGATGCAGGACTTGTTACCTCTTTGGTCTTCCATTTGATTTGAATTGAATTTATTTTAATCCCATTCTGAATTCAAATTGAATAATAATAAACGTCATGGGTCAGGGTCAGGTGTCCTGATCAAAGCGGGGTTGAATCAAAGTGGGACGTCTTGGTACCCGGTCATCACCGCCAGCAGTTATAAAGTGTCTCTGTTATTAGGAAACACACCAGTACAAAGGCCATACAAATACACAACCAAAGCTACACAACACTACGCAAAACAAGTCCTCGTGAGGGTCAGCAATCTCTGATTGCTTATTTTTTTTCTACTTGCAAGAAAGCACCTACTTGGGATCCAGGCTCAAAATGAAGAGTTGAAGTCTTAGTGTTGAGCACACCGAGAAAACACAAGTCCCAGAGGAAGAACCGCAGAGTGGTTGAATCGTCTGACCTGAGTCGAGCCAATCTGGTTGGCTCTACCACTATTCATGTGTTTCCATTTTCTATTAATGGACCTTCTCAACCACAACCAGCTTTTTACAGTTTGTGGTGAACCTTGTCATTGTTGCATCTTCATTGTGCAGTGTGTTTGGTTTGAACTTCCTTATGGTGACATGAGCAGCACCTAAGGAACTTGAACTCACTGTCTCCTCCAGTTGTGGAAGAGATGTCAAGGTTTGGTAAGAATCTTTGGACCTTCTCAAAATGTCGAGCAACAGAGTTCCTGTGCTTGAATACAAGATAGGTAGTGATGGATAGATGAAGTCCTGCTTTGTGAAGGCAAAGGCTGAATGCAGGCATTGGATCTGCTCTGCAATTCCATCAGAGAAACAGTGCCAGATCACGTAGTCTATGAGAGAGAGTTAGCGTTTCAAACGAGACCCTTTTCAAAGCCCTGGGATAGTCAGCTTAGCATCAAATGTTCAGAATTCTGGTTGTAATTATACTCATGACAATATGCTTTCACAAATAAACTCAAATTGTAATTATCATTAATGTAGTACACGTCCTCTCCACTTCTCACCTCCACTCATCCTGCTTACCCTCACATCGTTTGTTCCATTGGATAAGCGCGGCCGCAGCAAGGTCCACAACTGGGCGAAGGGGCATCTCTCCGCCGACGACGTCCATCCGTCGGTCCTTCCTCCGGACTCGTCTGCCATTTCAGTTTGACCAAACCATGGATCACGATAGTATTCACACAAAACAACCTTGGCTGCATCCTCCGGAACAGCAGGCGAACTCCTGCACCATGTCATTCCGGTACCCAACTCCTTGCAGTTATTGTGGCCTGTTTGACCATTTCGTCGCATTCCCCCTCCGTTGCTCGATTTCCACCGGAGGTTGCGGGGGTCCGCAGTGGCTGGTTCTTGCGACGTACCATTTCTGGGGAGAGATTTAAAATACAGTCACTAGGAAACAACACCCAGGCACGTGAAATGCAATGAGGTAGCTACGTAACCCGCATGGTGTTTGTGGCCATGACGGAAGGTCGATTAACATTTCGAGGGGCCACCAATCCATTGTCCCGTGGCACCGTTGACGTTAAGATCCCACAGTATCTTTCACATGAGGTTCCGTATCACATCCAGAGATCCACGTTTTCTTAGTTTGGGAATTCATTCTTGTTGGAAATGACAACTGCCATTCTAATGCAAAACATAAGGGGCGCCTGCATCATGAAGTAGGATGCATTCAATTTGTTTACTGTTGTCCTACCTGTTCCTACTTGTGTACATTGGATTACTACCATGATTACAATCATTAGGTACCTCCATGGCATCGATAAGGAACGCACGATTACCTTTGTGCGTTGATGTCGCCTTTTCCTGATTGGTTCACGTGACACATCGCGCCATTAATTCTCGTGCCCCATTAGTCGTGGTGAAAGCCAAGGTGTTGCAATTAAGGTAGCTTCACATGGGATCGTTAGACGGTGGACAAAGGCACCATTTTTTTCATCAAAGCACCACGTGAGCTTAGAGATTTTTTTCAAGAAGTCATGCATATGTCTTCTATGACATGTCTTCTATGACATCATCATCTGGTAATTACTTCGAAGACAAACAAAATAGTTTAATTAGATTCTTTTAATCTCCTATGGTGAGATTTTAAAGTTACTCATCTTATGTTGTTAAGATCAAGGAATTTCTTGTTGATATCAAATTGTCAATTAAATTGATTTATTAGGTGTTATGTCATTATGATGTCATCATCTTTTAATTGTCTTTCCTTTCGAACTCTTGGATCTCAACAATCCTCTTCAAGAAGTCCTTTCATTCAAGTTCTTGGTCTCACTGTCTGCCATGATCTTTCCTGGGAAAACCATATTTCCAACCTCACTCCAAAGCCAGTCGCCGACCGGAATCCTCCGTCGTGCAAAGTCCTTGCTCGGCCAACCTGAGCTCCGACCACATACAAAGCTTTCGTCCACAGCCTGATGGAGTACTGCTCTTCCTCTGGGCTGGTGCTCCTGCCTCTCACCTTTCCGGCTTCACGCTGTAGAAACCAAGGCATTAAATGATCGTTGGTATCTCCCTCAATGAGCTGAGGCTTTGGGTCTCTCACTCTCTCACCCGTAGGCAGGTCGGTGGTCTTTCTGTCTTCTACCGTCTCCTCTCCGGTCTCGCCCCCCCTGCTCTGTTTGAGATATGTCCCCTCAAATTTCCACAGGGTGTTCAAGGTCCACCAGCAACCCTTCTGATAAACTACCAAAATCATGAATCACTGCTCACCTTCACTCTTTCATTCTTCTTTTCCCCACCTTTAGAATAAACTCCCACACTCTCTTCAATCCCATTCTTCCCTACAGGCCTTCAACACAGCTGGTCACCACCACCTCTTATCTTCCCCCATCCAAAACCTCGATCTTTTTTACCCCCGTTAATCCACCCCAAACCACATCCTTCAAATTCCCTGCTTTCCTTCCTGAAAATTCCTGGTTTGTCCATCTGTGTACCCCGTGTTCCCCATCCTCTCCCTTCCACAGAACTCCTAATGTCTGTTCCACATTGTTTTGTCCTTCCCACTCCCGCCTCTCTTGTCTGCTACTGCCCTTTTGTACGTTCTGTGGTTAGCTTTTATACGAGCCTCGACATTGTTATACAAGAAAAAAAAATTGTCTGAAAAATAACTTGTAGAATTTAAAACTTTAAGCGCCATAACCGGTTGTAAGTGACTATCTTTATGTTTTTTGTGGCCATGGATTTCAATGGTGATTTCACTTTTCCTCTGAAATAAGATAACAAGAGCGAAGTCGATGGCGCCCCGTCGCAAATCCCCACGCTTCCCACCAAAAGCAAAGTGAAAGATGGTAAAAAAAAAGTTCCACCACAATTGACACAATATCAGAGTTTGAGTTAGAAAATTTCTCTTTTGACCCCTGTAAACCCCAAGTCCTCACCCCTTTAAGGCATGAATCGGAGCTCAAATCCAAAAAAAGTTGTTACATATTTCATTAGTCCCCCCCCCCCCCAATGTTGATTGCATCATAAAAGTTTAATTTTAAAATGTTTAAAGTATGCCTGTAATGCATCTTGTTTTTTTGTTTTGGTATTTGGCCTTTTCACCCCACCCCAGGAGGCGTGGCCAAAAATGATACTACTCACACACCTTGCCACTGCGCAACTGTTTAGCAGACAGTTTGACGGACGGACGCCCCCACCCCTGCCCCCCATGTAGCAGGAGATGGGGTTTACAATAGCTTCTATGTGTGTGCATGTCTGTCTGTCTGTCCAGGCCATAACATTTTCACCATTTGAGCTTTTGTCATGAAATCTTCAATAAACCTTGATGAAAAGAACATGAAGAACACAAATGAATAAAATGTGGAATTAAAAAAAAAAACTGTTGTTATCGTCAAGTTTAGTTGGGTACAAAGCGGACGCAGATTGGCTTCGCATTTCCAGATGCTTTCTAGTTTCACTAACCAGAGGAGAGGGTATTGCATTTGGGTCCATTTGTCACTTGGCGAAAAAAAACTTTCGCCAAGTCTGTTCACTTTCATCCGATTGACCTGATATGAGCTTTGATTAAGATTGTCAATTTTAATCTTAACGAAATGGACAATTTGATGTATCCGTGGCAACCTTTTGTGAGGGGTGGATTTTGCAAGTATCGTTCGTGCTCTGCACGACGTCTTTCTTATTTGTCTGTTTGTCAGTTTGTCCGCACAGAATGTGAGTATGTACATTAATGACATTAGACCTCCAACACCAAAATAACCCTAAGACCCTTCATACTCAAAAACCCCTTCAAACCATAAGACCCTATCGACCTCGTTATGCCCTTGAAAAAAAAGAGGATGGGACCACGCGTTTCTGCGTGGACTATCGCCAGCTTAACAACGTGACACTCAAAGACTCCTATCCCCTGCTAGAATTGATGATACCCTTGATGCCATTGCTGGCTCTAAATGGTTCTCAACCTTGACCTCAAAAGTGGGTATTGGCAGGTGGAGATGGATAAGACGGGAAGGAGAAAACGGCATTTTCCACAGGTAAGGGACGATATCAGTTCACTGTGATGCCGTTTGGTTGTGTAACGCCTCTGCCACCCTTGAACGATTGATGGAGCGCCTACTAGGTGGCATGCTTATGGCAATCATGCCTGCGTTACCTGGATTACGTCCTGGTGCACGCTAAAACATCTCCCCAGGCCAAAGCGGATTTGGACCAGGTGTTTGGGCGCCTCAGACAGGCAGGGTTGAAACTGAACCGGCCAAGTGTACTTTGTTCGCGAAGGAGGTGGACTATCTCGGTCACGTGATCGGTCGCGAGGGGGTGAAGACTCACACAGATGAATCAATGTGGTAGAGGAGTGGCCCATACTCGTAACATCAGAGAGGTGCGGGGTTTTTTGGAACTCTGCTCCTATTACCGGCATTTTGTGGCAAAACTTGCGGAGCTAGCCAGGCCCTTCCCCTTCACAACGAAGGCATACTGGGCTCAGAAGAAGGGGACGAGTTTAATTGGACACGAGAGTTTAACGATGCCTTCCTCAAAATGAAGGGGTGTTTGACATCCACACCCATTCTAGCTTACCCCACCAGGCATTTACCCTGGACACGGATGCAAGCCAGGAAGGGTTGGGTGCAGTTTTGTCTCAGACACAGGGGGGGGGGGGGCTTGGAATGAGTGATCACGTATTACAGTCGGGCCATGAGTAGGCCTGAACAAAATAATTGCGTCACTCGCAAAGAGTTATTGGCAATTCTGTCTGCGATGAAGCATTTCCACCTGTACCTGTACGGGCAGAAATTTTTGGTTCAAACTGACCATTCCTCCTTGCAATGGCTCTCAATGGTTGAAGGAACCCGAGAGCCAAATTGCAAGGTGGTTGGAAAAGTTTCAGCAGTACGATTTCAATGTGGCTCATAGAGCCGGTAAGCTCATGGGAATGCCGATGCACTCTCTCAATGCCCTTGTCTGGGGAGAAATTGTAAATTCTGTGTGAGGCATGAGGACAGGACCAATTGGCAGACCCCTCCCATAAGATCCTAGTCCGTGCAGCCCAGGTGGTGGGGCAGGTTTGTCACTAACTGCTGACGAGGAAATTGTAACTTTGGCTTGGAGCACGGCCAGCGGGAAGATCCCGCATTAGGGCCGGTGTACGAGTGGATCCGGGAAGGTAAAAGACCCAGTGGGGAGGAAGTCGCCCCCCTCAGAGCACGACGAAGACATACTAGGCTCACGTGGAAGACCTTCATATTGTTAAGAGAACATCTTGTACCGCAAATGGGTCTAGATTCCCTCCAAAAAAACTTCCTGGCTGCTAATAGTCCCAGATAAATTTGAAACAACCATCCTACAGCAGGTGCATGGCACCGCCCCGGCAGCCATTTGGGCAGGACAAAACAACATCTCTGGTCTGCCGGAGGTTCTGTTGGGTTAATATGGGGTGCGATATACAGGACTGGTAGCAGGACTGCGTACCAAATGACATAGCAGGAATCGTCGGGAGAGGGAGGGAGAGCTGAGGAGGACTCACCCAATTGTGTCGAGGAACAGGTAAGCTCGGAGGCGATACTAACGGTGAGTATGCACGTAGGCAGATCTGCCAGAGAGCCACACTACCCAGCCCCAAAATTGTGCGATGGCACAGAGAGAGAAAATTGATGGACGAGGCCCAAATTTATAAGAGCACCAATGTGTGGGCGATGGGAATTTGGGTTTTTACAACCCCATAGTTTAATGAAGGCCTGTTGACAGGGTACGATCTTGGGATAGTTTAATGTGTAATGAAGATGGTAGTGTTGTTCGGATTGATGAAGACCCCTTCGCACCATCCACCGCTGGGATGATCGCCGGCCGCCGGACTTGCCCTCCTGGAAGAGAGAACAATGACTCATGCAATATTGTCACGTTTTGTTGTAATTCTGCCTTTTCTTTCTTTGGGGATTGCGTAGGAATTGGGCAAAGGGAACAAGATGTAGAGGACAAAAGGTAGTGACGAACTGTAAAGGACTAGTTAGCGTAGATAGAAGACGATCGGGGTGCAGACGAGTAGGGCTGACCTCGAGCTCCATCTACCATCACCACCACCTTGCCACAGGTATGTTCACATCGGCTGACCAAGTCGTCGGACCTGGTGCTGGTTGTGATTGCATTGCCTGGGTTTTACCTTTTACTTTCCTACTGTGGGCTTTTCTCTTTGTTGCTTGCTGTTTTTGTCTGACCCGACCCAGGACCAACGATGGACAACATATGGCTGCAACAATGGACCACTCACATTGCCGCTTGTTTACGCCATTCATGGACCACTTGCCCAGTGGCCCGTGACCACTTTTTTTTTTGGTTATTTTTGTGTTGTTGCTGGCAAAGGCACGAAGAGCATGAAGGTGGTAAGAAGTCAACAGGTGTCCCCGCCCCCCCCCCCCCTTCACAATTTTCCTTTTTGAATTTCTGGAGGTCCTCGATCAAAGTTTGTAAATATTTGATTGATGTATTTGTACATTACTTGATTATGCCCACTGGTTATGTGTTTAGTTTTCAAAAATTCCGGCAATTCCGCATTTCAGCTTCGGGTTGTCATATGAGTGAGTTAAGTAGCTGCCAATGCAGTTTGGTGGGACATACTTAGTTAAAATTGTCACAACACGTAACCTAGGTAACCTTAGGGTTTTAAGTGCGTAGGGGATAATACACCGAAGCACACCGGGTTGTAAATTTGTTAATTGTTCGAGAAGTTGGTAAATTCTTGTGTAAATTGTTGATTGGAAAACACAGGAATCGAGGACGTCTTAAAAAGAGAAGGGGGGGGTAGTGTTGCGGTTTTAGAAAACGCGATTGTAAAAGTGCACACACGACACGTATGTCCTTCAGCGTAGTTATTTCCATAATAAATGTTTAGAATAGTCCCTTACCTTTAGGATGGTCAGTGGGATCCAAACTGCGTTTGAACAGGTAAATTAGGATTCACCCCGTATGTTTCTTTTGCACATGGAAGGTTGTCGGCAAGGCGTTGGTAGCCATTTGATGCGGGCGTTTGCCGATCCCTTCCTTACATTCCTTCATCATCAATTTCCCTCTCTATTCTTTATCGTTAATCTCTCTCTCTCTCTCTCTCTCTCCTCTCTCTCTCTCTCTCTCTCTCTCTCTCTCTCTCTCTCTCTCTCCTCTCTCTTTCATTTAATACAGACTGTAGTTTAACACGATCTCTTCCCACACACATGTAAGGCAATCAAGACATTAAGTACAGTTGCATAACCTCAAACTCCACCACTCGAAAGGAGATCCCTCCTCCACAACCCTCATCCATTAACCCCATTGTAAGCCTTCATGATGGCTACCATGTACCCGGGCAGTGTTTGGTGAGCATTGACCTGAGAGAAATCGGCTCCGTTCGTTTCTCCCATGATCGTTCTTGCACGTCTCGAACCAACCGATGCTCGTTCGCCTTAAGCGGTGGCTAGCGAGGTCCGCTTCTTACGACAGCCAGAAGCCCCGACTGAGAGGACTCGCTGCAGAAACTCGAATGGGCGGGGCTAGGGAGAGGAACGCCAATCTACGTGCAGATTGGTGCCCCGCCCGCCCCCGCCCAACTCGCGGTGCCCCGCCCAATGACGCGCACATTCTCGAAGCTTCCAGGCCGGCCTTATAACAGAGCGAACCCTGGCGCGTTTGTCCTGCTCTCTTTTGACGGGTGCTGGACACTGTTCCCAGAAGAGGTACGACATCGTTTGCACTCCCTCTTTCGATGGGCACCAGACACTCTGTTCTCGAAGGCACGACGTCATTTGTGCTCCCTCTTTTGACGAGCGCCGGACTCTCCATTCCCTGAGGCACAACGTCGGTTGTTCTGTACTTTTTCAATGGGCGTTGGACATCCTTTCTTTCTTTGGGGTTGGACACGCTCGCTCTATCCTATCATTGGATCACTACGTCACTCGCTCTGCAGAGGTCACTCTGTTGGTTCTTGGCACTTTCGCCCCTTTGGTGTTTCCCTCACGAACTGTCATCACGAGTGAGGAGCTGAGGCTGCGAGGGGGCGGACGGATCCTCATTTTGTCTCTTTCTTTTCTCTTTCTTTCCTCGTATCTCTTTTCTCTTTCTCTGATCTTATTGCCGTGTAAATTGCTTCACCCCCATTTCTCCCCGTGCCATTGAAATCCTTACATTCCCTCCCCACTTTTTCCTGCTCTCCACTTGTGTAAATGAAGCTGTTCTTGTTGAATCTATTTCCGATCTCTCTGTGTCCGTATTTTCCACCATTGGTCTTTCACTGTCCGCACATAGATAACTTGGGAGGTTGAGATTCCTGACGGTTCGGTTTGCAAGGTCCGGCGTGTGCTAGCGGTACAGCTCGGCCACATTCAAGATCACCAGAAAAGGTAAGTAGCACTTTGTTGAGGGTGCGTTTCCTGGTCGGGGGGGCCACGGGACCCCCGGTTAAACGCTTGTTAGATGGATGGACACTGTGACTCGTGGTGCTCGATTGGCATTTGTAGTTGTGTCGCAACCCACCGTGGGGTGAAGTTATTCGCTCCCAGTGGCCTCAGGTACAGGTAGGTTCAACAGAAACCGGGGATTTCCCCCTAATGGTCGGATCGAGCCCTGAGACTGCAACAATATGTACATATGTATGTATATTTACATATATATATACTGTA
>CM068968.1:65567564-65583980 GCA_035128595.1 Eptatretus atami | reverse complement strand
TATATATATATATATATGTCTTTTTAGCTCGCCTGTTCGAAGTACAGAGAGCTATAGCGATACCCCCGGCGTGAGCGTCAGCGTGAGCGTCTGCGTCTGCGTCAGCGTGAGCGTGAGCGTGAGCGTGAAAATGTTAAAGTTTTTGGTGCAAGTTATTTAGAAGCTTGCCATTTCATTTAAATGTGTACTAGGATGCTGATATTGGCATGGAGGTTCCTTTGGGGTATATATTATTGATGTAGTGAAGTTGAAATAAAAAATAATTTCAAATTTTTAAAATTTTTGACCTGTTTTGAACTTAACTTTTTTGTAGCACATCAACGTTAAAGTTTTTGGTGCAAGTTATTTAGAAGCTTGCCATTCATTTAATATGTGACTAGGATGCTGATATTTGGCATGGTGGTTCCTTTGGGGTATATTATGATGTAGTGAAGTTGAAATAAAAAAATAATTTCAATTTTTTTTAATTTTTGACCTGTTTTGAACATAACTTTTTTGTAGCACATCAACGTTAAACTTTTTGGTGCAAGTTATTTAGAAACTTGCCATTCATTTAATATGTGTACTAGGATGCTGATACTTTGGCATGTGGTTCCTTTGGGGTATATTATTGATGTAGTGAAGTTGAAATAAAAAATAATTTCAATTTTTTTTAATTTTTGACCTGTTTTGAACATAACTTTTTTGTAGCACATCAACGTTAAACTTTTTGGTGCAAGTTATTTAGAAACTTGCCATTCATTTAATATGTGTACTAGGATGCTGATATTTGGCATGGAGGTTCCTTTGGGGTATATTATTTATGTAGTGAAGTTGAAATTAAAATATAATTTCAATTTTTAAATTTTTGACCTGTTTTGAACTTAACTTTTTTGTAGCACATCAACGTTAAAGTTTTTGGTGCAGTTATTTAGAGCTTGCCATTCATTTAATATGTGTACTGGGATGCTGATATTTGGCATGGAGGTTCCTTTGGGGTATACTATTGGTGTAGTGAAGTTGAAATAAAAAATAATTTCATTTTTTTTAAATTTTTGACCTGTTTTGAACTAACTTTTGTTAGCACATCAACGTTAAAGTTTTTTCCTTTCTAATGTTTTTATCTACCACACTATTTTTACTGATTACAATATACAAATACATATATGCTTTAAAATTATTTGGATCAGACTTCACTGCAATGCTTTATAAAAATATTATTAGGACTAGGTCTTTTAAAAACGATAAATGTATAAACAGGCGAGCATTGGGTGGCTTTGAAACCAACTCTCTGGTTTTTATGACTATTATCGCTATAGTTATTATCAAGTGTGTAATTATATGTAAAGTAATTAATAAGGAAACAATACAGTATTTATAAAGTAATTTGTATATATATATATATATATATATATATATATCTTGTCGATGGTAAGATATCTCGGATGCGTCCGCTGAGTAGTAGTAGTATGTATATATATATGTATATTAATATATTTAATGTATATATTGTTATATATATATATATATACACACATACACACACACATACACACACTGTATGTGGAAATATAGCCACATTGTTATTTTTGATAATTGTGACTATCTCATCCCGAGGACTCTTTGATCGCTCCATGTACATTCAAAGTCTGTTCTCCGCCACCCCTCCCATTTAATCCCTCCTCGCCGCTGAAAGCACCTTATAGTGTGTTGGACAGAATGGAGGATTTTGGGTTGGGGATGGGGGGCGATGTGGGAGGTCGTGGAAATGTCAACGTCCAGGCTTGGTGATACGAATATCAATTAGCTGTTTCCATTATGTCTGTTCCAGCTTCCAGTGGGGTCTCTCCTGGACCCGAAGGGCAGCGAGATCTTTTCACGTTCCCCAAACTCACTGTCTTACATCTGGCACTCTTTCCACTGCGTGTTCAAACCTTAAACTTTCGGCAAAGTCTTCCAGCATTATTACCCATGCAAGTTATCTCTACTACACGTTGCAGAGCAGGTCCATTTGAAGCGAAACCCCATTTAAATCCTTAACTTTCTTGTATTTACAACTCATTGAACCCCCTGGTTCATAAGGTGACGAACCCAGGTTCAAATCCCAATATACCATTTGTGTTTGTCAACTGTCGACACCAACGTCTGTATAATCCATGGAAAGGTACATTCATTTCTACTCATGTCGTTGTTCTACATGTGATATCCGTATGGAGAAGCTTCACATTGAGCCTGAGATCAGTCAAAACATAAAGATAAATAAAAAAATAAAAAATGTCTCGAATCTCTATTATTTGTAGGATCAGAGTTATCGTGGATCGGATTATCAATGTGATCAGAATCCTAGTGCGATCGGAGTCTTAGCGACATCGAATTCTGAGTGGGATTGGATTATTAGTACGATGAGTCATAATGGAATCAGAGTGATTGTTCGATTGGATCCTTAGGGGGATCAGATTCTTCGCAGGATTGAATCCTGAGTCAGATGAGTCCAAGTGGAATCAAAGTGTCTTAGTAGGATCAGATCATAAGTGGGATTGGATTCTTAGTAGCAATGAGCCCTGGAAGAATGAGAGTAATAATAGGATCGCATTATTAATGGGATCAGAGTGATTGTGGGACTGCAGTCATTATGAGATTGCAGTGATAACAGGATCAGTCTTATTTCAGGAATTTGATTGGAGAGTTTAAGGTTTGTGGACGTTCAAATGTAAAAGCTAAACGATGCAAACAATTGTTTCAGAGTGAGAAAAAGTTTCATAAAGTTACACATGATGCATTGTACAGGGTGTGGGAGAGGATTTTGAGTTCCAAAAACATCCAGTAAGGGCTATCAATGGGTTATGTGATCGAACAAGTTATTTCTCTTCATAGTCCATGAACGAAACATCATCATATTTTAACCGATCGAACAACTTCGCTTTGAAATTTTTACTTCTATGTTCAGCCAGGGACTTATTGATCACTCATTGGTATGCTAACCGTCCATCTGACCGGTAGAACAAGAGATTTAGCAGGATCGGAAGGTGACTATTCATAAACTGTAAAACAATAGAGTACATACCAAAAGTGTACTATGTACGTACAGAACTACTTTAAATACCAAAAGTGTACTATGTACATACAGAACTACTTTAAATACCAAAAGGTACTATGTACGTACAGAACACTTTAATACTAAAGTGTACTATGTACTACAGAACTACTTTAAATACCAAAAGTGTACTATGTACATACAGAACTACTTTAAATACCAAAAGTGTACATGTACGTACAGAACCACTTTAAATACTAAAGATGTACTATGTTACATACAGAACTACTTTAAATACCAAAAGTGTACTATGTACGTACAGAACTACTTTAAATACCAAAAGTGTACTATGTACGTACAGAACCACTTTAAATACTAAAAGTGTACTATGTACTTACAGGAACTACTTTTAAATACCAAAAGTTGTACTGTACGTACAGAACCACTTTAAATACTAAAAGTACTATGATATACAGAACTACTTTAAATACCAAGTGTACTATGTACATACAGAACTACTTTAAATACCAAAAGTGTACTATGTACATACAGAACTACTTTAAATACCAAAGTGTACTATGTACGTACAGAACTACTTTAAATACCAAAGTGTACTATGTACGTACAGAACTACTTTAAATACAAAGATGTACTATGTACGTACAGAACTACTTTAAATACCAAAATGTAATATGTACATACAGAACTACTTAAATACTAAAAGTGTACTATGTACGTACAGAACTACTTTAAATACCAAAAGTGTACTATGTACGTACAGACTACTTTAAATACCAAAAGTGTACTATGTACGTACAGAAACTACTTTAATACCAAAAGTGTACTATGTACGTACAGCTACTTTAAATACAAAAGTGTACTATGTACACAGAACTACTTTAAATACCAAAAGTGTACTATGTACATACAGAACTACTTTAAATACTAAAAGTCTATGTACGTACAGAACTACTTTAATACTAAAAGTGTACTATGTACGTACACACTACTTTAAATACAAAGTGTACTATGTACGTACAGACACTTTAAATACCAAAAGTGTGTACTTGTACATACAGAATACTTTAAATACCAAAGTGTACTATGTAGTACAGAACCACTTTAAATACTAAAAGTGTACTATGTACATACAGAACTACTTTAAATACCAAAGTGTACTATGTACATACAGAACTACTTTAAATACCAAAAGTGTTATGTACGTACAGATCTACTTTAAATACCAAAGTTACTATGTACGTAAAGACCACTTTAAATACCAAAAGTGTACTATGTAAGTACAGAACTACTTTAAATACCAAAAGTGTACTATATGTATCAGAACTACTTTAACACCAAAAGTGTACTATGTACATACAGAACTACTTTAAATACCAAAAGTGTATTGTACGTACAGAACTACTTTAAATACCAAAAGTGTACTATGTACGTACAGAACTACTTTAAATACCAAAAGTGTACTATGTACGTACAGATCTACTTTAAATACCAAAGGTTTACTATGTACGTACAGAACTACTTTAAATCCAAAGTGTACTATGTACGTACAGAACCACTTTAAATACTAAAAGTGTACTATGTACATACAGAACTACTTTAAATACCAAAAGTGTACTATGTACGTACAGATCTACTTTAAATACCAAAAGTGTACTATGTACGTAAAGAACCACTTTAAATACCAAAAGTGTACTATGTACGTACAGAACTACTTTAAATACCAAAAGTGTACTATATGTACAGAACTACTTTAAAACCAAAAGTGTACTATGTACATACAGAACTACTTTAAATACCAAAAGTGTACTATGTACATACAGAACTACTTTAAATACCAAAAGTGTACTATGTACGTACAGATCTACTTTAAATACCAAAAGTGTACTATGTACGTACAGATCTACACTTAAATACCAAAAGTGTACTATGTACGTACAGAAACTATTAAATACCAAAAGTGTACTATGTACATACAGAACTACTTTAAATACTAAAAGTGTACTATGTACATAAGAACTACTTTAAATACCAAAAGTGTACTATGTACGTACAGAACTACTTTAAATACCAAAAGTGTACTATGTACGTACAGAACTACTTTAAATACCAAAAGTGGACTATGTACGTACAGAACTACTTTAAATACCAAAAGTGGACTATGTACGTACAGAACTACTTTAAATACCAAAAGTGTACTATGTACGTACAGAACTACTTTAAATACCAAAAGTGTACTATGTACGTACAGACTATTTAAATACCAAAAGTGTACTATGTACGTACAGAACTACTTTAAATACCAAAAGTGTACTATGTAATACAGAACTACTTTAAATAACAAAAGTGTACTATGTACATACAGAAACTCTTTAAATACCAAAAGTGTACTATGTACGTACAGAACTACTTTAAATACCAAAAGTGTACTATGTACGTACAGAACTACTTTAAATACCAAAAGTGTACTATGTACATACAGAACTACTTTAAATACCAAAAGTGTACTATGTACGTACGAAACTACTTTAATACAAAAGTGTACTATGTACGTACAGAACTACTTTAAATACCAAAAGTGTACTATGTACTACAGAACTACTTTAAATACCAAAAGTGTACTATGTACGTACAGAACTACTTTAAATACTAAAAGTGTACTATGTACGTACAGAACTACTTTAAATACCAAAAGTGTACTATGTACGTACAGACTACTTTAAATACCAAAAGTGTACTATGTACGTACAGCACTACTTAAATACCAAAAGTGTACTATGTACGTACAGAACTACTTTAAATACCAAAAGTGTACTATGTACGTACAGACTACTTTAAATACCAAAAGTGTACTATGTACATACAGAACTACTTTATAATACCAAAAATGTACTATGTACATACAGACTACTTTAAATACTAAAGTGTACTATGTACATACAGAACTACTTTAAATACCAAAAGTGTACTATGTATACAGAACTACTTTAAATACCAAAAGTGTACTATGTACGTACAGAACTACTTTAAATACCAAAAGTGTACTATGTACGTACAGAACTACTTTAAATACAAAAGTGTACTATGTACGTACAGAAACTACTTTAAATACCAAAAGTGTACTATGTACGTACAGAACTACTTTAAATACCAAAAGTGTACTATGTACGTACAGAACTACTTTAAATACCAAAAGTGTACTATGTAGTACAGAACTACTTTAAATACCAAAAGTGTACTATGTACGTACAGCATACTTTAAATACCAAAAGTGTACTATGTACGTACAGAACTACTTTAAATACCAAAGTGTACTATGTACGTACAGAACTACTTTAAATACCAAAAGTGTACTATGTACGTACAGCACTACTTTAAATACCAAAAGTGTACTATGTACATACAGAACTACTTTAAATACCAAAAGTGTACTATGTACATACAGAACTACTTTAAATACTAAAGTGTACTATGTACATACAGAACTACTTTAAATACCAAAAGTGTACTATGTACATACAGATCTACTTAAATACCAAAAGTGTACTATGTACGTAAAGAACCACTTTAAATACCAAAGTGTACTATGTACGTACAGAACTACTTTAAATACCAAAAGTGTACTATTTGTACAGAACTACTTTAAATACCAAAGTTGTACTATGTACATACAGAACTACTTTAAATACCCAAAGTGTACTATGTACGTACAGAACTACTTTAAATACCAAAAGTGTACTATGTACGTACAGAACTATTTAAATACCAAAAGTGTACTATGTACGTACAGCATACTTTAAATACCAAAAGTGTACTATGTACGTACAGAACTACTTTAAATACAAAAGTGTACTATGTAGCATACAGAACTACTTTAAATACCAAAGTGTACTATGTACATACAGAACTACTTTAAATACTAAAAGTGTACTATGTACGTACAGAACTACTTTAAATACTAAAAGTGTACTATGTACGTACAGAACTACTTTAAATACACAAAAGTGTACTATGTTACGTACAGAACTACTTTAAATACCAAAAGTGTACTATGTACTGTCAGAACTACTTTAAATACCAAAAGTGTACTATGTACGTACAGCACTACTTTAAATACAAAAGTGTACTATGTACATACAGAACTACTTAAATACCAAAGTGTACTATGTACATACAGAACTACTTTAAATACTAAAAGTGTACTATGTACGTACAGAACTACTTTAAATACCAAAAGTGTACTATGTACGTACAGCACTACTTTAAATACCAAAAGTGTACTATGTACGTACAGAACTACTTTAAATACCAAAAGTGTACTATTACGTACAGAACACCATACATAATAAAAGTGAACTACGTATGTGACACTGACAGTCTGAAAGACCCACTTGGCGATCCTCAAATTGCTTGCCTGATCAGGTGGTCAGCGTACACAGATCACTGAAAAGTCTATTTCCCTATCGGTGACATTTTCATGAAGAGCTAGAAAGAGCAATCAGAGATTGCCTACCCTCTTCAGGACTTGTTTTGAGTGGTGTATTTTATGTGGAAAATAAATGGAAGGATGTACTAAATGAAAGGCCATTGATTGCTTTGAAAGGGAATTAAAAGGTTTGAAAGGGAACAGAATTTTACTCACTGTGACGTCACATAAGAAACTCGTACTTTTTCTTATTGAACTTTGAGGTCATTCTCTCCAGGGTCCAATTGAAAGGTCGAAATGGTCCAAAGGGCAAAGGTCTGAAAAGGTGGAATGGTCTAAAATGCTGAAGGTATGAAGGTCTGAAAAGTTTTGCACATGTGTAAAGGGTCTTAAAAGGTCGAAGGGGGCTAAAGGGTGTTATCTACGGTCTAAAGGGTCGGAATTGACTGAGGGGGTCGAAAGGATCTTAAAAAGGTCAAAGGGGTCTAAAGGATATTAAAAGGTCAAAGTCATCTAAAGGGTATTAAAAGGGTCGAAAGAGTAGAAAGGAGACGATGGGATCTTAAGGGTCTGAAGGATATAAAAGGGTCTAAAGGTCTAAAAGGTATGTTCCAATAGTACGTAGTCAATGGACGTAATTCATAGATGAAGCCACGGTCCAATAATACGTAATTAATAAATATACTCAATGTCCTACTCAAGTTCAAACAGTACATAATTAATAGATGTACTCACATTTCAATAGTACGTAATTAATGGACGTAGTACTCACATTGCATGAGTACATAATTAATAGATGCACTCACATTGCATTGGTACTTACTCACCCACGTACTTGATGTACTCACAATAGTACTTGCCAGACTGAACAGTTTACATTTTGTACTGATAGGCCGGATCTAAATCCGGATGTGAACCAAAATCAAATCAGCTTGTTCTTGTTGCTGAACCAACTCTTCCACCTCGTTTTGTCACAACTCGTCCACAACTTTTTCAGATATCATGCTACACATCGTTTTTAGCCCCATTTCTCAATGGTGAAGAATTACTTAAAAAATTATCAGATCCGGATCCTGATTCGGATGTTCACCAAAATGTAATCATTTGGTCCTTGTCATCACACCTAACCTCTGCACCAAATTTCGTCTGATTCCATCCACAACTTATTGAGATATCTTGTTCACAGACAAACAAACAGACAGACAAGCTCGGGGTGAAAACATGACCTCCGTCCACCTTCAGCGGCAGAGGTAATAAATAGACGTACTCACATTTAATTAGTACACACGCAAATGTATTGCAGTTGACACAAAGTACATAATTAACAGATGTACTCAGGTCTCATTATGACCATTATCATTGCATATCATTATCATTATGTTCCATTATTATTATAATTATGGACCATTATCATTATTGTTTTCATTATTATCATTATCATTGTCATTGTATACCATTATCATCATTGTCATTATTATGTACCATTATCATCTATCATTATGGACCATGATTGTTATTATCCATATCATTATATCCCATTATCATTATCATTATAATTATATACCATTATCATTATCATCATTATCAACATTATAATTATGTTCCATTTTCATTATCATAATCATTACCACTGTAATAGGCCTGGTGTTGGCTTAATGGTTAAGGTAGCTGGCTTAAGTTCAAGCCGTTGTTAGGCCATTGAACTAACACCAGGTAAGGTTGACTCAGCCTGTCATCCATCCTGGGTCAGCAAAATGAGAACCAGTGTGATGGTAATAGGGGCACCGCATCAATGGCACAGCTATACCCCCAGAAAATGATGCAGCCACAGGCTGCACACAAATAAATAAATAAACAAAACAAAAAAGACATCGTGCAGAGTACGATACTTGCAAAATCCACCCTCCTCCCCAAAGGTTGCCATGGATACATCAGATTGTACATTTTATTAAGATTAAAATTGACAATCTTAATCAAAGCTCAAGTCAATCAGATGAAAATTGATTCTTTTCCAGATAAAAATTGATGATTTTAGAAGTTTGACCTTTGACCTTTTGACCTCAAAAACAGTTGTTTTCCCAATTCAGTGATGTGCTATGAAATTGCTGTTTAATTTACAAGTCAATCGGATGAAAAATGACGATTATTCAGATAAAAATTGATGATTTTAGAAGTTTGACCTTTGACCTTTTGACCTCAAAAACAGTTTTCCCAATTCAGTGATGTGCTATGAAATTGCTGTTTAATTTACAAGTCAATCGGATGAAAAATGACGATTATTCAGATAAAAATTGATGATTTTAGAAGCTTTACCTTTGACCTTTTGACCTCAAAAACAGTTGTTTTCCCAATTCAGTGACGTGCTATGAAATTGCTGTTTAATCTACAAGTCAATCGGATGAAAATTGACAATTTTTCAGATAAAAACGACGATTTGATGGAATTTGACCTCAAGATGAGCTTTGACCTTTGACCTCAAAATCAATCGGCTTCTCAGGTGAGACTACCTCCACAACTCGGCAAAGTTTCATGACGATCGGTTTAAAATTGTGACCCGTCGGCAATAAACAGATAAACAAACAAACAAACAGAAGAACAAAATCGACTGAACAATGAACTTGAAAAATCTTCGATTTTGCAAGTAATAAACCATTATAATTTCAATAGTATGTAATTAAGACGCATACTCACGTGCTGTGCAGACAAACACACAGACAAGTGGGACCCAAATGCAATACCCTGACCTCTGATGAGGGTAACAAATCAGCTGAGAGACATATATATATATATATATATATATATACATATATATACACACGTAGCCCAACAAGCACAAACTGGCTGTTCCGTGTACAGCTCTTTTGCTCCGTGATTGCTAAAGCCTGAAACGTGAGCATCTTGTGATCCTTGATGGAAGATAAAACGAACCATTTCATTCTTATGTTTTTATTCTTTTTTTTTGCAGACACGCGTTCACAACACGTACTCATGTACACCTCACTGAGAACACATTGAAGACTCACAGATGCACATTCACAGGCTTATTGAGAAACGAACAAACACACTCACTGATTCCCAGAAAGAAACTTACTCTTGTACTCACTCCCAAAATTGTAACTTGAATCGCTTCACGACTCACAAAATCATTCTCAGACAAAAAATTACTTTTGCACTTAAAACAGAAACATCGGCACAAATCGATTCACATAGTTACACACACACACACAAATGTATTGATTCTTTGATAAAAAACCGTTACCTGTGTGATGCACTTACTTCCATGGACAATTACAAACAGAATTACTGTCAGCTAAAGACATCTGTGCGTTTGTTTGTGCGTTCTTTATGTTTGAATGTTATTCTTCCACAGCCGAACCGTAGCATCTAGAGGTCCCGAATTTTGGGTGTAGGTATTTCAGAATCTGGCCAAGGGTTTAAGCTAACACTCGTTGGCCTTGATGTCCGTTTTGAGGCTACCAAAGGTCGCTATAAAGTGTACATTTGGATGTGGGGTCAGGCAGTGCTGCCGCCGGCTCACAGGCACAAGGTAACCATCACGAGGCCAATAACTCCATCGTTTTTCAAAGTCCAACACATCCCGAAAACATCGCCGGAAAAAGCTAACCAGGCCAGGCAGTGCCGGGTAGCCCCTGAATGTAACTTCATAAACTCATAAATATACTGTTAGAGGATAACTTATAACATCATAAACTCATAAATATACTGTTAGAGGATAACTTATAACATCATAAACTCATAAATATACTGTTAGAGGTTAACTTATAACATCATAAACTCATAAATATACTGTAAGAGGATAACATATAACATCATAAATTCCTAAATTTACTGTTAGAGGATAAGTTATAACATAAACTCCTAAATATACTGTTAGAGGATAACTTCTAACATCATAAACTCCTAAATATACTGTTAGAGGATAACTTATAACATCATAAATATACTGTTAGAGGATAACTTATAACATCATAAACTCCTAAATATACTGTTAGTGGATAACTTATAACATCATAAACTCATAAATATACTGTTAGAGGATAACTTATAACATCATAAACTCATAAATATACTGTTAGAGGATAACTTATAACATCATAAACTCATAAATATACTGTTAGAGGATAACTTCTAACATAAACTCACAAACATACTGTTGGAAGATAACTTATGACATAAACTCACAAACATACTATTAGAGGATAACTTAGAACATAAGACTTACTGTTAAAGTTAACATGCAAGATAAAGGAAACTTTGATCACTGTTAAAGCTAACTTACACCATTACAGACACTTAGACTCCCTGTTAAAGCTAACTTATACCATTACAGACACTTCGACTCCCTGTCAAAGCTAACTTATACCATTATAGAAACTCTGACTCCCTGTTAAGGCTTACTTATACCATTACAGACACTTAGACTCCCTGTTAAAGCTAACTTATACCCTTACAGACACTCATACTCCCTGTTAAAGCTAACTTATACCCTTACAGACACTCATACTCCCTGTTAAAGCTAACTTATACCCTTACAGACACTTACACTCCCTGTTAAAGCTAATTTATACCCTTACAAACACTTATACTCCCTGCTAAAGCTAACTTATACCCTCACAGACACTTAGACTCATTGTTAAAGCTAACGTATACCCTTACAGACACTCACATTCCCTGTTAAAGCTAACTTATACCCTTACAGACACTTACACTCCCTGTTAAAGCTAACTTATACCCTCACAGACACTTAGACTCCTTGTTAAAGCTAACGTATACCCTTACAGACACTTACACTCCCTGTTAAAGCTAACTTATACCCTCACAGACACTTAAACTCACTGTTAAAGCTAACGTATACCCTTGCAGACACTCATACTCCCTGTTAAAGCTAACTTATACCCTTACAGACACTTAGACTCCCTGTTAAAGCTAACTTATACCCTTACAGACACTTACACTCCCTGTTAAAGCTAACTTATACCCTTACAGACACTTAGACTCCTTGTTAAAGCTAAGTTATACCCTTACAAACACTTATACTCCATGTTAAAGCTAACTTATACCCTTACAGACACTTAGACTCACTGTTAAAGCTAACTTATACTCTTACAGACACTCACTCACTGTTAAAGCTAACTTATACCCTCATAGATACTTAGCCTCACTGTTAAAACTAACTTATGCCCTTACAGACACTTATCCTCACTGTTGAAGCTACCTTATACCCTCACAGACACTTAGCCTCACTGTTAAAGCTAACATATACCCTTACAGACATTTATCCTCACTGTTAAAGCTAATTTATACCCTTACAGACAGTTAGCCTCACTGTTAGAGCTAACTTATGACATCACAGACACTTAGACTCCATGTTAAAGCTAGCTTATGACATCACAGATACACAGAGAGATGTCTTATAATTTCTGAGACTATGAGGCTCGACATCTGTAACTCCCTCGCGATATGTGAAGATAACACGTCATTGTCCCTAATTGTGCAGTCCGTGCGAACTTAAGACCCGCAATAAGTAGCCACACATCAACTCCCACCCGGAACTGCTGCCGAATGCGCCTGGCTCACCGTGCCGAGTCCGAGTCCGAGTCCGAATCCGAAGGCATCTGGCTCCAGATCCACAACCGGGGTTCCTCGCTCGTCGGGTGCGGAGATTCCACGACTTGTGTGGCTCTGCCCTAGCCTCTGAGCCGGGCGTGAGCAGGACGGGGACGAATTGGGAGTTAAACCCCCTCGGTCCCTCCCACCATAACGACAGACTCCTGCGGCTCATCCGTGGGAAACGCCATGGAGTACTTCTCTGGGCCTCATCTATTGCGGTCTATCACACATGGACCGTAGACCATTAAATGTGTCTGACGGTCTAACTGGAGAACTTCACTGAGCCTCTTCTATCGGGGTCTATTACGCATGGACTGTGTGCCCTAAAAGGTGTACGGCGATCGAACAGGTAAACGTCCCTGAGCTTCGTCCATTACAGGTTGTTACGCATGTACCATGCAGCCTTGAAGGTGTACAATGGTCTAACGGGAGAACTTCACTGAGTTTCCCATGTTGGGGTTTACTACACATGGACCGTGTACCCTAAAAGGTGTCCGGTTATCTAACTGGTGAACTTCTATGAGCTTCGACCATTGTGGTCTATTACACGTGAATGGTGTACCTTTAAAGGTGTACAATGGTCTAACCAGATAACTTCACTGAGCTTCATCCTTTGGGGTCTATTACATGTGTATCATTATAGGTGTCCGATGGTCTCGACTATGGATCTATTTGCACCCATAAATTTGGGTTATCATGTGAAAAGAACAGGCAAACAGCGCTGAGCTCACGAACAAAGAAAGTGTGTGATGTTGTTCCAAGGGGTCTCCACACGATATTGCAATGAACCACTACCCAAAGGGGGCAGTATGTGCAAAACAATGATTTGGGGGTCACCTGTGACCTTTCCCTCATGGATGTGTCTGATACATCAGTTGGACAAGTTTGGCCAAAGGGATCACCAAAGGATCAGAAATGAAGTTTATTTGATCATAAAGGCACGAAAGACCCGAAAATCCACTAAAACCTTTCAGGTCTTGGTCCACGGCTATCAAAACGAATTGCCAGAGTTCCTAGGGGGTTTGAGTCATCTTTTATTTACAAACAGTTACAATCAACCAGGTGAGTGTCAACAATATAAGTACAGGTGTTAATATTTAAACACGTTATTGATATAAGTTTGGCGATAATTAGAGACAGCTTTATATGTATTATAAAAAATGTAAACGCTTCCTTTGCAGAACAAGAAGCAGTTGCGCCGTTCTCGGTATGGCAACTTCCTTGGTTTCATCAATGAGCCTTCCTGGACTTGCAAGTGAAACGGCATTGAGAAAAACAATGCTCTTCATTTAATGAAGATGCTCTTCATTTTTGTCTTCTTCATTTTTGAAGATGCCCTTCATCAATGCTCTTCATTTTATTGGTTAATGAACAAAAATGTCAACAAAGGAATTCCAACAAACACTTCATTACTAATACTTTATAACAAAGATAAAGTCTTTTATAACAGACTTCATAACAAAGACTTCTTGACTAAGACTTTATAACAAAGACTTTATTACAGACTTCATAGCAAAGACTTCATTACCAACACTTTATAACAAAGACTTTGTAACAGACTTCATAACAAAGACTTTATAACAAAGACTTTATCACAAAGACTTCAGAGCAAAGCCTTCAAAAAAAAAAAAAACTTCATTATTAAGACTATATAACAAAGACTTCATAACAAAGACTTCATTCCTAAGACTTTATTAAAAAAGACTTTATCACAAATATATAATTAATGACTAACACTTAGCAGCAAACACTTTATAACAAAGATGTCACCACAAAGACTTCATTACAAAGACTTTATAAAAAAAAACTTCATAACAAAGACTTCATTATTAAGACTTTATAGCAAAGACTTCATGACTAAGGCTTTATATAAAAAAGACTTTATCACAAAGATTTCATTACTAAGACTTTATAACAAACACTTTATAACAAAGATGTCAAAACAAAGACTTTATTACAGACTTCATAACTAAGACTTTATAATAAAGACTTTATAACAAAGACTTCATTACGAAGACTTTATAACAAAGACTTTATAACAAAGAATTTATCACAAAGACTTCATAACAAATACTTCATAACAAAGACTTCATTAATATAGAATTTAAACAAAGATGTCATCACAAAGACTTTATACAGACTTCATTACTAAGCCTTTATAACAAGGACTTCATAACAAACTTCAAAGCAAAGACTTCATTGCAAAGACTTTATTACAAAGATGTCATCAACAAAGACTTCATTACGAAGACTTTATAAAAAATATACCATCAGAGATGGGGAATCCCCCGCCATTGAATGAAAAAGGTCATACATATTCCAGATAATGAGGGAGGTGAATTGAAAACAAGACACCATTTGGTCATCATCTCAAAAAAGTTCCCCAGGGGTGAGGAACGTAGTAACCAAAAATAATTGAAATCAGATAAGCGGTTTCCATTTATTACAAAAAACATTTTTTTAAAGATGGCCACCCCAGTCAGCCATCTTGATCCGGCCACGCCCAAAATCATTAGGGCCCTTCCTTTTCAGGTGGTACATGTGCGACCTCAAATTTCAAATCGATATGGCGAAAAAACATTTTTTTCAAGATGGCGCCCCAGTCGGCCATCTTGGATCCGGCCAGCCCAAAATCATTAGGGTTCTTCCTTTTCAGGTGCTACAGTGTGTACCAAATTTCAAATCGATATGGCGAACAGTTTATGAGTTATCGCATTCACAGCTATAAATGTTGATGGACGGACGGACGGACGGACGACAGCCGGACGACCTGGGTGACCAATATCCCCTTTCTGCCACGCGGTGGGGGATAAAAACTTCATAACAAAGACTTCATTATTACGACTTTATAACAAGCTTCATGATTCAGGCTTTATTAAAAAAAAAGACTATCACAAAGATTTCATGAGAAGACTTTATAACAAACACTTATAACAAAGATGTCAAAACAAAGACTTTATTACAGACTTCATAGCAAAGACTTCATTCCTAAGACTTCATTACTAAGACTTCATAAAAAGATCATTTAGACATAAAGACGTCATAACAGACGTCATAACAGATGACATAACAGACTTCATAACAAAGACTTCATAACAAAGACTTCAAAATAAAGACTTCAAAACAAAGACTTCATGACAAAGACTTTAAAACAAATACTTTATAACAATGATGTCATAAAGACTTTATTGCAGACTTCAAAGCAAAGACTTCCGAACAAAGACATTATAAGATATGACCATCTCCAAGCAGTCCCTCAATGATCATAAATCATTCCATAATTGAGACCACAGAAACTAGTCCCTCATTGATCATACAGAAAGCAGGG
>CM068968.1:65552255-65565438 GCA_035128595.1 Eptatretus atami | reverse complement strand
ACGGACGAGATCAGACTGGAGTCTCCATGGACTATGATGTTCGCGGATGACAATGATCTAGGAGAGTAGGGAGCAGGCTGAGGCGAGCCTCGAGAGTGGAGTACGCACTGGAGAGAAGGGGAATGATAGTCAGTCGAGTAAGACGGAGTACATGTGCGTAAATGAGAGGGAGGTGGTGGTATGGTGCGGGTTGCAAGGAGTTGATGTGGGGAAGGTGGATGGGTTTACATACTGGGATCAATTGTCCAAAGTAACGGAGAGTGTGGAGAGAAGTGAAAAAGAGAGTGCAGGCAGGATGGAGTGGTGCGGAAAGTGCAGAGTATGTGACAGAAGGTAGCGAACAGTGAAGGAAAGTATATAAGACGTAGTGAGACCAGCCTATGTTGTATGGTTTGGAGGGCGGTGGCACTAACAAAAAGACAGGAAGCGGAGTGAGGTGCAGAGTTAAAGATGCTGTGATTTCTCGTTGAGAATTGACGAGAATTATCAGGATATGAAATGCACTATATTAGAGGGACAGCGCAGGTAGACGGTTTGGAGACAAAATGAGAGAGGCAGATTGAGATGGTTTGACATGTCGCACAGGAGGAAGCGGATATATCGCGAGAAGGATTTGAAGATGGAACCGCCAGGCAGGAGGAGAAGAGGAAGCCAAAAAAGGTTCATGGATCGGTGAGGGGACATGCGGGATGGTTGGAGTGTCAATGAAGATGTGGAGGATAGAGCGAAATGGAAACGTTGATCGCTGTGGCAACCCCTAATGGAGCTAGCCGAAAGAAGAAAAGAGTAGTTTTTAATTTAAAACAACTCCCCAGAGTGTTATGTATGAATCGATTTGGAATGAGCTGACCGGAGGGGTGCAAAGTCTCTACATATTCGAGCATGCATGCATGGCCTTTCCCAGGGATAGCATAGGTTTTAAATGCTCACACCCGGTTTTTAATACAACGATGGTGTTAAAAAAATGTTGCTGTTTGGCCATGTTTTTATTGCACTTCCCTTCCTTTTGCGCTGCCTTCCCTTCCCCCACCCCCTCCTCACTCTCCTCACTCCCCCTCCATCGTCTCCCTTTCTCCCCCACTGATTGATGGGCGCGACGTCGACCGAGCCAAACGTGCAGCCAGCGGGCGGAGGCCTCGCCTTCCTGGTTTTGTGTGAGCAATTCAATGCCGCGGAGGAGGTAAGTGTGGTTCGGCACGTCAGTCTAGTCAGAGTTGAGAGATCGGGAGAGCGCACGCACGTCGCAGTTGAGAGATCGGGGAGACACACGCACGGAGCAGTATGAGAGGAACGCACGAAGTGCGGAGTAAGGACACAATGCAGTTGAGACAGAACGTAGCTAGGAGATGGTCTGTAAGAACAGGGGCTTTATGGCTGGCTTCTTTCTTCGACACATGAAGACGGCACGATCTTATATCTTGTTGAGGCGATTTGCCCACGTGGTGATGCAAGGCGCTGGCCTTTGGCTCTTGTGGTTGTGAGGAATGGACCCCAGCCTCGTGTATGTTCAAATAGGGGTCAGTGAGGACGATCGACGCACAAAGCAGCTGCACAGGGTCTCTGAGCCCTTTTGTGTTGAATACCGCTCACGAATTGCCTGACGTACGTTTTTCCCCCTGCAGAATAGCGGTTGCGCCACTTTTGCGCGCGTCTACACGTGCAAATAGAAACGCCTCAATTACAAGTTTCGCAAAGACCATCTCTGGGCCAAGCTAAGTACCAGAGTATAGGAGGTTTTCTTTTATTTTTGTTCCCTTTGTCTGCATTTCAGTCTGTGTGTAGAGGCACCTGCACCTTAGAGTTTATTTACTCACTCATTTACATTATTAACATCGATTTACTGTCCTTTGTAAATATTTGTCTATTTTCATTAAAGTGTCATTTTAAGAGGCTGTATCCGTGTATTTGTCATGGGTTCGAGTATAAACCCCCCTTGTGCTGTCCTGGGGCAGTGCTTAATTGTTTTCCCAACGTGCACATTAATCTCCGAGAGTTTCAGGCCTAAGTCACATTGCTCTACGCGAGAGTACGGCGGCCGTACGGCCCCTGAATTGACAGAAACGTGCCAGCGCCGCAGAGTTTCTGTGGTGCTCAGGGTGGCCCTACGCCTTTGGCTATATTTTACAGGTCGTAAGGGTCGCCGTGAATATAACGTGGAGTTATAACTTTTTTCATTTCTACGTTCGCCGTAGCCATTCGACAAGCCGAAACAAAAGAACTTGGTAAAAAAAAAATAAAAATAACCCATTCGTTACCGTCCGTCTGGCCGCGCGTTCGCCTTAGGCCCCCGTCGGCGCCTTGCGGGCCACCTTGAGGCACTTGCGTCTGCCTGAAAATTCTATGGCCTCCGCAGGGCCCCTTAAGTCACCGTGCGACATCAAATCAAAGAACCGTACGGCAACCCACGTTTTCGTCTCCACAATTTCTAAGACCTAAGCCTAAGTACATTTGCTCTACGCAGGATACGGCGGCCGTACGCCCTCTGAATTGACAAAACGTGCGCGGCCGCAGAGTTCTGATGGCCCTACGCCGTATGCTTATTTTACAGGCCGTAAGGTCGCCGTGGAATATAAACGCGGAGTTATAACTTTTTTCATTTCTACGTTCCCTAGCAATTCGACAAGCCGAAAAAATAAACTGGGTAAAAAATAAAATAAATATTAACCCATCGTTACCGTCCGTACTGGCCGCACGTTCGCCTATAGGGCCCCCTGCGCGTCGCCTTGCGGGCACCTGCGTCTGCCCTGAAAAATTATATGGCCCCGCCGAGGAACGCCCTAAGGTCACCGTGCGACATCAAATCAAAGACCGTACGGCAACCCCACGTTTTCGGTCTCCACAATTTATAAATCCGCTGCAGCTCCCGAAAAATAAAAAACATATGTGACTGCTACATTTATGACCGTGGAAATCTGGCGCCGTATAATTGCCTGTGGCCATAGATTTTGGAACCCCACGGCCGCGTGCAAAAGTGACTTCAGGACCTAAATACGCCGTGCAGGCCTCCCCGAAAATAAAAACATATGTGATGCCTACATTGTTGACCGTAAATACGCGGCCGCCATAATTCCTAGTGGCCGTAGATTTTGCGAACCCCATCCACTGTGGCCAAATGTGACCTAGCCTCAGCGCATGCTAGTCCCCAAGGAAAAAAAAGCATGGTCTACCACTCCCACGGGCAGCTGCGGTTTTAACCCACCCGTCACCACAAATTGAGTCGACGGTTTAACCTTCGCCTCCAGCGCGCAGCGACAATACCATAATACAACTTAACTTGGGTTATAAAATATCACAATATACCTTACCTTGGTTTAAAATACCATAATATACTGACGTTGGTTTAAAATATCATAATATACCTTACCTTGGTTTAAAATACCATAACAAACTTAACTTGGTTTAAAATATCACAATATACCTTACCTTGGTTTAAAATATCATAATATACCTTACTTGATTTAAAATACATGATATACCTTACCTTGGTTTAAAAACGTAATAAATCTTACCTAAGTTTAAAATATCATAATATACCTACTTGGTTTAAAATATCAATAATATACCTTACCTTGTTTAAAATAAATATACCTTACTTGGTTTAAAATATCATAATATACCTTACCTGTTTAAAATACCATAATATACCTTACCTTGGTTTAAAATTTCATAATATACCTTACTTGGTTTAAAATACCATGATTTTAAACATGGTATTTTAAAAAGTCTTGCTTTGAAGTCTGCAATAAAGTCTTTTATGACATCATTGTCCTTAGTCATGAGACTAGTTACCTTGTTTAAAATACCATAATAAATCTTACCCATGGTTTAAAATATCATAATATACCTTACTTGGTTTAAAATACTATGATATACCTTACCTTGGTTTAAAATACTATGATATCCCTTACCTTGTTTAAAATATCATAATATACCTTACTTGGTTTAAAATATCATGATATAACTTACCTTTGGTTTAAAATACCGTAATAAATCTTACTTGGTTTAAAATATCATAATATACCTTACTTAGTTTAAAATATTATAATATACCTTACCTTGGTTTAAAAATATCATAATATACCTTACTTGGTTAAATATCATAAATACCTTACCTTGGTTAAAAATACCATAATATACCTTACCTTGGTTAAAATAATCATAATATACCTTACTTGTTTAAAATCATATCATGATATTTTAAACCAAGTAAGGTATATTATGATATTTTAAACCAAGGTAAGGGATATCATAGTATTTTAAACCAAGGTAAGGTATATCATAGTATTTTAAACCAAGTAAGGTATATTATGATATTTTAAACCATGGTAAGATTTATTATGGTATTTTAAACCAAGGTAACTAGTCCCTCATGACTAAGGGACAATGATGTCATAAAGACTTTATTGCAGACTTCAAAGCAAAGACTTTTTAAAATACCATGTTTAAAAATCATGGTATTTTAAACCAAGTAAGGTATATTATGATATTTTAAACCAAGGTAAGGTATATTATGGTATTTTAAACCAAGGTAAGGTATATTATGATATTTTAAACCAAGTAAGGTATATTATATTTTAAACCAAGGTAAGGTATATTATGATATTTTAAACCAAGTTAGGTATATTATGATATTTTAAACTTAGGTAAGATTTATTACGGTATTTTAAACCAAGGTAAGGTATATCATGGTATTTTAAATCAAGTAAGGTA
The DNA here is from genome assembly GCA_035128595.1 of Eptatretus atami. NCBI lineage: Eukaryota > Metazoa > Chordata > Myxini > Myxiniformes > Myxinidae > Eptatretus > Eptatretus atami. The sequence goes on along the minus strand of CM068968.1, from coordinate 65,560,728 downwards.
TATTATGATATTTTAAACCAAGGTAAGGTATATTGTGATATTTTAAACCAAGTTAAGTTGTGTTATGGTATTTTAAACCAAGGTAAGGTATATTATGATATTTTAAACCAACGTCAGGTATATTATGGTATTTTAAACCAAGGTAAGGTATATTGTGATATTTTAACCCAAGTTAAGTTGTATTATGGTATTGTCGCGGCGCTGGAGGCGAAGGTTAAACCCTCGACTCAATTTGTGGTGACGGGTGGTTAACACCGCCTGCCCTGGATGGTCGAACTTTTCCCTTGGAGGACCTACAGCTAGGCCAGGTCACATTTGCCACGTGCCATGGGTCTCCAAATCTACGGCCACTAGCAATATACGGCGGCCGCAGTATTTCACGGTCACACAATGTAGCAGTCACATATGGTTTTTATTTTCGGGGAGCCGCACGGCGTATTTAGGCCTAAGTCACATTTGCCAGCGGCCGTGGGTCTCCAAAATCTATGGCCACTAGCAATTATACGGCGCCAGTATTTCCACGGTCATACAATGTAGCAGTCACATATGTTTTTTATTTTTCGGGAGCTGCACAGCGTATTTATAAATTGTGGAGACCGAAAACGTGGGGTTGCCGTACGGTCTTTGATTTGATGTCGCACGGTGACCTTAGGGCGTTCCTGCGGCGGCCATATAATTTTCAAGGCAGACGCAAGGTGCCCGCAAGGCGACGCAGGGGGGCCCTAAGGCGAACGTGCGGCCAGACGGACGGTAACGAATGGGTTAATATTTATTTTATTTTACCCAGTTTATTTTTTCGGCTTGTCGAATTGCTACGGCGAACGTAGAAATGAAAAAAGTTATAACTCCGCGTTATATTCCACGGCGACCTTACGGCCTGTAAAATATAGCCATACGGCGTAGGGCCACCTCAGAAACTCTGCGGCCGCCGCACGTTTCTGTCAATTCAGAGGGCGTACGGCCGCCGTATCCTCGCCGTAGAGCAAATGTGACTTAGCCTTAGGTCTTAGAAATTGTGGAGACCGAAAACGTGGGGTTGCCGTACGGTCTTTGATTTGATGTCGCACGGTGACCTTAAGGGGCCCTGCGGAGGCATAGAATTTTCAAGGCAGACGCAAGGTAGCCTCAAGGTGCCCGCAAGGCGACCGCAGGGGCCCTAAGGCGAACGTGCGGCCAGACGACAGGTAACGAATGGGTTAATTTTATTTTTTTTTTAACCAGTTCTTTTGTTTCGGCTTGTCGAATTGCTACGGCGAACGTAGAAATGAAAAAAGTTATAACCCACGTTATAATTCCACGGCGACCTTACGACTGTAAAATATAGCCCAAACGGCGTAGGGCCACCCTGAGGCACCACAGAAACTCTGCGGCCGCTGCACGTTTCTGTCAATTCAGAGGGCGTACGGCCGCCGTATCCTCGCCGTAGAGCAAATGTGACTTAGGCCTGAAACTCTCGGAGATTAATGTGCACGCTTGGGAAAACAGTTAAGCACTGCCCCAGGACAGCACAAGGGGGGTTTATACTCGAACCCCATGACAAATACACGGATACAGCCTCTTAAAATGAACACATTTAATGAAAATAGACAAATATTTACAAAGGACAGTAATCGATGTAATAATGATAAATGAGTGAGGTAAATAAAACTCTAAGTCGAGGTGCCTCTACACACAGACTTAAATGCAGACAAAGGGAAACAAAATAAAAGAAAACCCCTCCTATACTCTGGTACTTAGCTTGGCCCAGAGATGGTCTTTGCGGAACTTGTAATTGAGGCGTTTCTATTTGCACGTGTAGACGCGCGCAAAATGGCGCCAAACCGCTATTCTGCAGGGGGAACAAACGTACGTCAGGCAATTCGTGAGCGGTATTCAACACAAAGGCTCAGAGACCCTGTGCAGCTGCTTTGTGCATCGATCGTCCTCACTGACCCCCTATTTGACATACACGAGGCTCGGGGTCCATTCCTCACAACCCAACCAAGAGCCAAAGGCCAGCGCCTTGCATCACCACGTGAGCCAAATCGCCTCAACACGAATACAAGAATCGTGCCGTCTTCTTCATGTGTCGAAGGAAAGCCAGCCATAAAGCCCTGTTCTTACAGACCATCTCCTAGCTACGTTCTGTCTCAACTGCATGTGTCCCTTACTCCGCACTCGTGCGTTCCTCCTCATACTGACCTCGTGCGTGTGCTCTCCCGATCTCTGAACTCTGCCTCGTGCGTGCGCTCTCCCGATCTCTCAACTCTGACTGACTGACGTCGCCGAACCACCGTTTCCTCCTCCGGGGCATGAATTGCTCACACAAAACCCAGGAAGGCGAGGCCTCCGCCCGCTCGGCACGTTTGGCTCGTGTCTGACGTCGCGCCCATCAATCAGGTGGAGGGAGAAAGGGAGACGATGGAGGGGGAGTGAGGAGAGTGAGGAGGGCTGGGGGAAGGGAAGGCAGCGCAAAAGGAAGGGAAGTGCAATAAAACATGGCCAAACAGCAACATTTTTTTTAACCACCATGTTGTATAAAAAACCGGGTGTGAGCATTTAAAACCTATGCTATCTACCTGGCAAAGGCCTGTATGCATGCATGCTCGAATATGTAGAGACCTTTGCACCCCTCCGGTCAGCTCATTCCAAATCGATTCATACATACTACACTCTGGGGAAGTTGTTTTAAATTAAAAAACTAACCTTTCTCTTTGGCTAGCTCCCATTAGGGTCGCCACAGCGGATCAACCGTCTCCATTTCGCTCTATCCTCCACATTTCCATTGACACTCCAACCACCCGCATGTCCCCCCTCACCGTATCATCTGAACTCTTCTTTGGCCTTCCTCTTCTCCTCCTGCCTGGCGGCTCCATCTTCAACATCCTTCTCCCGATATACACCGCTTCCCTCCTGTGCACATGTCCAAACCATCTCAATCCGCCTCTCTCACTTTGTCTCCAAACCGTCCTACCTGCGCTGTCCCTCTAATATACTCATTTCATATCCTATCAATCCTCGTCACTCCCAACGAGAATCACAGCATCTTTAACTCTGCCACCTCCAGCTCCGCTTCTGTTCTTTTTGTAGTGCCACCGCTCCCAAACCATACAACATAGCTGGTCTCATACCGTCTTATATACTTTCCCCTTCACTGTTGCAGCTACCCTTCGTCACAAATCACTCCTGCAACTCTTCTCCACCCACTCCATCCTGCCTGCACTCTCTTTTTCACTTCTCTCCCACACTCTCCGTTACTTTGGACAATTGATCCCAAGTATGTAAACCCATCCACCTTCCCACCTCAACTCCTTGCAACCGCACCATACCACCACCCTCCCTCTCATTTACGCACATGTACTCCGCTTACTCCGACTGACTATCATTCCCCTTCCTCCAGTGCGTACCTCCACTCTCGAGGCTCCGCTCAGCCTGCTCCCTACTCCCCTACAGATCATGATGTCATCCGCGAACATCATAGTCCATGGAGACTCCAGTCTGATCTCGTCCGTCAACCTGTCCATCACCATTGCAAACAGGAAAGGGCTCAGAGTCGATCCTTGGTGCAATCCCACTTTTACCTTAAACCGGTCCGTCATTCCTGCCGCACACCTCACCGCTGTCACACTGTGCTCTACATATCCTGCACAATCCTCACATACTTCTCCACACTCCCGACTTCCTCATACAATGCCACAACTCCTCTCTTGGCACCCTATCATAAGCTTCCTCTAAATCCACAAACACACAATGTAACTCCTTCTGGCCTTCCTATACTTCTCCATCAACATTCTCAAAGCAAACATCGCATCAGTGGTGCTCTTTCCTGGCATAAACCCATATTTGCTGCCACAGATCATCACCTCTCCTCTCAACTAGCTTCCACTACTCTTTCCACACCTTCATGGTGTGGCTTAACAACTTTATCCCTCTGTAATTTCCACAGCTCTGCACATCACCCTTATTCTTGAAAATCGGAACCAGTACACTTAATCTCCACTCTCCGGCATCCTCTCACTTTCCAAGACTTTATTAAAACATCTGGTTAACAACCCCACTGCATCTTCTCCTAGGCAATTCCATGCCTCCACGGTAATATTCTGGGCCAACCGCCTTTCACTTTTCATCTTCTTCATAGCAGTCCCACTTCATCCTTACTGATCCACCCCACTTCCAGATTCACTATCTCCACCTCTTCCAACCTTCTCTCTCTCATTTTCTTCATTCATCAGCTCCTCAAAGTACTCCATCCACCTTCTCAACACACTCTCTCGCTCGTCAGCACATTCCATTTTGCGTCCTTTATCACCCGAACCTGCAGCACATCCTTCCCAGCTCGGTCCCTCTGTCTTGCCAATCGGTATAAATCCTTTTCCCCTTCTTTTGTATCCAACTTCTCATACAGCTCGTCATATGCCTTTTCCTTGGCTTGCCACCTCTCTTTGCCTTTCGCCGCCACTCCTTGTACTCCTGCCTACTTTCTTCATCTCTCTGACTATCCACTTCCTTTCGCCAACCCCTTCTTCCTTATACTTTCCTGTACTTCCTCGTTCCACCACCAAGTCTCCTTATCTTCCTTCCTCTGTCCAGATGTCCACCAAGTACCTTCTAGCTATCTCCCTCACCACTTCTGCTGTAGTTGCCCAATCATTCCACCCATCTTTACCACCATCCAAGCCTGTCTCACCTCCTCCCTAAATTTCACGCAACAGTCTTCCTCCTTCAGCTTCCACCATCTGGTCCTTGGTTCAGCTTCACTCTCTTCCTCAACCTCACCTCTAAAGTCATCCTACAGACCACCAATCGATGCTGTCAGCTACACTCTCCCTGCCACCACCTTACAGTCACTAATCTCTTTCAGGTTGCATCTCCTGCTTAAGATGTAATCCATCTGTGTGCACTTTCCTCCACTCTTGTATGTCACCCTGTGTTCCTCCTTCTTCTTGAAATACGTATTTACCCTGCCATTTCCATTCTTTTGCAAACTCTACCACCATTTGCCCTTCCACATTTCTCTTGTTGAGACCGTACCTACCCATCACCTCCTCATCCTCTTTATTCCCTTCCCCAACATGCCCATTGAAATCTGCTCAATCACCACTCTTTCATCCTTGGATACACTCTCCACCACTTCATCTAACTCACTCCAGAAATCTTCTTTATACTCCATCTCACACCCCATATGTTGGGGCATATGCACTGATGACATTCATCATCACCCCTTCAATTTCCAACTTCACACTCATCACTCGGTTCAGACACTCTCCTCACTCCAATACCCTCTTGACATAATCTTCCTTCAGGATTACCCTGACACCATTTCTCCTCCCATCCACACCATGTGTAGAACAGTTGAAACCACCTCCAATGCTCCTAGCCTTACTCCCCATCCACTTGGTCTCTTGTACACACAGATATGCCACCTTTCTTCTCTCCATCATATCAGCCAACTTTCGCCCTTTGCCAGGTCATCGTCCCAACATTCAGAGTTCCAACTCTCACCCTGCACACTTCTACCCTTCCCCCTCTCCTTCTCCTCCTTCGCCCAGCAGTAGCACAATTTCACTGGTACCTGCTGACCACCGGTACCGGTGGCGGTCGTTGGTAACCCGGGCCTCGACCGATCCGTATGGAAATTCGTTTTGTTGTCCGCATAATGAAACTAAACCATCAGTCCTAAATAGTCCCCTTAACATAGGGGAGGGAGATGAGGGGAGGGTGGAAGAGTGAGGGAGGGGAAAGATATAGATATAGAGATAGGCAGCAGAGAGGAGAGGGAGGAGGAGCAAGGGGTTGGGGAGCAGGAAGGGGAAAGAGCGAAAAATGGGAGGTAGGGAGAGCGTCGCTCACCAAACGTCGCTATACACTCTGGGAGGGGTGTGTGGGAGCAAAGAGAGGGGGGAGGGGAGGGGCTTGGGGGTTCGGAAGGGTTTTGAGAGGAGGTAAGCATGAGGGTAGAGGGGTTTCAACTTGCGTTTGCAGTGGGACTTGTGAGAGGGGGGGGGGGGGTTGGGTAGTAGTACAGGATTTAATGAAATGGGGTACATTAAAACAGCATGTTAATACAGCATGCGGAGACTGCTGGGAGATATCCATGGGGATGGAGAGGGGAGGGTTTTGGAGGGGATAGCATGAGGGGAGAGGAAGGGAATGCAGTGAGAGGGAGGGAGGGGAAGGCAGCAAGAGGGAAGGGAGAAAGGCCGCGAGAGTGGGTGGGGGAGGCAGGTGAGGGAGGGCAGCCTGAGAGAAAGAGGCAGCGTAGGGGAGGAAGCGTGAGGGGAGGCAGTGTGAGGGAGGGAAGGGAATGCAGTGAGAGGGGAGGGAGGGAAGGTAGCAAGAGGGGGTGGGGAGGCAGTGTGAGGAGGGCAGCCTGAGGGAAAGGGGTGGCAGTGTGAGGGGAGGGATGTGTGAGGAGGAGGCAGTGTGAGGAAGGGAAGAAGGCAGCGTGAGAGGAGGGGAAGGCTGCGTAAGGGAAAGGGTGCAGTGTAAGGGTAATGGAAGGCAGCATGAGGGGAGGGTAGGCAGCATACCAGGGCATAACGTGTGTGTGTGTGCGTGTGTGCTGTGCGTGCGTGCGCGCGCGTCGTTGATGGTATCTACATATGTGGGTTTCAGAATGTGGAATAGAGTCCTCCCAGGGTGGACTCAAGTATCCACCTTCATCTCAGTAAGGGGGTCATGATATGGACCAAGTTGTGAAGTTTTCTGTTTTCAAAGTTTTGTGCCGAGGGCTCTTCAGGATTATTATTGAGCCCAAGACGGCTTCCAACTGTAGTTCATTTGTAATAATATTCCCAGGGATAGTTTTTAATATATCTTGTGAGGTTCTTCTTCATCATTCCCATGAGGTTCTTCATCACACTGGTACAGCTTTGGCATTCTTCAGCTTCCAGGATCTTTTCACTTCATTCTTGAGGTCTTGGTATTTGGTCATTTTCTTGATTTCTGCATCGTTTAGTCCAAAATCACTGCTATTAACACCTCAATTAGCAATGCTTTCTTCTCTCTTTTTTGTACCTAAGTGATATTGGTCGCAATGCTTTGGTTTTGATGTTCATGCTCGAAGGGATCAATCGGTCCAATATGAGCGGTACTTCAATGTTGTAAGTCCATCCATGCTTTTGGTTCATTTTCCCACAAATTTTCTTGAACTGGAATGTCATAGTTTTTGCAGATGTGCCAGCGGATGACATTATAAAACTATGTTGTGTCGTTGTGTGTATAGCTGTTCTGAAATGAGTTTTTTTTTTTGAGAAAAGCGTGAGGAGAGGAAAAGCGAAAGGAGAGAGGAAAAAGCAAAGGGCGAGAGAAGCGAGCAAGAAGCGGGTGTCTGACCAGCGCTGACGAAACAATTCGTCCTTCCCAGTGCTTGGGCAAGCGAGCATGTGGTGCGCGTGTGGGTGTGAGCAGCGCCGCAACAAGTGAGGCACGGGTCGATCACCAACAACACCAGGATCTAAACCGCGACGGACGATCTCGGTGCCCTCCAGACTTCGACTGGCGTTCAAGGCTGCCCGCAAGAGTGTGCAGGCAAAGCTGGGTGCTGGCGAAGGACGTGACACGCACGCACGCATTTCAGGACGTTTTCGCTTCATGGACGACTTTCTGGTGAGCGAGACGATTTCCCCCCCCCTCCCCCTGAATGATTGCTGGGTACCCTTGTCTGTGTTTAGTGTAAGTCAACCCCCGATAAGCATCTGCTCTTTGTCTCTTTCTTGGCATTTTGATTGATTTTGCTTTGAAATTCATTATATATTTACCTCAGCAAATAAAAAGTTCTTTTTATTATTTATTTTATTATTAATAAATTATTTGTTGATTTCAAACCTGTCCGTGTTTGCCTTTCCTTCCAGTGGTCTCGCATTGTCCGAACAAAGATAGACTGGGAGGTAATTACCACAGATTTGACCAAAAATCGTCGGCACGCACCAGCGGTTAAAACGCTCGGCCGCCCTAATTAAAATATATAATCAGATAATATTGGTGCTTTGCCGAGGGCGCGCTCCCGCGCTCAGTAACCACGTGACCTCTAGTTAAACGGAATAATTAGAGGTGGACACTGGAACTCGTGGTTAACTGGGTGGAGTATGTGTGTTCTAAAACAAACCACCGAACCACAACGTTAATTGTGAGCGGTGGCCCCAGGTCCGGCTCTTACCGAGGACAACCGGGGATTAATCCCCCTGAGTACGAGCTGGTGTCTCGTACCCGTGGCCGCAACAGTATGTGTGTGTATGTGTGTTTGTATGTTTGTGTATGTGTGTTTGTATGTTTGTGTATGTGTGTTTGTATGTTTGTGTACGTGTGTTTGTATGTTTGTGTACGTGTGTTTGTATGTATGTGTATATGTGTTTGTATGTTTGTGTATGTATGTATGTGTATGTGTGTGTTTGTATGTTTGTGTATGTGTGTTTGTATGTTTGTGTATGTGTGTTTGTATGTTTGTGCATGTGTGTTTGTATGTGTATGTGTATGTGTATGTGTGTGTGTTTGT
>CM068968.1:65490993-65522634 GCA_035128595.1 Eptatretus atami | reverse complement strand
CGCTTACTGTAGGGTGACTTGCCGTCACCACCCCCCCCCCCCCCACCCCACCCACACACAACAATTCTGACAATTCAACAAAAAGCGTCAGCCTCCCCCTCCCAACTCTGTCCCACCTTTGCTCTTATTTCCAACGATTTTCTCAGATTGTGAGTTGAATAAGTGACTGTGCGACGGATTTCTGTGAAGTCGGTGATAACCTGATAGTTGGAGGCAGAAAGCATTTCCATGTTAGTGGGGGGGGCAAAACCCCTCCAAACCCAAGTCCTCAACCCTTCCCCTCCCAGCCCAAGCATGACTCGCGGCCGCGTCGCCTACAGCTCAAGCCGTTCAAAAACCCCCAGCCCCGCACCCACCGAAATGTCTCTCAGCCCCCACACCCTCTACCCCTCTCCAAAATGTGTTCCCATCGTTACTTCTCACCCTTTCCCGCTCATAACAAAAACAAACAGCATTCCCACGTCGAAACCCTAGAACATGGAACGTTTTTCTGCTGTCGACACATCGCTATTCCAACTCACGCAAGCCTGGGGGCTGTGTTAGGATGACGGCTTTGGATCCTGTCCTGAGTTCAAGCACCCGTAAACAAGCCGGCTGAATTAATACAACCAGGGGCGGTTTGACTCAGGCCTGTACATACCTTCCGAGGTCGGCGAAATGAAGTACCTTCCAGTGTGTGTAGGCGTAGATGGGCACTGCATCAGCGGACACAGTCGCGCTTCAAAGGAAATGATAGCTACCCCGCAGCTAAGCTGCCATACGAACCACCATCGGAAAATTAGAAGCAAACCTCCGTAACCCCCGCAGAAAAGCACAGCTTTAGAGAAAGGGTATTCTAAAGGTTCAAAGGTATTGCTAAAGGAGTTTCTAAAGGTATTTCTAAAGGTTTCTAAAGGGATTTCTAAAGGTTCTAAAGAGATTCTAAAGGTATTTCTTAAGGGTTCTAAAGGTATTTAAAGGTTCTAAAAGTATTTCTAAAGGGTTTCCTAAAGGGTATTTCTAAAGGGTTCTAAAAGGATATTTCTAAAAGAGTAATTCTAGAAGGGTATTTCTAAAGAGGTTCTAAAAGGGTTATTTCTAAAGGGTCAAAGGGTTCTAAAGGGTATTTCTAAAGGGTTTCTCTCCTAAAGGGTGTTCCTAAAGGGTAGTTAAAGGTGTTTCTGAAGCGGGTTTCTAAAGGGTTATTTCTTAAAGGGTTCGAGAAGAGTATTTCAAAGAGTTTATTTCTAAAGAGTATTTCTAAAGGGTTCTAAAGAGTTATTTCTAAAGAGTATTTCTAAAGGGTTTCCTAAATTGGCAGCTGTAGTTATAGAAATTGTGGTGGGAGCAGTGCGAAACTGTCCAACAATGGTGCACTTCGATACGGACACACGCACAGCTCCTTTTATTGTATAGCTTACAGCATTGTACATGGAGATCAAATCAAATGTGACACCGATCGAGAACATTTGAGGAACCGTTTCTTAGAGGAAGTGAAGCTTCGTGTTTGGATTTGAAGGTGGAAGTGTAATTTGGAAGTGCGTTGGACAGACATTCCGAGCTCTTGGACAGACATCCGAGCGCTTCTTTGGACAAGGACATCCGAGGCTTCTTGACAGGTATCCGTAACAGAAAAAGGGAAATGAAAGGCTTTTTACCGTGCTTCCAAAAAGCCCAGCACTTTGGAAACATTCCTTAGGAGTGTCGGAAGAAACTTTGAAGTCTGGGCATTAACCTCTACGATTGGATCATGCATAGGGCAGCGTCCGCTGACCTGTGACTGAAATCATTTCATAGGCATCCTGGACTTGGTGTCGGTATGATCATTCATAGGCAGTCCCTGTAGACCTGTGACTGAATCATTCGATAGGCCAGTCCCTGACCTGTGGCCTGAATCATTCATAGGGCAGTCCCTGCACTTGTGCTGAATCACTCATAGGCAGTCCCTGGTACCTCGACGGGTGTGCTGAATCATTCATATTAGTCCCTGGACCTGTGGCTGAATCATTTCATAGGCAGTTACTGGATTGTGGAACCCCAATATGAGGTCGTAGCCTGGAAAAGTCCAATGCTTGGGGCAGACCAGAGCTCTTGAAGAATGACAGATCAACTCCAGGGCCACTAGCGGGCTCTTTTGAAGATACTGGACGTTCTGTTCTGGGAAAGAAAGATCCATCTTTGGCAGGACCGTCTGATGGATTATCTTGGGCCTTTGTAACTTTATGCAGTTGCTTCCACCCCCTCGGTAAGACCTGTTGCTCAGCACCAACACCCACTCCCCTTTCACCAATTGTTTTCAGTCCAATAAAGGATACAGGTGTGACACCCGTCACTCTGACCATGTGTGGTAGGTTGAGAAGTGACGGCGAACAACAACCCACACAAAAATTAACAAACAAATCCCAAACGTAGTCAGTGAACCAGCTGCCCACACTAACCAGCATTATGGTCCAATGACTAAACCAGCCTTATCTCCTGTTCAGGGCAAATATAATGTCATCGCTTCTCCCTCGTACCATGGTTAGTCTCATCCGCAGGTGGTGTCCAAACTCGCCTAGATCAGTGCCCGTGTGGGAGCCCACACAACATTGCGTGTTGAAACAAAAACTTTTACCCCAATTTTCTTCATAGCTATGTGAGCATGTGATATCAGTTTTGTTTCATGAATTGCTTGGTTCATTCGTGAGGAACATGTCGCGATGAAACCGAGCAAGAGGAACGAGGCTTTTGGCTGTTTCACCATCTATCCATGGCTATCTATTCCAATTGTTACAAGTCATCGTTTCGTGAACAAGTTGTCAGATGCTGTCTGTTCTTACTGTGTCCAACAACTTGTTGATTTAAAAAAAAAACCCAAAAAAATCTGTGGAAACGATTTCAAAACTCCTAATGTTTGGATTTTGGTAAAGACTTGATAATATCGACTTAAAGATGGCGGAGGAAAACCTGCAGCCCATGGAGAGTGGAGGCTTACAGGATACATCAACTGGGTTTTTTAAGTTTTAAAGAAATCGTGAAGAATGATGGATATGGAGACAGGTGGAGGAGTAGTGGATGAGATGGAGAGCAGGGGAGTATGGGTGGTGTGATATGGAGAACTGGATTGTGTTATTGTTAGGATTGTGTTGAGAGCAGGTGAGTGTTTTCTTATTTATATGGTAGTTGTTGGATGGTTATTCTTTATGTCATGTGTGGAGTGTGCTTTAAATATAGTGATGCTTGATAACCTCCCTCTATATTCTAATTAATACAATTTACATATCATTATATTCCTCATCTATTTTTTTACTTTTATCATGGATTGTTATATCTGTTATTTACACTATAATTAACTTCCTTCCAACTTACAGGTCGTTTTATGTTTTTTCTTTGTGTGGAATTACACATACATTAATACACAACTTAATTGTGCCTCCTCCGGGGAGTCAGTCCCTGCAATGGTTTTGTTATCTTTATTGGATTGGAATTGCCACCATGGAGATTTTTTTTTTGTTGTTAACATGTTTACCAAGGGAACACCCAGCTGAATTGCATTCCTATTTCTTTCTTTATATTGATTTTGCCAAATGCTCTCTCATAGTATTGTCTCAGATACCCTCACTCCTCGGTAGTGATATAAAGTATCAGTATCGTATTTAGTCTGATATTTTGGTATCCCATTCGGAATATGTCGCATAAACTCTTCTCTCTAATATTTGCAAAGGCATATATGTTCCTCTCTCTCAATTGTGCATATATATCTCTCTCTCTCGTGTTTGCTCATAATTCGTTGGTATATGTGTGTAAGTGTTGAGTAAAATATTCTCATTGGTGTTTTCTCTGTGGTGTGCTAAGAGTGTAGATAAGTTCGTGATGTAGATAATGGGGATAAGATTTATAAATTATTAAATACTAGGTCTGTGAAGGTAAATGTATTTTTGTTGAGACTATACAGTTATATATTATAAATCTATCAATGAAATTAATATTATCTTTAGTCGGCGAGTGATTGCAAAGCGGTACTATTCGTCTCTCGTGATTATCTGATCGTCCGTCTCTGTCTCCGTGTCTCTCGTTTTTATGCTTCTCGTTTACGGCATTCCTTGTTCATCGGGTAGTTTGTTCTTTGCTGTCACTTTTTTTTTTTTTCTTTGGCTTGATTTTTTCTGTTCTAGTCTTTGGCGTACTTGAATTGATTGTATAACATTCAATCGATCTCATTAAAAAACTCTCTGTTCGATAGTATTATGACCTGCACTCTCGTCTTCTTTCGTATATTTCGTCCACAAGAAAGAATACCATAATATATGGAAGATATTTGAAGGACTATATACTGGAGTTTTATCTTCATTTTAAACCTCTTTTATAAGATACCAAATGTTTGTATCCTATCCGTGTCTGTTAAATATTTGTTTAAAATATTTCGTTTTAAAAAGGACTTTTTTTTTCTTTTTTTTTTTTTATTGCGAATCTTCTCACAGCTTTTGATCTTCCTTATTGTGTCCACCTCTCTTGACCTTTTTATAAATTTCTCTGTTTTGCTCCGTGTTAGTAACTATGCATTGGAATTTTTTAGTTCTGTGGAAAATATCATAAGTGACTCTCCAGTGTCATATTCCGATCATTCTTCTTACGTCTTTGTTTTTATCGATAAGACCTTCCTTTTGCGTTCCGGACCCCATATCTACATTAAACACATACGGGTTCCATTTATGTACACTCGTGCACTCCGGTGGGCCGGCTATATATCCGTTACGATTACACTTTTTGTGGTTCTCACTTTCTTAATCACCGCAACCCTTTTTGTTATTCATTTAATCGATTCTCTGCTCTCTTTATTCGCAATCTGGCGTTTTTTCTCTTTTTCTTTCGACATGTTCATCTATAAACTTTTCTTACTGTCTCAAAAACGTTCTATTCTCTTCTTTATTCGTATCTTGTACTATCATATATCATTGTTGGTGGTACGTTTGTTTTTTTTTGGACTTCATCAAATTGCTTGTCATTTTTTGTTCATTGCACTTCTTGCATATTTTTGGTACTATAATTATTGCATCGGTAGGTCAATTTACGTAATACAGGAGCATGGATTTAACCCATTGATGCCTTTGTCTCATCATCTCTCTCTAGTTCCTTGGCTCGGTTTATTTTTCTTTTTTTAAGTATACAATTTTTTCTTGCTATAGTGGCTTAAACGTCTCTCTTGTAATTCGTCTTTTTCCAACATCCAAACGATTTATATAACATAATGCTCGCCTCTCTTCGTCATGTTTGGCTACTTGATTTTCGTCTTATCTGCTTCTCTTCCTCACTGACACGTGAATCTTGCGTTATGTTTTCCTTGCTTCCATCTGATTCTGTCGTTCTTCAGTCTCCTTCCTGCTCTTTGGTGCTCTGTGTGTCTCTCTTAGGTTCTCGACTCTACTATGGATTGGGTTATAAGTTTTTTCCTACAAAATGCATATGTTATAATGTGTAATAATTTGGTGAATATAATCATGTTTTTCTCACTCAAGCTACACATAATCTCTCGTCTATTTATGAACGGATACTGTTGTCGTTTTCTGTGTTGTCTAATTTAATTTATTCTCATTCTACCTTCAATCTGATTTTGTTGCAATATTTATAATATTTACTTACACGAAATATTTGCTCAACAGTATCTGCAAATTTACAAAAATTCAATTTTCATTACTTGCGTCTACAGTTTTTTTCAGTGACACCATCTTCAGAGGAACTCTCTCTTAATCAGTGGTGCTTTTCCCATCAATTCTCACAGGCATTCATCTCGATTTGGTTATTTTGTTTTGATACTCATTACAACCTTAAGAAAAACATAAATAACCAATTAGCATTAGTTCGTACTTGACAATATGTATATTTGTTTTGATAACGTTATCTATTATTATTCATTTTTATAATAGTCCTTATTCGCTTCATTTCGACCACTTACAAAACATTTCTTGTGATAGATAAATATATATATGATATTTATCTCTCGCTCTTTCTCTCTTCACCTGGATTTCTGTACCTACTATATTTCTCAATGGAGGAATCCTGTGCATTAGGTCCTTCTCTTTCCTATAAGGTTTAATGTTCTTAGCACTCTTCTTTACATGGTGTCTCAAGTTTTCTTATGTGCAAAATGTGATAAAACAATTTCACAAAAGTTTATTCTATATATCTTTGTCCATTTATTATGTCATGTTACATCCTTTTGTTTTTGGCCTTTCTTCGTTTGATTTAAGTTTTATTTCTTTCACAATTATTTATTAAATATTTAATGAGATAAGATGATACTTAGGTTTATCACTTCAATTGTTATCGACATTTATTGTTTTTTTTAATACCGTTTTTGTGTTTTATCCAGGGTATCCTTTTTTATTTGTTGTGTATCCTCAACTTATTCTAAATTCCAATCTCTAAAATGTGTTTGTTCCTTGCTCTCTCTTGATGGTGTTCGTAGATATTTCTAATATATTTGTCGCACTCTTGCTGGGATATTGTAATTCTTCTCATAGCAATACCTCACCATGTTATCATGTTCCAAAATGATGTGCATGCTTATGTTTCTGCTGTTTGGTCTCAATTGGCTCTATGCGTGTGAATTATATCTTTATATATTACTAGTATCTTCCTGGCTTATGTCCTTATGTGTCTCCATGTTTACCAACTTCTTCCCTTGTTTGTGTTACTTTCATCCTGTCATATGGCAAAAACAATTAACGTGTCCATTCAGAGCTTACTTGTGTGAATATGTTCACCTACTAGTTATTAAATCTGTATCTGTTCTTTGTTTCTCACCAGTTGGTCAGGTTTACACATATACATCTCTCTTCTAATAATTTGATCGTGTCTCACACTCTCTTTTTACGTTATTAGATTCTTCATTGTTGTGATTGCATAAGTCTTTTGTTTTTACCGACAACACAACTCTTATCTTTAGTGTATTCTGTTTGTTTTTTTTTTGTGGTTACTATTTCCCAAAGGTATTAATGCTCTTTCGCTTTTCCAAAACCTCAAATCTGAAAACACAAACAACTGTCCTGCTCTCTTCAGAGGGTGCTCTTGGATACCATTATCTGATCTTGATAACTCTCAGAGATTCGCGGAACTCCTTTAGCGGACTTTTGATAATAGCCATATAGATGTTCTTGTGAACCTTCCACGTGGATCTTCCGAATCCAGAGTAATTGTTCGTGGTGAACTCCTACGACTTGTGCGATTATCTAGAGAGTATAGTTCGTGGAACCCTACGACTTTGAACCTCAAGAGAGTTCGCGGAACTCACGACTTGTTGTTAACCTCATGAGAGTCCGTTGGAACCTCTCTTACGACTTTTTGTTGATGGTATAACTAGAGATGGTCGTGTGAACCCTTATCGTAATTTCTTGGAAATCCAGAGGTATGTGTCTCGCGGAACTTCCATCGATTTTGGATTGATATATCTCCAGAGAGTCCGTTTGTGGTAACCTTCGATCTTGGAATACCAGATTAGAGTTTTTCGCGTATACCCTACGACTTGTGGAAACCAGAGATGTTCGTTCGGAATCCCACTACGATTTGCTGAATTATCCATGAGAGTTCCGTTTGGAATCCCTCTTTTACGACTTGGAAAACCAGAGATGTTTCGCGGATACCTCGACTTGGATAACTCAATGAGTTCTGTGTGATACCTCTATCGATACTTTGGAATCCAGAGAGTTCGCGGAATTTATACCCACGATCTTTTGGAACCCAGTTAGTAGTTTTCTTCTGGTAACCCTAAGACTTTGGATATAGTTACCTTCTTATTGTATGAGTTTTCGCTCGGAACCTCTACGACTTGTAACCCAGATGAGTTCGCTGTTAACCCAGAGATTGTTTCGCGTGAACCCTACGTATCTTGAAACCCTATGAGAGGTGCTGTGTTAACCCTTTAAAGACTGTGATACCCAGAGAGTTTTTTTGGTCAGTGTAAATCCCACCGGACTTTGGAACCCCAGATTGAGTTCTACGGAATCCTTCTTACGACTTTGTTGAACCCAAGAGAGTTCGTTTCGTGATTATTCCCTCTCTGTACTTTGGAACCACAGAGTTCGCGGAACCCTTTGACGTACTGTTTTGCGATTACCCTATGTATGAGTTCGCGTGATCCCTAAGATCTTTGGTACCATTGTATGTTTTCGTGCGGTGAATTTTCCCGTACGATTCTTGGATAAACTCAGTAGAAGGTTCTGGCTCTTGTATTACCTTCATGAGAGTTTCGTCGATTACCCTACGACTTGGATTACCTCAGAGTAGTTTGCTTGTACTCTCTCCTCGATCTTGGTGATTACCTCAGATGTTTGTTTCGTGCGGAATACCCACGATCTTTGGAACCTCATGAGAGTTCGCGGAACTCCTTTTATTTATCGATCTTGTGAACCAGTAGTTTCACGAATCCCTACTGGACTTTGGAATATACCCAGAGTGTAGTTCGCTTTGGATTACCCTGTATCTTGCGAATCCCATTGTGATGTAGTTTCGCGATATCCCTACGATTTGTTGAACCCAAGAGAGTTCGCTCGGATACTTCTACGTGATCTTGGATAACCCAAGAGTTTCGTCGGGGTTATCTCTCCTACTACTTTGGTGAATTCCCAGGAGAGTCCGTGTGATATACCTAACGATTTGTGTATGAAATCCCTCATAGTTCGTCCTAAACCCTATGACGGAACACGTTGAAGTGTTTTGTGTGAAATAAACCCACGACTTTATTACCCATTGATGAGTTCACTGTTGAACTCTACGTGACTTGGAAACCAGAGAGTTCGCGTGATTCTCCTTTTTACGACTTGGGAACCCATGTATGATCGTTTCGCGTGTGAA
The DNA here is from genome assembly GCA_035128595.1 of Eptatretus atami. NCBI lineage: Eukaryota > Metazoa > Chordata > Myxini > Myxiniformes > Myxinidae > Eptatretus > Eptatretus atami. The sequence goes on along the minus strand of CM068968.1, from coordinate 65,513,826 downwards.
CCCTTACGACTTTGCGAACCCCAGAGAGTTCACGGAACCCACGACTTGGAAATTCCCAGAGAGTTCTGCGGAACTCCTACGACTTGTGATAACCCAGTGTATGATTCACTTGGATACCTTCGACTTTTTGGAAATCCTAGATCGATTTTCGTCGGAACCCACGACTGTGGAAACCTCAGAGAGTCCGTGTGAATACCCTCTATCGATTCTTTGTGAACCCAGATGATGTTTGTCATGAATCCACTACTTGGATAATCCTTCTCAGAGTAGATTTCGCGGAACCTCTCTCGATATCTTGTGAACCAGAGTTGGTTCGGTAACCATCGATCTTGTGAACCCATGTAGTGAGTTTGCCTGTTAACGCGTACGTACTTGTTAACCCAGATGAGTTTCTGTGGAACCCTAGTGACTTTGTTATATCCCAGAGATGTTTGCTGGATACCTCTTTACGTAACTAGGAACTCATAGAGTTCATTCGTGAACCTCTTATTGAATTGGATATCCCAGTGAGAGTGTTCGTTGGAACCCTACGATCTTGAACTTCGTTGACACAATTATAGTTCCTGTGTATCCTTTTTTTTAATGATTAGCCATGGGTTCTTCCGAATGAGACCTGATATACCAAAGAATTATTATATCTCCATCTCAATCCTTCTGGTTCGTGTTCATATGTCTCATCATCCGGAGTAGCAAGACTGGATGGCACCAAGGACTTCTGTTAAATATACTCGGATCTTTCGTTCCTTCCCGCATCATTGTCTGGTATCGGCTTAGCACTCACTACCCTCATTTTATCTCTATATGTGAAATTTCCATGACCTCCCAGGCTCCGACCCTAGACGTGTTCTATTTGACCTCATAGCTCACAGCCTAGCAGAACTTTATGTTTGAATTTATCATTACTCTTAGGTAATTAATCTATCTTCTACGATCCTCAACATCCTCACACAATCAGACATCAGACTCATGGTACTACAGTCATCCATAATCAATTGAAAGCCTTGTGTATTCTTAGTTTTTTGACCCAGGTTGATATTACTTCCTTGTTTAATTCCTGGTCAGCATCAAATTTCGTCATCATTCCATTCTTTCTGAGGCTCCCAATAAATGGATTATTCCAGTAGCTCGTCTATAAGATGACTTGAATCATTCTCGAAATTGATAGGTCAGGATCTGTATAATTCTCCAAACGATTTTGCACTCGCATGCTTGATCCCCTGATATCCCCCAGAATCCTATGCCATATCAAGTGCTTGTAATATATAGGTGGGATGTGCAATCACACCCTCCGACATAACTCCTAGTATACAATCTGGAAAAAGCGGATATGGTACCATCCAAGCTATCATCATTATGCACCTTTCTCTTTAATTTTAAGACAATAAAAGTACACGGTTAGTAATGTAGTGGTGCAATAATGAAAGTAAGAAATATGCAACTGGATACGAGCGAACCTCGCGGTGAAAAAGACCAAGAATTCCGCCACTTTTTTTAGTGAGGCAACTCCAAGACTGCACTGAAAGCGACAACGACTCATAGTGCCAGAGAAAAACAAACAGGCATTCCCACGTCGAAACAGTAGAACATGGAACGTTTTCTGCTGTCGACACAGTCGCTTATTCAACTCACGCAAGCCTGGTGTTGGCTCAGTGGTTAGGATGACGGCTTGGGATCCTAGGGTCCTGAGTTCAAGCCCCGTCGGCCGCTGAATTAATACACCAGGGTTGACTCAGCCTGTCATCCTCCGAGTCGGCGAAATGAGTACCAGTTCCAGTGTGTGTACTGGTAGAGGGGCCGATCGCGACACAGTCGCCGCTTCAAGAAATGATAGCTACCCCGCAGCTAGCTGCCATACGACCACCACGGAAATTAGAGCAAACCTCCGTAACCCCCGCAGTAAAAGCACAGCTTTAGAGAAAGGGTTTAAAGGGTTCTAAAGGGTATTGCTAAAGGGTTATAAGGTATTGCTAAAGGGTTCTAATTAAAGCTTAAAAGGGTATTTCTAAAGGGTATTTCTAAAGGGTTCTGAAGGGTTCTAAAGGGTATTTCTAAAGGGTTCGAAAGAGTATTTCTAAAGAGTATTTCTAAAGGGTTCTAAAGAGTATTTCTAAAGAGTATTTCTAAAGGGTTCCTAAATTGGCAGCTGTAGTATAGAAATTGTGGGTGGAGTCAGGCGAACTGTCCAACCAATGGGTGCACCTCATACGGACACACGCACAGCTCCTTTTATTGTATAGCTTACAGCATTGTACATGGAGATCAAATTCAAATGTGACACCGATTCGAGAACATTGAGGACCGTTTAGAGGGAAGTGAATCTTTCGGTGTTTGGATTTGAGGTGGGAGTGTTAAGTGGTTGGACAGACATCCGAGCTTCTTGGACAGACATCCGAGCTTCTTGGACAGACATCCGAGCTTCTTTGACAGGTATCCGTAACAGAAAAAGGAAATGAAAGGCTTTTACGCGTGCTTCCAAAAGCCAGCACTTGTTGGAAACATCCTTAGGAGTGTGAGAAACATTTGAAGTCTGGATTAACCTCTACGACTGGATCATTCATAGGCAGTCCCTGGACCTGTGACTGAATCATTCATAGGCAGTCCCTGGACTTGTGACGGAATCATTCATAGGCAGTCCCTGGACCTGTGACTGAATCATTCATAGGCAGTCCCTGGACCTGTGGCTGAATCATTCATAGGCAGTCCCTGCACTTGTGGCTGAATCACTCATAGGCAGTCCCTGGACCTGTGGCTGAATCATTCATAGTTAGTCCTTGGACCTGTGGCTGAATCATTCATAGGCAGTTACTGGATCTGTGGAACCCATATGAGTCGTAGCTGGAAGATCCAATGCTTGGTGCAAGACCCAGAGGCTCTTTTGTAAGAATGACAGTCAACTCCAGGGCACTAGTCGGGCTCTTTGAAATGACTGACGTTTCTGTTCTGGGAAAGAAAGATCCATCTTTGGCAGGACGTCTGTGGGATTATCTGGGCCTTGTACTTTATGCAGTTGCTTCCACCCCCTCGGTAAGACCTGTTGCTCAGCACCAACACCCACTCCCCTTTCACCCATTTCAGTCCAATAAAGGATACAGGTGTGACACCCGTCACTCTGACCATGTGTGGGTAGGTGAGAGTGAGCGGCGATAACAACCGAACCCACACAAACAATTAACAAACAAATCTCTCACTAGTTCAGTGAACCAGCTGCCCACACTAACCAGCATTATGTCCAATGACTAACAGCCTTATTCTCCTGTTCAGGGGCAATAATGTCATCGCTCTCCCTCTACCATGGGTAGTCTCATCCGTCGGTGGTGTCCAAACCGCTAGATCAGTGCCGTGTTGGGAGCCCACACAACATTGGCCGTGTGAAACAAAACTTTTACCCAATTTTCTTTCATAGCTATGTGAGAATGTGATCAGTTTTGTTTTCATTGAATTGCTTTGTTCATTTCGTGAGTGAACATGTCGCGATGGAAAACGAGAGAACGAGCGTTTTGGCTGTTTTCACCTCATCTTTCCATGGCTATCTATCAATTGTGTACAAGTCATCAGTTGTGAACAAGTGTGTCAATGCTGTGTCTGTACTTCCAACAACTTGTTGATTAAAAAAAAACCAAAAATCTGAAAACGATTCAAAACTCCAATTGTTTGGATGGTAAAGACATTCATAATATCGACTTAAGATGGCCGAGGACCTGCAGCACATGGGAGGGGATGTGGAGGGTTACAATGAGGGTAAGAAAACGGAGTGTGGATGGAGACAGGAGAGCAGGTAAAGGTGGAGGAGTGTGGATGGAGATGGGAGAGCAGGGAAAGATGGAGGAGTGTGGATGGAGACGGGAGAGCAGGTAAAGGTGGAGGAGTGTGGATGGAGTCAGGAGGGCAGAGAAAGGAGCTGATAACCCCCCAACAAACAAACAACAAATCCCAGACTACAGGTAGAGCTGATTACACAATTAACCCCCAGACTACAGGGCGAGTGAATTACACAACAAAACACAACTAATGTGCCCAGGGGAGTCAGCCTGCAATGGTGTACTTTATGGAATGCACCATGGGATGTTTAACATGTACAAGGGACACCCAGCTTAATGCATCCGTACTCAATGATGCCATGCTCCAAGATGCAGAACCCCACCCCGATGACAAAGGATCAGACGTATTTAGCGAATTTTGACCCATTCGGAAAGCGCAAACTCTAAAGTCCAAAAGGCAAGCAATGCATATCCCGCCGCTGCCAAATCGAGAAGAGAAAACCATGGGGTCGGTGGGCTAAGAGGAGAAAGTGAGAGGAAAAGAGAAATAAAACAGGCTGAAGGAGGGATGTGAGGACATGACATGGAAATAATAAACAATAAATAAATACTTTATCGGCGGTGAATGCAAGCGGATACATTCGCTCCGAATCGATCGGCCGTCCCGTGCTCACGTGCCGACGGGCAGCCACGCATCGGCGAGGGGCGTCCGTCGATCGAGCGGCGACGAGAGAGAAACATTCAATCGATTCAAAAACTCCTGTTTCCGAGTAATGACCGCACTCGCTTCGATCGTTACAGAAATGAAACAAAGGAGAGAAGACAACGGAGTTTACTTCATAAACTCTTTTATAAACCAAAGTTTGATCCATGGTTAAAAAGGACTTTTTTTTTCTTTTTTTTTTAGCGAATCTCACAGCTGTGACTTCCATTGCCACCTCTGACCTTATAAATATCTGGGCCCGTGCAGACTAGTGCAGGGAATTGTTAGTTCTGGGAAATATGCAAGGACTCCAGCATATTCTCGATCATCTTCACGGACGATCGACCTTCCTTTTGCGTTCCGGACCCCATCTACAAAACACAACGGGTTCCAATGAGCACGGTGCACTCCGGGCCCGGCAATCCGACGGATACACGGTCTCACTTCTAAACACCGCAGACCCTTGTACATTTACGACTCGCTCTTCATTCTCATCTGGCGGGTTCTCGACAGCATCTATAAATCGCTACGTCTCAAAACGTCTACCTATTCGACTTGTACACAAATCACGTGTGGGACGTGGACACAAGGCGGCATTGTTCTGCACTCTTGCAGTGGACTATAAAGGCATCGGTAGGCAAACGAACAGCGCATGGGATTTGAACCCATGATGCCGGCATCACGAGCTCGGTGCTCGGATGGGAACAACGTGGCAGGCAAACGCCGAAATCGTTCCCGAACACCAAAATCGGAATAGCAGAATGCTCGCTCAGTGCACGAGCGCACGCTTCCTCCCACCTGGTATGCACGTGAGATCTGCGTAGCCGCCCACGTCGCGTACTTCAGGTTCTCCTTCCTGCTTTTGGTGCCGGTCTTCGGGCTTGACGCCACATGGATGGAAGCCTACAAAAGCAATTTGTAATGTGAAAATGTTGAACAAACGGTCTCACCAAGCGGACACAACTCCGTTCATTATGTACGGTACGTCGTCGGTCAAAATATCTCATCGACCCTCCAACTGAGTTTGTGCAAAATTACTTTTACACCGAATATTTGCAACAGTCGCAAATACAAAACATCAGACGGTTCACGTTTCAGGACACCATCGTTCAGAGGGAACCTCAACAGGGTGCTTCCCACAATCCTTCAGGCATTTCATCGATTTGGATTTGTTTGAACTTACACAAGAAAAACAAATAATCCAAGCAAGTATCGACGACAAATGAGAGAACGGTATCATTTTAAAGCATTGCTTCATCGATCCACACAAACATTCGTGAGAAATAATCGATAATTTACTCGCTGTCCCACCTGGAATCGTACCACACATTCCATGGAGGATCCGTTGCATAGGCCTCTCCCAAAGGAATGTCGAGCACTCTTACAGGTGTCAAGCTTAGCAAAATGAGAAAACATTTCACAAAAGTACAAATCTGCCAAATGGCGGACACCGTTGGCCTCCGCAGATTAAGTATTCTCACATATATACACATGATGAAGAGAGACAGGTATCACAATGTTATCGACATATGAATACCGTTTATCCAGGGATCCTTTAGTTGTTGGCACCCCAACTGACAATCCACCAAAACGGTGTTCGCGGTTCAAATTTCAAAATGCGCACTCGGGGATTGTAATCGCTCAAAGCAACCTCACCATGTACAGGCCAAAGAGGGCACGCATGTTCGTGCTGTTGAGTCTCAAGGCCTGAGCGAAGTACTTCCGCGCGAGCTCCATGTTATCCAACCCTCCCTGTGTGTACTTCACCTGCAAAGGGCAAAACAAAACAACACGTCCGGGTCAGAGCACGGTGAAGGCACCACGAGGCAAACTGATCGTGTTTCTCACCCAGATGGCAGGTGTACACAAACACTCTCAAACTGATCGTCTTCTCACACTCTTTACGAAGACATCAGTGAACAAGCTGGTTTTTACCGACAACACAACAGTGACGTGGTACTTTTCCCAAGATTAATGCGGTTTCCAAAACCTCAAATCGAAAACACAAACACTGCTGCCTTCAGAGGGCTCGGAACCACGACTTGGAACCAGAGAGTCGCGGAACCACGACTTGGAAGCCAAAGAGTTCGTGAACCACGACTTCAAAGCCAGAGAGTTCGTGGAACCCACGACTTGGAACCAGAGAGTTCGTGGAACCCACGACTTGGAAACCAGAGAGTTCGCGGAACCACGACTTGGAACCAGAGAGTTCGCGGAACCCACGACTTGGAACCAGAGAGTTCGTGAACCACGACTTGGAACCCAGAGAGTCCGTGGAACCCACGACTTGGAAACCAGAGAGTTCGTGGACCACGACTTGGAACCCACGACTTGGAAACAGAGAGTCCGTGAACCCACGACTTGGAAACCAGAGAGTTCGCGGAACCACGACTTGGAAACCAGAGAGTTCGCGGAACCCACGACTTGGAAACCAAGAGTTCGCGGAACCCACGACTTGGAACCCAGAGAGAGTCCGTGAACCCACGACTGGAAACCAGAGAGTCCGTGGAACCCACGACTTGGAAACCAAGAGTCCGTGGAACCCACGACATGGAAACCAGAGAGTTCGCGGAACACACGACATGGAAACCAGAGAGTTCGCGGAACCCACGACTTGGAAACCAGAGAGTCCGTGGAACCCACGACTTGGAAACCAGAGAGTCCGTGAACCCACGACTTGGAAACCAGAGAGTTCGCGCAACCCACGACTTGGAACCAGAGAGTTCGCGGAACCCACGACTTGGAAACCAGAGAGTTCGCGGAACCCACGACTTGGAAACAGAGAGTTCGCGGAACCACGACTTGGAACCCAGAGAGTTCGCGGAACCCACGACTTGGAACCCAGAGAGTTCGCGGAACCCACGACTTGGAACCCAGAGAGTTCGCGGACCCACACTGGAAGCAGAAGTCGGGACCCACGACTTGGACCCAGAGAGTTCGGGAGCCCACGATTGGAACCAGGAGTTCGCGGAACCCACGATTTGGAACCCAGAGAGTTCGCGGAAGCCCACGATTTGGAACCCAGAGAGTTCGCGGAACCCACGATTTGGAACCCAGAGAGTTCGCGGAACCCAGACTTGAACCCAGAGAGTTCGCGGAACCCACGACTTGGAACCCAGAGAGTTCACGGAACCCACGACTTGAACCCAGAGAGTTCGCGAACCCCGACTTGGAACCCAGAGAGTTCGCGGAACCACGACTTGGAACCCAGAGAGTTCGCGGAACCCACGACTTGGAACCAGAGATGTTCGCGGAACCCACGACTTGGAACCCAGAGAGTTCGCGGAACCCACGACTTGGAACCCAGAGAGTTCGCGGAACCCACGACTTGAACCCAGAGAGTTCTCGGAACCCACGACTTGGACCCAGAGAGTCCGGAACCCACGACGTAGAACCAGAGTTCGCGAACCCACGACTTGGAACCCAGAAGTTTGCCGAAACCCACGACTTGGAACCCAGAGAGTTCGCGGAACCCACGACTTGGAACCCAGAGGGTTTGTGAACCACGACTTGGAACCCAGAGCATTTGCGGAACCCACGACTTGGAACCCAGAGGTTCACGGAACCCACGACTGGAACCCAGAGAGTTCGTGGAACCCATGACTTGAACCCAGAGAGTTCGCAGAACCACGACTAGGAACTCAGAGGTTCACGGAACCCATGATTGGAACCCAAGGTTCGTGAACCACGACTTGGAACTCGTTGGACACAAAGTCCGACCAGTGATAGCCAGGGTTTCTCCGAAGAGACCTGATACCAAAGGAATTAAGTCTCCATCTCAGATCCCTGGTCAGGATCCAAGTCTCACATCCAGAGAGCAAGACTGGAGCACCAAGACCTGAAAACTCGGACTTTCGTCCTCCCGCACAGGTACCGGCAGCACCACACCCCATTATCCAATGAATCCATGACTCCCCAGGCCCGACCCAGACGTTATTGACCTCTAGCTCACAGCCAGCAGAGACATGAATATCACTACCAAGGTAAGTGAATCTCTCCACGACCTCAATATCCTCACCACAAACAGACACAGACAGGACAGCAGCATCCAAGATGTCAATGAAAGCCTGGATCTTAGTTTTGACCCAGGAACCCATAATCCGAGCAGCTCAACTCCTCATTCATCACCTCAAGGGCCCCCAAAAGATATCCAGAGTCTCCGCAAAGATGACTGCAACATCTGCGAAATCAAGGTCAGAGATCTTGAAATTCCCAAACGATGCACCGCAGCTTGATCTCCCTGATATCCTCCCCAGAATCCAGTCCATACAAGCGCTGAAAGGTGTGGAGGCAGTACACACCCCTGACAAACTCCAGAACAACTGGAAATAAGTCAGATATGGTACCACCACATCTCACAGCACTCTCAGTACCAGAGTATAGTGCAGAAATCAGATTATCAGTTTTGGAGGCACCCGTGAAGACCAAGAATCCGCCAGAGGGCTATCCCCATTCACTGAATCAAACGCTCTGCAGAGATAAACATAAGCTGCAAGCAGCCCCTGCCGAAACTCTCGCCTGCGTTCGGTGAGGACTTGAAGAGCAAGGATACTGTCAATCGTTGACTTCATAGGTGTAAAGCCTGACTGCTCTGGACGCTGGTGCTCAAGCAGATGGTGGCGAATCCCATCAAGACTTATCCAAGCAAAGACCTTGCCTGGCACTGAGAGCAACATCACCCCTCGGAAGTAGTTGCAGTCCTGGCGATCACCCTTCCCTTTCCAGAAAGACAACAAGGCCCCTCTTCCAGTCAGTTGGGTTGATGCCTGTGTTCCAGGCAGAGCACAGAACTGCATGCAACGACACGAGTGCAGCATTTCCACCAGCCTTGAGAAGTTCAGCATGGATGCCACAGATCCCTGCAGCTTTACCCCATTTCAACCGGTTCACCGCAGCATGTTTTCACAAACGAAGGTGGATCACAGTTGATTGGAGGGTCAGCAATAGGGATACTCACACCCCTGACATCCAACTCGACAACTGGTGGATCAACCTGGTAAAGCTGCTCACAGTAACCGGCCCAGCGGGCCTTCACTTCGGACTCCTCTGTCAACAGCCCACCACCCTCTGCTCTAACTGCAGTACACTGAGGGATGGGCTTGGGGGAACGCAATGCACGAATTCCCCTGTACTTGACGAGAATCACTTGACCACAGGTGATGCTCTACCGCCTCACAGATTCCTCACACATAAGTCTCCTTGTCCACCCTAAGCACACGTGCAGTTTCATGCCTCAGCTCCCTCAATAGCTCAGCTCTGCCATTCAGCCTGGCCCTGCAACTGGTCAATGGTGTCCAGTGTCCCTTGAGAGACAAAATTATTCTTCGCCCTTCGGTGAGTTCCAAGACATCCACTGGCAACATCAAGGGCGGTGGTCCTAAAGGCACTCCACAACTCTTCAGGATTCCCCAAAGCACCCAGACCCCCAAAATCCACACTCAGCCTGTTCACAAACTCCTCAGCTACCCTCTCATCCTTGAACTTGCCAACGTCCAGCCTACGCTGAATGATACCATTCTCCCGGATTTAAACTGCAACTTCAGAGTTGCTACAACAAGCCTGTGGTCGGTATTGAGGAACTGAGCACTCCGGTAGACCCTGCAGTTCTGGATAATCCTCCAGCGACCATCAACGAGGACATGGTTAATCTTCTTTGCCACACCACCAGCGTTGGAATACCAAGTCCAGCGATGAGCCGATGGGTGCTGGAACCATTAACCAGCCACCCGAAGTCCATGACTTCTTGCAAAGTCAAGGAACTTAGTGCTATTCTGATTCACAGTTCCAGATCCATGGGGACCAAACATGTCTCATAACCATCCCTATCAGTTCCAGTCAATGCAGTGAAGTCCCCCCCCCCCAAGATGAGAGGAGTATCTCACCTGGGCTCTGATCAACCACAGACTCGAGCGTGGCATAGAATGCGTCCTTCATGGTGAGATCACTCGCCTCAGTCGGAGCACATACAGAGACCAGGAAATGGCACCCAAGGAGTGACGAATCCTTAGTCTTTGCATAATATAAGCTCGTTTGACCGGTGTTACCTCAATTGTCATTGGAGTCAGCTTGTTGGACACAGCTACAGCAAGTCCTTGGGCATGGTAACCATCAGAGCGAACAGACCAATAGTAGGTGTAATCACCCGCCATGATCTCGCCACAATCTGGTCTCCGAACCTCAGAGAGTGCTGCAATACCGATGTTCAAATCCTTGAGCTCAGATGATAACAGAGACAGGTGATCATCCTCTCTTAGGGATAGGACATTCCAGGCACTCACCCGAAGGGACCACCTCAGGTTAACTCAAGGAGACCGCCATCTGGTGGACGACACTTCAGCACCACTCCGCCACACACCACCGCAATCTGACCCTGGAGGTTTACCCCATGGTTTTCCTCCTATCATCAAGGAATGGGGGTCCCGAAGGCTTTGCCCCAATCCCGTCATCTGGTGAGCTGCCCTGTGGAGAGCAGCTTCACAGGAGGTACTCCCACAGAGTGGGTTTTCAGATTTTCTTACATTTGTGGGTTTTGCGGAATGAAGTGTTTTACGGTAGCCGGTGTGCAAACCCTGCTACCAGCCTCCTAAATAAAAAATTAAAAATACTTGGTGGCGAGACGGTTTAGTCGCCGACAACCCAACCATGCAACAGGTTAGTACAGGTTTACATGGTACCTGTAGCAAGTCACAGATGTAATCTGGCTTGACCTGACAATACTAGATCCAAATAAATGAAACTGACTCGTCTGTCCAAAGCACCTTTGACCTTTGCTCCCTTGTCCAATTTATGTGTTTTTATGCAAAGTTTGCCTTTTAGTCTTGTTCCCATTTTTTAACAGGAGGTTTTCATTTTGAAACACGTCCTTTAAGCCATATTCTATGGGGGATCTTCCACTGACATTTTCACCATTTTGTTTTAAGCAAACAGTTAATCCTGATAGAATTTAGAGGCACATTTACCATAAATGAAGCAAAGGAAATGGAGCACCAGGAATAAATAAGATCAGGAAGTGAAAGACAAACTAGAAGCCAGCTGGTGCTCCAGTTGGTGCTGCGTCTCGATGGACGTTGAGCACGGATACGAAAACCCACCTCGGCGTACTTCTGGCAGTACAAGTGGTTGTACGGATACGCCATCATGACTTCCTCGAGGCAGAACGCTGCTTTGCTGTAACTGAAGGAAAGCAACATGAGGCCCGGGGGAAGGACCGAGTGAAAATCCATGCAAGTGACAGGAAGGTGCATACATGATCCTTTTTGGATGGGCGTGAAGGGAGGGTGGCAGTTGGGGGTTAAAGAAAGGAGCTGAACTCACTCAAGCTCTCCAATGTACAAATCGGCCAACTCCTGCCATGCTTCATGGTCAGCAACAAAACTAGGGAGAAAACAAAACATAAAAACTGCACTTGGTGGAATGGGTGTAGTGTACACCACCACCACCAAAAATCAATCGCATATGAAACAAACTTCGGTTCACCCGTTACCAAGTCCCACCTGAGCACCGAGCTCACCACGCCGGGATCTAAAGTTCAAAAATCCCATATCCCATGTGGATTTGTCCACAATCGATCGATGTCCTCGCAATTCGTGTGAAAGTGCACTCACATCTTTTAACGTCCTTGTCCTGCAAGCGAATCGTGTACAAGCTCCTCCGTGAGCCTCAGATGCCAAAGGAGAAACTCTCACTTACATTTTTAAGTAGTCGTTCAGCTCCCTGATGGCGTCTATGGGTCGGCCCTGTGCCTTGAGGATGGCTATTTTTCGCTTCCTCGCTGCCTGCGGATGCACGAGTCAGGTTCAGGACAATTTGTCACATTGTCTTCCATCATTTCAGTGACATATTGTGCTTGAGTCACAATGACATTTCTACATGTGTACAGGGCCTGTGGTTACCGCAACTTTCAACAGGGGGCACATTGTACATATACCACACACACACACGGGGAAGGGGATGGGGACCCATTGTGTACCAGAGAATGGGAGGAGGGGGGGTAAAACTCGTAAATCGAGGAGAATTTCGAGGCACATGTATCATCTATTATTCTATTCGAACAGCTGAGGTGAGCTCAGCAGCATTCTTGAAAACCCAGTGAGTTATCCTGGAGATGTGGTCGAGGGACAAGATGGACTTGAGAAAAGGTTGGTCAGAAGGAAAATGAACAAAAGGATAAGTGGGTTCATCAAATCTCATACGCCGTAGTATCCACGTGGATTAAATAATTCAAACAACAACTTACTGTGTTTGCTTCGTCTTCTTGGATTATCTTGTCATAAAGCAAATTAGCTTCTTCATATCTGAAACGATAAAATGGGACATCGGTTCAATGGCTTTCGGTTCTTCACCTGTGAGCTTGATGGTCATGCTCTGACCTTCATCCCCACCAAGTCCGAAGGTCTAACTTGGGGCAGCACCGTGGATTGAGGATGTGAACGCTTAATCAAGTGAACCAGATTCAATATGCAATGTTTATGGATGTGTGCGTCACAAGCCTTGAAATAAAATTACTACCTGAAGCACGGTGGCCTAGTTACGAGGACGCTGGACTGGCATCACAAAGGGTGTGGGTTCCAACCAGACAACAGCATTAATCATTTTGAATTCCAAGCTCAAGAAAACAGAGCTCTTGTCCCATGAGAATTACCATGATTTACTGGATTGTTAATAAAACCCAGCTGGCTCAATAATAACCTTTACAGGGGGGGGGAGGATAATCTTTTCATCTCTCATGGTCTCAAGTACCGTAGACTTGTGATGACAGTCCATACTTGTGGTTAACTCGCTACGTCTTAAGGTAACGTGGGATGGACGTTAAAACGACAACAATGGGGGGAAAAAAAATAGTGCTACTCCCATGCAGTTTAAATAAATAAACACATTACAGAGAAAGAACCGCTTGTGCCAACAACCAACAGCTCAAGCACAAAGGGACACAAGGTGACATGCACTTCATAGCAGGGTCACGTGTACACGAAGGCTTTACAATGTTTCAGGACGATTTGGGGGTTGCCCAATCATGTTCCCCCGAGCTCATGATGCAAGGAAACCAGATTAGAATCCCATACAATATCGGCCTCAGGAGTGTAATGGTTAGAGAGTCTGGTGTAATCAGTGTAATCCTCAGGAGTGTAATCAGTTCCCTTGCTGCAAAAGCTGGCGTTGCACAAGGGTTCACGGTCACCATTCCAGTCAAGAGGTACTGTCGAACACTTATAATCTTGAAAATAATTTCAAATGGCTGTGCACTTGTTTGTTACTCTTTAATGGCCGAACCGTTGCACCGAGAGGCCACAATTTTTGGGTGTAGGTACTTCAGAATATGGGCAAGGTTTTGAGTTTCCACACGCTGGTCTCGGCATCCGTTTTGAGGCCACTGAATGCCGCTATAAAGTGTATATTGGGATGTGGGGTCAGGTAGTGCTGCCGCCGGGCCGCAGGTGAAACGTAACCACCATGAGGCCATCAACTCCAGAGCTTTTCAACGTCCAAGACGTCCTGAAACCACTGCCAGGAAAAGCTCACCACCATGAGGGCAATAACTCCACACGTTTTTGTTGCACATTGCCGGAACCCCCTGGTAGTTTTTTTTCCCGTGCAGTGCCAGGTACCCAAGCTAGTAATAAAATAAAATAAAAATTTAAATCCAATCTCAGCTTTTCACTGGAATGGTGAGTATGAGCCAAGTGCCAACCCTCACATTTTGAATTACATTTAGGAGAGGGAGAGAGGGGGGAGGCCGAAGGGGGGAGAGGTCTATAATTAAAGACAGTAGCACTGCATGTGTTTAATGTAGTTCTTCGGGCTTGTTTAACCATGTATTAAGAACCCGTGTCAGTGATAAGTTTCCTGACGTATGGCCTCGGTGAGAAGCGGGCCTGGCCTATGCAGATGTAGACATGTTAAGGATGTCTCGTACACATTCTCTGTGTGTGTGTGGAACTGGCCGAGAATCGGGTCAAGGTACAGGGCCTGATCAAAGCACAACTTCTGGCCTCGTGCTTGGCTCAGGCCGGCAAAAAGCATGAGTTTTGTCCGCTGACGTGGGGAGATCGCTCTGCCTCCGCACCCATCAATCAGGACTGTACCGACGTGGGTGCCGGCCGTCATTGGCCGCCGGCTGTAGCGTGATTCCTGGGAACACTCAAAGGATGGAAACAGGACAGCACGGAAGTGTAAAAGCTCGCTTCCTGTGCCAAAGGGCTCTCTTAGACTTAATCAGCCAATTTAGCATGTTGTCGCTGGTGTGCATGCTTTCCCTCTTCACGCCCCACGCTTTCCCTCTTCTGCGTCCTGCGAGGTTCAGTTCTGGACTACCCAGCGTGTTAGACCCGATGCACATTATCCTTTGGCCAGTTACGGTATATGTAAATACACGTGGAGTGTGTGTGTGTGTGTGTGTGTGTGTGGTGTGTGTTGTGTGGTGTGTGTGTTGTGTGTGTGTGTGTTGTGTGTGTGTGTGTGTGTGTGTGGACCCAAGCCAGGACAGAGTTCTTAAGGTACAATATATATATATTGTGTTTATTAAAAGTGTCTTCGTCCTTGGATTTTGTGCCGTCCGTCCTTGTGCCCATTAAATAATATCGTAATTTTTCAAAGCATGCATGTGCGTTGAGTTCCTGCCATTTTTGCTGTGCAACATTTGGGCTCAATTGGGACGTCTGAAGGATTAAATAGGTGATAATCCTGTTTATAACCAGTGCCTGAGAACAAGCACAGAATAAAGAAGACGTAATCCGCACAGGCAATGGTTCGTCCAATTTAATATTAATCTGAAGCCAACCATGCATGAGAGATCAATTCCCTGCGTGTACAGTTGCCACTAAGATTGCTTGCCTTTTTGGGTGATGGCCTGTACATGCAACTATACATACATATTGTTACGGCTGTGGAAATTCGCAAACCACCATTCAGGTCCCGTAGGTGAGATAATCTAAGTACATGTATAGTTAGCCCAAACCGTTGTTTAGAGGGAATTTATGTGTTCATTCGGGCTGCGACGCTTTGAGATGGGCGTTTTTCTGTTCTATCTTTATTTTGAATAACGCCATAACATCAAAACCACACCAAAAACCTCCACCACCCTCACTCTCCCTTCTGCGGCCATTCCCGCACACCTGTGGACACTGAGCGTCGGGCTTGCTTGGGCTCGTTCCGCGATACGCACCGAGCCGCGAGTGCAAATAGCGGCCTTTCCGAGAGAGAATTCGGATCAGGAATGCTACAACACGCCCACTTCTGATCTGTCCAATTCAGCCAAGCGCGGGCGGCTTGGCCCGCCTCCAGACGCGTCTGTGTGGAATCCATATATGCAGATTCTAGGATCAGGGGAGGTTCACGCCCACTTTACATCCGTCCAATGGGCGAGCGTGGCTCCGCCCCTGAGCTCATCCTGATCCGGAAATCTGTATATTGGTTCTCCCTGCCGGCCGATAAAACGCCGAGCGCACGCCAGTGAATGGTAGTCGAGTCGGGTGCAGAGAGGAGAGGAGAGGCAGAAGAGAGAGTTTTCGTGGCAGAAGAGAAGAGGTTTTGGAGCGGTCGAGTCGGGTTGCAGAGAAGAGAGGAGAGCCAGAAGCAGAGAGTTTTGGCAGAAGTCATCGGGCGGTAGTGTGGCAGCGGCGGCGTGTGTGAGGAGAATTGTGGGAGGAGGCCAAGGAGCTCGGGTCCGAGGCAGGGAAGACGGCGGTCGGCGACGAGGTCGCGGTGGGACGCTCGTCGCGGGACCAAGCAAGCCAGCTATTCTCCTTCCCCAGAGCATCAACAATTCCCCCTTTTTTTTCCCCGCGCTGAGAGAGTGCAAAAAAGGGGGCCCTGTTCCCACCCCACTCCAAGCGGTGCCAACGAAACCCGCGAAGGAACACGGAGTTGGGGCACCGCCGCGCAGGCGACATTTGCGGCTCGTCACGAGGACGCGGGTAGGACCCCCCGGTCTCGCGGACCTGGCCGCTCCTGCAGGTCCCGCGCAAATATTGGCTACAGGCCGCTTGCCCCTGCCTATGAGGGTGGCTTCTTGCTTTTGAGTAAATGTTGTCGGCCCGTCTGTAAAGTAGAACTGTACAAGTGTTGCCGAGTGTTCGCGTATTCGGTAGTAGCTCTGCGTCACTGTTTCTTTTGTTTTCATTGCTAAGGTGCATTTTGCATACTGTATGGCTTGTATATGTGTGCTATCCGTGTGTGTGAAATAAATGTGCTTTGTGTTGAATTGTTCCCGTTTCGCTGCGTCCTTTCCTTCGTTGAAACTCCATCTTGCTTCACGTAAAGGGTTCGTAGTGGGCTGATACGCCCGATAATTAATCTGAACCGTCAAGGTCGACGATAACTCCGCTCGGTTATCCCCTGTAGCACGGAACGAGCCGCTTAAGGCGGTTCGTGTCCGGAGTCACACTGTGGCGTGGTACAACCCCTCGGTAGGTTACCCGTGCGAGTACTTAGGTATATCGACTTTCGGCGATTCACCCTATTTCGCGCGGGTAGAATGCGGACTGGGTTGTGGTGAGGTTAAACCCCACCCGTGACTAGCTCCTTGGCGATAGTTCCAAGGGGTCACGACTGAATTGTCCGTCCGGTGGGCGAGATGTGCCGCGATTCGAGTCATGTGGCCGTTCGCACGAGCGGCGGCGCGAATTCGCAACAATAATATATATATATATATATATATATAATATATATATATATATATATAATTATATTGGTGAACTCTTATTGTCTGGTTCTTTCAAACAAAATCAAACTGGGATCTGAGTGATAAACCAATCAGAACGCCTTGAAATGCTTTCCATACGTTGATTACTGGGCAGTCTTGCTCTGCGTGAGCCAGACAGAGATGGCAAAGGCAAAATAACAAAATAAAAAAGGTGCAACGTGTTAATTCAGTGCAACAACAAAACTACCATAAATATCCCTGGGTACAAATACTCTGACGGGTTGGCAGGATGGCATCGAGGTACGCACAATCACTCGTCTCCAAGCTGGCTCGTCTGGGCTTGAATCTCGACCCAGCTATGAACTGTCATGCCGGTGTTTCACAGGCAGGGTCATTCATCAATGCGTGTGCTGCTCCTCCGAAGGACGTTGAACGGTTGTCCCGTCTGCCGGCATTAGTTGGTGGACGTTAAAGATCCCACAGTGTCCTTTGCAAAGTGTCGGCGGGCATTTGCCGGCACCCTGAACAAATTACAAATTCCTGCCCTAACCAGCAGAGGGCACTGCATCAGCATCACTGCCGTGCCCTCGGCCAATGACGCAACCCCAGTCTTGTGCTGCATACGATAGAGAGAGAATACTCTGACTTGGACGGTCATGCCTGACAGTGCCACCAGGACAGCCATGTAGTATGTCGATGGGATCCAGACACCTGAACATGCACTTTATTGCCAAAAATCTATCATCAAAATCCTCCTCCTGAGTGCCCCCTGTGCATGGCCCTATTTCTGCACTCACACCTTTCATGGTTTGCGTGAAGACAAAGGCCTGCGATACATCATCCTCCAGGTACAAATCATGAATGTACACCAACGCAAACGTCAGACAAAATGAGCGAGGAAAGGACAACAACAGTTAGTCATGGTTCGACAGTTCTTACTTCTCCATGAACTCGAGACGCATGCCCTCGAGCCGGCGGACACGATGGCTGCCTGTGAACTGCTTCCGAAGCTGCTTCAGACAAAGCTGTGAAGGAAGGAGACGCATCGAGAGGGGCGGCTTCTTCACCAGTCTTTGCCATCATTGTAAATATTGTTGCATTCTGTTGTAATAATCACAATTCTTAACGTGAGAAAGGGATAACTTACAGTGGCAAGGTCCAACCTAGAGCAATCGAGTGCAGCAACAAACACTTGTTCATGGATAATCCACACTGGAGGAGAATAAGAAAACATCAGAATCTTTTGCACAAAGTAACAGAGATGAGAGTCGTCAGAAACAACATAAGATTTGTTTCTGATGCATCGTCGATGCATATTGCAGTTCGGGAAACACAGACAACTACAACAACAACCGACCCGAGTATTGACCGAAGTGGAGGGCTCCATTTACATTCCAGACCAGAATGTCTAAACTTCTTTATTTGTCTCCCAAATCTCATGTACCCAACCCATCCTGTTCTGTCCCCATCTTACCCAAACATACCCACTGTCTACTGGACTCTGTCGTCCTCACCAAAAAAAAAAAAAGCTGGAAAGAGTTATGTCTGGCATTGACCCTGCTTCGGCGAAGGGCCCAGATGGCATCAGTGGCCATGTTCTCAAATCCTGCTCTGCCGGTCTTACCCCTACCCCCTCTAACTGCCATATTCAGTCTGGATTCTATTTCAGTCACCCAACTCTGGCCATGGTGCTCCTCCTCTCTCAACAATGGGTTGAGGGCTAAGGCACTTGATCTCAAACAAGAGGTTTGGACCCTCTCTCTGGTCATTCGACACAGCCTGGTACTCTTGCTTTGCTTGCCAAGCTCTGTCCTTGTGGGATAGAAGGCCTCCTTCATTCCTAGATTTGTGACTTTCTCCACTCACGCAGTCAATGTGTTGCCATCAATTGAACCCTCTCCTCCCCCCTCCCAGTGGGGGCTTCGGGGTTCCCCAAAGCAGTGTTTTGGGCCCAGTCTTGTTCCTCATGTGTATTAATGACCTCTCCGATGCTCTGGAAAACCTCCTCTTCCTTTTTACAGATGAGATGACTCTTCATCATGTCATACAGTACAGCATCCTTCTGCGAAGCAGATAACAGCTGCTTCTCTCTCTGCTGATCTGATAAATGGAACATCTCCTTTATTCATGGAAAGTCTCACTACCTCACCCAATCACTCATGAAGCATCATCAAATGAACCCGCTTGTATGTATTTCCACGGCCAGCCACTGGTAGAAGTTCAGTCTCTTGAATTTATAGGCCTCACCGTCAGCCTCCACGTGTCCCGAGCCGACCACGTAGCAAATCTCACCTGCAAAGCCAGCAGCAAACTAGGCATCCTGCGTCGATCCAAGTCTTTCCTTGGAAAATCAGAACTACTCTGTCGACAAGGCCTTTGTCCATAACTTAATGGAGTACTGCTCTCCACTATGGACTGGCACCCCAGCATCACATCCGTCTGCCCTGGATTCTGTGGAATCTAAAGCTTTTACCATCATTAGAATTTCCAATGATAAGGCCGAAGCACAAGGTCTGTTGCTTTCACTTCGCAGGGAGATCGGTGAGAGTCTCTGTTTTCTAACGATATTGCTCTATCTCCTCTCTCAGTCCTTAAACTCTCCCCAGGTCTTCCAGGATGTAAGAGTTCTTCCAGTAATCCCCTCCTGGTTAAGCTTCCAACATCCAGACTGACTGAACACCTCAACTCCTCTGTTCCTTGCTTATTGCATCTATGGAACCACCTTTCCATCTATGTCATGTCACGCTGATTCTCGTCTTCGACCCAAACACTGAGAATCCACTCCATAATGAATGGGCCCATCGCGCCGATTCTGACCTTTGATCCAAACACCGAGAATCCACTCCATAGTGTTCGAAACACTACTTGGGTGCTCGGGGACTCTAAGTAACTACCCTCTGGTGCTTGTGGTCAGGGACCAACCGCTTCCTCATTTGCTGTGGAGTTACTTTCTGTTCTCACTGATAGTTCAGGGTTTACCGGCAAGTTCACCTCTCCCGCTCCTGTTATATTATTTGTGACGATGTGTCTTCCTCCCTTAGATTCTTCCGTGATATATATTCAGGAAATCTTCTCATTTGTTTGATTTCATCCCAAGCTTTCTCCTCTTATTCCGCCGACTATGGGTTAAATATGCAGCCACATATGTATCAGCTCACTTCTCAGTTCCTCTTTTCTGTATACAAGGTAAAGGCTCATGGAACAGCGAGAACACAACAAAAGGAAAGGATGCAGGAAAGGATGTATGGGGTGGACAAGATGGATACATCGGGAAACTCTCAGGAAGGAAAAAGTGGGATTTGGAAGGAGGTGGGATAGAAGTAGTGGGTGGGTTAACAGGGATAGAGAAGATCATGGTTTTGGATTAGGGATGATCGGAGATGGTGGGGAACAGCTGTCTTGAACATCTGGAAGGAAGAATGATACAGAAACCTGGGGGAATGGGGGACAAAAGCACAGAAAGAGCAGAGGATGCAAGACCAGGAGAAGGAGAGAGAGAGAGGAGACGAGTGGAGAGAGAGAGAGAGATGAGGAGAGAGAGAGAGGAGAGAGAGAGACAGAGGACCACCGACGTGTCTGTGATGGTGAAGTGATGGACCCAGAGACTCATCTTCATCGTGGGACATTCCAATGATCTTGAAGGCCTTGGTTTCCATGGCATCAAGTTTGAGCAAGATGTGAGGCAGGGGAGCTAGCCCAGAGGGAGGGGGGAGCAAGCCCAGAGGGAGGACCAAGCCCAGAAGGGAGGGAGCAAGTTCAGAGGGGAGGAGCAGGCCAGAGGGAGGAGCAAGCCCAGAGGGAGGAGGCAAGCCCAGAGGGGAGGAGCAAGCCCAGAGGGGAAGGAGCAAGCCGAGGGGAGGAGCAACCAGAGGGGAGGAACAAGCCCAGAGGGAGGACCAAGCCCAGAGGGAGGACAAGCCAGAGGGGAGGAGCAAGCCAGAAGGGAGCAGAGCAGCCCAGAAGGAGGAGCAAGCCCAGAGGGAGGAGCAAGCCCAAGAGGGGAGGAGCAAGCCCCAGAGGGGGAGCAAGCCCAGAGGGAGAGCAAGCCAGAAGGGAGGACCAAGCCAGAGGGAGGACCAAGCCAGAAGGAGGACCAAGCCCAGAGGGGAGGACAAGCCCAGAGGGAGGAGCAAGCTCAGAGGGGAGGAGCAAGCTCAGAGGGGGGAGCAAGCCCAGAAGCAGGACCAAGCACCAGAAGGGAGACAAGCCAGAGGGGAGGACCAAGCTCAGAGGGGAGGAGCAAGCCCAGAGGGGAGGAGCAAGCCCAGAGGGGAGGGACCAAGTCAGAGGGGAGGAGCAAGCCCAGAAGGGAGGACCAAGCTCAGAGGGGAGGACCAAGCCCAGAAGGGAGGACAGCCCAGAGGGGAGGACCAAGCCCAAGAGGGAGGACAAGCCCAGAGGGGAGGACCAAGCCCAGAGGGGAGGAGCAAGCTAGAGGGGAGGAGCAAGACTCAGAGGGAGGAGCAAGCCAGAGCGG
This sequence comes from Eptatretus atami, assembly GCA_035128595.1. NCBI lineage: Eukaryota > Metazoa > Chordata > Myxini > Myxiniformes > Myxinidae > Eptatretus > Eptatretus atami. The sequence continues at coordinate 65,492,248 of CM068968.1, read as the reverse complement.
AGGAGCAAGCAGAGGGAGGACAAGCCCAGAGGGGAGAAGCAAGCTCAGAGGGGAGGAGCAAGCCCAGAAGGGAGGAGCAAGCCCAGAGGGGAGGACCAAGCCCAGAGGGGAGGAGCAAGCCCCGAGGGGAGGACCAAGCCCAGAGGGGAGAGCAGTAATCCATCCATCCATTGGGACCATACTCTGTGCAGAGTGTTGGTGCTGCCTAAACAGTGTCCTTGGCTATTGGGCACAATCCTGGACGGGTCGTCACTCTGACACAGGATACCAGCATGGTTGCACTCATTTTACAGACCTCGGAAGGATGACAGGCTGAGTCAACCCCACCTCGTATTAATTCAACAGCCGAGTGGGATTTGAACTCAGGACCATGGGATCCCAAGCCCACCACTCTAACCATCAAGCCAACACCAGGCACAGTACTCCATGGACCTGTGTCATGAAGGTGGAGCTCGTGGATCGGGGTCCACGTGTCCTGTCGGGTTCTTTGTAGAACCTCGACCTCGATGACAATGTTCCTCTTGTTTCCGCCATTAATCACCTGAACTAACAACACACTCGGCTTTACCTGCCTATCGTGGTTCGGATCACCCGGCCTCACTACCTCGTCCATCGCCACATCCGTCACCCCAACCCCATGGACATCCCCCAGGGAGGACACACGTCCGGTCCTCACCGTCGTCCCCGAGCCGCGAACCGTGCTCCGCCAGCAGTTCCTCACCGACTCGCACCACCTGCTCACTGTTCCTGCAGTTCTCCTCACGCCAGCGGCGCAGCTTGTCTCGCATCTCTGCGGACACCGGGACAAAAAACCGGGCACGGAGTCAGACACGAGGCCACTGGGAGCGCGGACAGGACCAGAGTCGCCTAGAGACGGCGTGACACTTCACGGATCTCGCTTCAAACCGGCACCTACCTTCCCAGCTCACGTCGTACATCTCCGAAACCGACCCCATGGCTCCGCTCACCAACCGGAAGTCGGTCTTGAGTAGTTCTCCGTTTCGACTTCCGGTTTGATGGACACGGAAAAAGGAAGACGTTTTCCACTCGGATTATTATTACATAACGAAGTGGGAGTAATATTTTACCGAAGGAAACCCGAACACCTTCAAACGGATATCGTATCATTCCGGTGAATCGTCATCAGGAGAAACTACACGCCGAGCGTAATTATACACCCGCGATGGCTTCGCCATTTTCCCATTTCACTTTTGTTTCTTGGATATATTCCAAAATGAGGAAAACTCGGATGGAT
>CM068968.1:65472492-65483463 GCA_035128595.1 Eptatretus atami | reverse complement strand
GGTGGCAAGTTGGCTTTTGTGGGACGGCCATCCATCCGATAACTCCGGCTAAAATCTGAAGAGCATTATCATCCGAGGATGCAGAGCTAGGGTCTCCAGTCTGTGTTGGCTTACTGGCAACTCGGATATTAACTGGTTACCCTCATCTGCATGTCTTCAATAAAACACTGGCAGTTGGTACATGCCGGTAGGAGCTCTCGAGAGAGTGTCAGGAATATACAGTAGCTTGCCAGGCACATACTTGAGTTCCAAGTCATAACGAAGAAGAGAAGCAAACATTTTGTATCTGGGTGACACTCTGTGAAGCAGTTTCCAACGATGGTCACAACGGCTTGTGGTCTGTCTGTACCTCTGTCTTGTACCCATATACATAGTGGTGGAACCTTTCTACTGCAAAACCACACCAAGCAGTTCCTTTTCTATTTGAGCGTAATTTTGCTCCGCAACTGATAGCGAACCGAGACATAAGCAACTGGGTGTCATGTTGTAGCAAACATGCTCCTAGGCCGGAAGACGATGCATCAGCTTGGATGACCGATGGTTTGGAAGGCTCAAAAAACTTCAGGACTGGTGCCTGAGAAATTGCCTGCTTAAGTGTTAAATGCTGCCGCGTGTTCAGGGTGCCACTGCCATTGCACGTCCTTCAATAAATCACGTAGCGGAGCCGTGATCGTCGACGATGTTCGGAACGAAGCGCGAGAGGAGTTAAAGACTCCCAAGGCACGCTGTAGGTCTGCTTTGGAGTGGGTATTGGCAGATTGTTGACTGCGTGTACTTTGGCCACATCCGATCTGAGGCCTTGGCAGTGACAACGTGCCCCATATAACTGACCTCTGACACATTCCACTGAATCTTCTGCTGATAAATTTTACGTTGCAGGACACGCACGCTTGAGCAGTTTGCCCACAATCTCGTCGTGTTGCGCTTCGTCAGCTGCAGCCACAATCATGTCATCAGCAATGAAATGCACCCTTCAAGGTCACCAAAGGCACTTTGATTGCGACTCTGCAGAACTTCAATTGCGGAACTGAGTCCGAAGAGCATTCCATTAAAACAATATCTTCCAAAAGGAGTGTTAAAAGTGCACATCAATGCACTCTCCTTGTCTAATAGAACCTGCCAAAAGAGTCCTTTTGATCGAAGATAGAAACACGTTCACCTCCTACCGGCTGATTACATCCTCTGTAGTGGGGATCTGATGGTGCTCTCGTTTTAGCGCTTTATTTAAATTCCTTGGATCTAAACATAACTGCAACGAGTTATCCTTCTTTTCGACGATCACGAGGTTATGGACCCAGTCGTGGTCCATTCACCTGCGTAATGACACCTTGATTCATTTCCTCGAGCTTCTGCTTGAGATGATCATGCAGCTATGTGGAATTCGACGTGGAGGTTCGATCACTGGACGAAATCCTCTACTTCAATATGGTAGGGACGGTCAAACTTTCCAAGCCCTTGAAAGACATCCTGCATATGCCTGGTTTATACCGGGCAATGTAAGTGGTTCTGGCTGCAGGTGCATGGAGCAAATATTCACCTTGTTATCACTAATTTTAATCAAGTCGAGGGCAAGGCAAGCCGACAATCCGAGAATAGGTGGTGCAGAGGACTCAAGATAGAGAATCAAACGTGCCCTCGCTGTTTTCTGTTTGGCAGCAAAGGTTAGCTTTACCTTTGTGGGAAACCTGGTGCCCCCCCCCCATAGGCTTTAGTGTGATGGACGAACTATGGATGTTGGGGTCTCGTTGGCAGTTTCTGATAAAGGGCAAAAGGCATGACAGATGTCTGCGCACCAGTGTCCAGCTTGACCTTCACCTTCAGCCCTTCAATCGATATGTCTGCGAAGCAATTTCTGCCAGCGCCAGTATCAACAGCCATCAATAAACAACTGATCAAGATTTACATCATACTCACTATCCTGTGTGCGTCAATGTGTGTACTCGTCTACGAGGTTCAGCGCGGCACATTCTCATGAAGTGGCCTATCGGCCACAATTGTTGCAGTTCCTTTCTTTAGCTGGGCATTCGTGCACCTTTTTTCTTCTGGTATCCGCGTCGTGAACACGTTCCAGTGGTCGGTGGCCTTCCGGGGTCAAAGAGGAGCGGTGTTCATTGCGGGGAGCATAGGCCCGGCCCGGCACTGTGCCTGCTGTCGAAAACTGCACATCTCATTTACCTCGAGCGGTGTCTTCGTCATGGTCTTCATTGGGCATGACTGGTCTCAGCTGCTCTGATAGGCCACGGCTTTTGATGAGGTCCAGCTCCTTTTCGCGGAGTAAACGCTCTTTGAGACGCAAGTCTGACATGGCGAAAACGATATGGTTCGAACCATGTTCTCCGTTTCTGCAAAACTGCATGATCTGGCCTTCGTCCTCAACGGTGACATACTGGTCAAAGGGTTGACCTCTTGCTGTCGGGTTTCCCAAAACGGTGCCTTTCCATAGACTACATTTGTTCTCGGATTACAAATATTCCTCAAACTTCTCACACTACCGAGTCGAGATTCTTACTGTCCGTGGGATCGCTGAACGTGAATGTGTTGTCACTTCCACTGCGGCTTCACGGCACAATGCAACAATATGGCGACTTTCTTGCTCTCCGGTATCGGACTCTGAGACTCTGTCCTGATGCTTCCAAAATAGTTCGAACAGCCGTCTCCATCGGCGCAAGCACACCGAGGTTCGAAGCATCCAGAGCCAGGGCGGGAGTGGTTTAAATCAATCCATCATCGGTCGAATGTGAATCACCGCTGCCCATGTAATGAGCCAGACAAAGGTTCGAGGACCAACTCGTTTTTCATCTCAAACACGCGAGGCCCCTGTTGCGCGCGTGCAGCAACACCAACAACACACTATTTCCTTACAGTCACCTGGGACCTTCGTTGACGAGGTAATTGTGCCGTTGAAGTATCTCATCGAGCTGGTCTTGGAGCAGGAGTGTGTTCCGTGAGCAAATGCAGCTGTGAATACACACTTGTTAAAGTGTTTAGTCTTGTCGGAGGTGTTCCAGGGACGCCCCGTCGATCGTCCGAGGGGACCGTGTCAAAGGTGTTACCCAAAAATGCTCAGTTCCCTCGATGTTTTAATGTATCCCTTGATTCCCCTCTAAAATAGATATGATTTGCTTTTTTCTGATTTCCGTTTTTGTGAAGTGGGTTAATTTCGCAATTACAATACGAAGCTTCTTCTTCAACGTTATCTTTGACGTTTCACCATGATGGAAGCCACCGCTTCCCAATTGTTTTACGGTTTCCATGGCGGTATGATTTCACGAAACGGCGAATATTTTTGAATTGCTCCAAATATGTCGATGTCGATGTCTGTCCTTGGTGGTTGTGGTAATACCAAGCCGAGATGGTTAGCAAACGCTCCACGGCGGCTTGCCAGAAATTGGACGAGATTTGTCCGAAATACCCGAGTGTGGAAGGACCGACAAAAATATAACAGAGATGGCGAGATTGTGTGGTTACCCAACACGATGAGAGAGGATGTGGTCCCCCGATTAAGCGGAGGAAACACCATCTCCACCGAGCTACACGGCACATGTACACGGGACAATTGAGCGGTAAATCAAACCCTGTTGCCATTACCTGGTGTTACCCACAAAAAGCACCTGAAGATTATTTTCGATTTTTCAAACACAAATGTCTTACAAAATCAATGAACCACCCAACCTGTAGTGGAGAGAACGTATGTACGTTTATCCATCTACTACCGAGACAATTTGACCTTGACGCCAAACTTTCAAGGATCCCCCCCCCCCCTCTTTCTTCACCCACAGTTAACACTCCGCGCAATCGTCACTCCCATGATACTCACCACATCCCACACCCTCCATCGACCATTAACCCACAATATCCAGAAGCACACCCCATACCCCTTCTTCCCTCGCACCACTCCCCCCCCCCCGCCACTCCATTTGGGCAGGACTTGGCACGAACACAGCACAACAGTACCACGACTCGAAACCGGTTATGACATGAACACAGAAACAATGGCGTCCCGGGAAAGTATAAAACGGGAAGATCCCCTAACGTACAAGACTCCTGGTCACCTGCGACGGTGGGAGCAAAAGCTTTCATCGCCCATTTTGTCTGCTGTTGAGATTTCTGGGAGACGCCTGCAAAGGTCTTTTGTAGTGGTTGTAGTGCAGAGGTTTTCTGGAGGTTATGTGTCGTGAAGGCCACCGTGGATTACTTGAAGTTCCAACTATTGCCAGCAGATGGGACCCCGCTTAAATGTTCCACCTGAGGGACAGACCAATCGGGCGGCTTATAATTGCGCATCGGAATCTAACTTTAAACGTCTCGAAGGTAAGTGCGTAACCTGTGCTACGATCCTGGTGGATAAGTGTACCATCCTGCGGACCACCGGGTTATCAACACGGGGCTTTGAGAGTTGCGTCGTGTCCATTGTTAATCTCCATTCATACGAGTTGATTATCTTAGTTACCAATGGATGCTTCATTGCGTCACTAATGAACAGGGGTAGATTCGTTTCAATGTGACCCAGTATTGTGATTGCATGCCATGTCTTTGTCTTTGGCTGTACCTGTAATCTTTTCTCTCAGTTCCTCGAACTATGACTCGAAGCTGCAACCGATGGAGTGCCCCGCGAAGTACGTGCGGTGCAAATGAAAAACCGCCGCGCAATGTTGGGAAGATCTTCTCAAGACACTTCAATCGCCTCGCTGGATGGACATACACGTTGGGCATTCAGCTGGCCTGGCGAAGCACCCGGCTCTCTATCCACGTTTGCTCTCTGGTTCCTGCGCGACGGAGAGGTGTGACTCCCCCACCATTTCCCTTAACCGATGCTCATCGGAATGTGCATTTACAGTGTGTACTCGAGGGTTTTGTTTTGGGTTTGTGCACCGCAGGTCGTTTATTGGGATCTTGACTGCAGGGCGTGCATTCGAGCCATCAAGCACAACGGGTTATGAAGAGCGCATCACCGGTACACCCTTCCGGCTTCCTGCTTCTCTCGGTGAGATCGTACTCCTCTTACACGTTCGAAGTGGGCGGGTGGCGGGTCGAGCTTTTCGGCAACGTCACGCACGCGGTTTCTGAGCCAGCGGCATCGTGCACCTTTCTCCAGGTGGGGCTGAAAACAGATTCGACGTGTGGAGCATGAATGGGCCGGGCGGTGGGTTAAAAAACCAGAGGAACGCTGAAGCCATCGTCGGAAAGGTGCTTTTTGTGGTAAACCTTTTCGGTTACCCCTCGTGGGTTGGTTCATTCAATTGTTGTCCGTGGCTACCTGATGTTAACACTTTCCGCGTGTTCCGGAAAAGGGGCGTGCACCGAGTGATCGTGTGGCGCCGAGCATGACGAGGGTTGGCTGTGTATGTGCCGGCAGACCGTCATGAGTGGAGTTGACCATCACTGGTGCGCGTGATTTGTTTGCGGACGTGTGGAGAGCGGGTGGATTTGTGGGCGAACCACCGCTCGACGCCTGTCCGCTTCACTCGCCGCTGGCGGAAACGACCAAATATCGTGCTGCGGTTCAACCCCATTGAGTATATTTTTAGAAAATGGGGTCGTGGGGGGGCGGGGGGACATTGAGGTTGCTTTAAGAAGTAGCGAAGGCGAGAGGGGGAGGAAAATGGAGTCGGCATGTACGGACGTGCTGTTTGAAAGATCTCCGCGTTTCTTTACGCCGCCGAAGGCAACACCAGATTACGTTGTCTGGGGTGTGCGTCCGTTCCGTGCATTGATAACTTCACTCGATGAACTACCGAAGGGATTTTTACGAACTTTGGTACCGAAGGTTTAATATAATTGCAAAGATGTAGAATGATTTAATCGTAATTATTGAACGTCGTAGGTACATGGTGTGGCGGCCATGTTGGAATTCAATGAAAATCTTGTTTTTTTTTAATCCTTTCTCTGAACCGTTTAAATCAAATCCGCGTGAAACTTTAATTTTGTTTTTTGTTTTTTTTTTGAATAACACTCACTTGGCTGCACTGGATGGGTTTGAAGGTACAGTTAGAGAGTAGCCGGCTGAAAATGCAATCCTACTCCAGGTTCCTCCTGATGACTTGATCTCTTGATTTTGCTTGTTCGGTTCCTTCTTGATCTCCAATGCAGGACCTTGACCTATTTGTGTTCCATTTTTGATTGAATTGAATTTTGTTTGAATCCCATTCTGAATTCAATTGAATATTAATGAACGTCCGGTCAGGGTCAGGTGTCCGATTAAAGCGGTGACTCTTGGTACTACCCGATCATCACTTGCCAGCAGTATATAAAGTGACAATTCGAGTTATGTCTCTTATTAATAACGTAACCACAACCAGGTACAACAAACACCACACAAAGCAAGCCTGGCGAGGGGTTGCAATCCCTGACTGCTCTTTTTCTCGTTCCATGTTGCCATAATCAAGAGGTACACAAGTCTGGGCTGTGGAAGGGCAATCGCTCAGGTTTTCTGGAGTCAGCGAAACTCTTCCGTTGAAATTTGCGAACTTTGAGACGACAGGGTGACTTGTTGCCACCATCTTTCTGGCAATGGTGTCGCTCCAGAGATTTCACCACATTCTTGGTGAAGTCGATTGAAACCACATTGTTGTGATAAGAAACAACATCATTTTAACACCGCTCTAACGAAAAAATAACATCACTTTTTACCCGTTGTTAGACACCGGCGAAGATCATGACGTTTTGCTTCCGCCCACCAAAGCTGGGCGGAGGTTGTTTTCCACCCCTGTCTTTAGCAGGATATTTCAAAGTTGGGACGATTCGGAACGAACTTGGACATGTTGGGCGTGTTTAAAGGACAAAATTGATATGATTTTGGTGAAGATCTGGAATCGAGAATTTTATTTATTTTATTTATTTTTCAGTGAATTCTTCACCATTGAGTGATGCGGTGCCAAAATGATACGCAGTCCAGCATCGACATTCTCAAAAAGTTGTGGACGAAACATTGGTGGAATGAGCTGGGTGGGTGACGAGACAAGCAGATATCGATTTGTGTTTCCGATCCGGGTGTTTCCCGAAAAAATAATCCCCCGACCATCAGTGTGGATACAACAATGTAAACTGTTCAACCCGCGTAGTTTGCGCTCTAACCAGTGCCAGTGCCGTTCTAGTCGAACTGTTGATGCTTTATATTTTATTTATTTATTTCCTTTTATTCGTTTGATTTGCCGGTTGTGTTTAACCCGCGCGTGCACCTGTGCAGCTCTCTACTAGGAAGCTGCGCACTCGACCGGAGCATCGTGTTGTACGACGTTCGATTGCAGCAGTCCATTCACGAAGGTAAACTCCCGGATAAGTTTAATCCGCTCTCGTGTAATCCGTCCTTTGTTGATGTGTTTGTTTCGATTTGTTTTTATTATTATTTTATTTTAAAACCGTTTTTGCAGGTCGTTCATGAGAATTGCGGAAGCAATTCAATTGCGTGGAATCCCCAGGAGGCGTCATTTCACCGGTGGCGAATGAACGGTCGGTACGTTTAGTTTGTTGTACCTCTTTGAGCAACAAAGAATACTCGCTTCTGTGAAAACGGACTTGTTTGACTAACTCGGTGACAAGAGAAAAAGAAGAACGGCACTCGGGGAGTGCATACTCCGCCAGGCTGAAACAGTTTACATTTTGTATCCCACTGATCGGTCGGATCTGGACCCGGATCAGAACCCAAAACGAATCGGCTTGTTCTTTGTCACCCACCCAACTCGTCCACCAAGTTTTGAGAATATCATGCTGCATGTCGCTTTTGTCCCCATCTCTCAATGGGTGAAGATCGCTTTTAAAAAATAATTCTGTATCCAGATCGGATCTTCACCAAAAATCGAATCCGATTCTCCTCGTCACACACCCAAACCTGTCCAGTTTCGTGCCGAATCCGTCACAAATTTTTTGCATATGCCCTTCTTCACAGACGACGGGTGAAAAACATAACCTCCGTCCCTTCGGTGGCGGAGGTAAAAATTTGCTTTCAACTAGTTCGTTCATTTGTGTGCAGCACATAAACTTCTGGTTTGAATCATTGCTAGAACGTTGCTGTCCTGCTAATGCAGTGCCCCATCTAAGTTCGGAAGCAGGAAGCTGTAATTTCTGGGCGCCGTAATAGCTCGCGTACTCTTCGTTGAAAGCCCTGGGCCTTTACATTGAACCAACGCCCCCGATGCCTGGCCGAATGACGTGTTTACGAATTGGACTGCGCTCACGTTCTCACCTCGTTCCTGAAAGTGAAACACTAGGGTGACGGTTTTGGCCCGGGTTCGATGCTTGAACGTGGGGTCACGTGCGTGTGCGCAGAGGTTGTACACGTACGACGGCGTCGCATTTGTCGAAGCCCCTGAATATGTTGCTGGGACATGTTGCCGCCCGTACTGGACGAATCGACTATTCTCCCCACCGCGACCGAGAGACTCACCTCTGCTGCCTTTGACCGTACACTGCGCAATTATTACCGTCAAGATCAGGGAACCAGCAGGTAATCGTGGCGTGGCCGGCCTATTTGCATTGTGCTTGAGGACCAGCAAAAGTTCATTTGCTTTTCTAAACGAACCCTTTTTTTAGACGCGTTAAACCCTTTGCTTGCGCGCACTCGCATGCACGCTGACGCTGTGTTTTTGTGCAGGGAAGCTGTACACACCGGAAGGATGCAGCACGTGATTATGTCAAAGGTCTCTCGATAATAAGTACATTCTGAGTGGATCGGATGAGATGAACATTCGAATCTGGAAAGCCCAAGCGCTTGAAACGGGCCGTGGTGAGTGAGTGATGGGTGTTGGTGATTGGCTGATGATGGGGCTTGCTGAGTGGTGGCGAGGAGGCGGATGCAGGGGTGCTCATTTGTATTTGGGGAGGTGAGGGGGGGTAAGAGTATAGTTGTGTTGCTGAGTTTTGCAAGGTGATGGGGATAGCTTGCCTCAGTTGGTGCTGGGGTTGGAGGTCGGGTTGGGGCGGGCGGATGCATTGGAGCGGGTGCTGATTTGGAGGGGCCATGGGAGTGCTAAGTTACTTGGCAAACCATTTCATTTTTGTTGGTTTGTGGTGGTGGGCGGCTCATTTCCTCATTACAATACAGAAAGGCTACAGGGTATTCATCAATTTGCGCTGAGGGTTGGCGGTTTGCCCCGCTGATTCAATACTCTTACGAGTTTAGGGCAGAAATTTGTAATTGTTTGTGGTGCTGCGTATAGAGCTTGCCTCACTCTTCGGCAAAGGACACCAAATGATTCTAAACCTCCACGAACGAATGCTGGTGGACGGGTAACGTCCATTTGACGTCCAATCGAGGGATGGCGCACAGTATTGATGAATGCCCTGTGAAACATCGGGCTGAACAGTTTATAGCGCTTGGCGTCGGGGTGTTGACCCAGGGCTAGACAGCCATGGATGTGAGTGTGGCGTACCTCTAGGCCATCCTATCACGCCGGGCGGTCGTTGATTCTTCGTGAGTGGGAAATTTTTTTTGCACGGTTCTGCTTGTTTGAACTGGCTCTTGAAGTCCCTGTTGTTGTTTTTTTTAACCTTCTTCTCATTGTATTAACAAATTGGTCGTTTTTATTTGCATTTTGTTCTCTCCTTTGCACACTTATTTTTGATGCTTTTCAATGAGGGATACCGAAGGGAAGCTTTTTTTTTTGTGTGTGTTCGGAACCCTCTCTGCGCTTGAAATTGGTATCAGCTAAACAGTCGTTGATGCAGGACACGCCTCTGTTCTGTTCTTACGTTATGGCAGCTTTGCGCTACCGGCGTACGCTATCAATTTCTTGGAACTCGGCTGTGCCGCTGGCGCTCATTTTGCCGACCTCGGAAGGATGCACATGACTGAGTCAACCCCACCTTGTGTTAATTCAGTGGGTCAAGCGGGGCTCAAACTCAGGACCCGAAGATCCCAAGCGCAGCCACGCCAACCCCAACTAAAAAGGCAACCCCCAAACCCAGGCTAGAACACCGGTATTACATCGGTAAGGGAACCTATAACTGTCCGCTCGACTTTCTTGTTCCTTGTAGATGCAGCCACGAGAAACAAGACTGGCTCTGCCCACAGTGACGACGAGAGAGAAAGTACAACTTCCGGAGATCAAACGCATCCTGCGGCATCTGACTGCTCGCAGTGTGTACACGGAGGCTTCGACAGCAGCGCGTCATGCGCACGGCACAGAAGCGCAAGACGTAACTGCCTGTCGGTTCTTGATTTTCCAATGCTTTGGTGTATGTCGTCGGTCCAGAAAGTTCATAGGACTCTATTTTATTTTCCGAACATTACGTGAGATCTTGGCGTAACGGCCATTTGCATATCCCGTGGCGGTCTTCCCATCCGTAATCATCACCTGAACCTTTAACGCACACCTTCTGCTGCTAGTTTGTGAGCCCAGTTGGGATTCTCACTGTTCCTCACGTAGTGCGGTTCTTTTTTTGATCCCATCCACATCCCACATATCCTTCCATCAAACAAACGTATACCTCGACTTCATAAACTCCTCACAAAATGATGCTTTTTGATCCAGTGTCGGGCTCACAGAGCTAGAACACAGAACAGATCAGGACGTACAGAACATAAAGGACAGGAAATAGAGAGGGTGGGGTTAACCAATAAACAACAAGCAATAATAGGATTGAGGAAAAATAGAGAGACTTGGAGACATGAGGGGAAGGGAGGACACTAGGATGTTACAAGATTGGACATAAGCTGCAAGCTTGAATCACAGAATGGAGAAGTTCCTCGGGGTATCTCTCTTCCCTATGCTCCTAGGCCGGAAGACGATGCATCAGCTTGGATGACCGATGGTTTGGAAGGCTCAAAAAACTTCAGAACTGGTGCCTGAGAAATTGCCTGCTTGAGGGTGTTGAATGCTGCCGCGTGTTCAGGGTGCCACTGCCATTGCACGTCCTTCAATAAATCACGTAGCGGAGCCGTGATCGTCGACGTGTTCGGAACGAAGCGCGAGAGGCAGTTAAAGACTCCCAAGGCACGCTGTAGGTCCGCTTTGGACGTGGTTATTGGCAGAT
>CM068968.1:65419639-65467219 GCA_035128595.1 Eptatretus atami | reverse complement strand
CCGCACACACACGTACGCACACACACACGTACACAACACGTACACACCACACACGTAACACACACACGTACACGTACACACACACGTAACACACGACACACACGTACACAACACACACACGTACACACACACGCACACACACACACGTACACACACACACACGTAACGTACACACACACACGTTACACGTACACACAAACACGCACACACCACACGTACACACGCACACACACACATTACACACGTGTACACACACCCATGTAAACACACACGTACAACACTGCACACACAACACGTACACACACCCATGTAAAACACACACGTACACACACACACCCATGTAAAACAACACACGTAACATACACACCACACACGTACACACACACGTACACACACACGTACACACGTAGGACACGCACACACACACACCCACACGTACACACGCACACACACACACGTACACACACACACGTTACACCACACACGTTACACACACACACGTACACCACACACACGTACACACACACAACGTACACACACCACACACGTACACACACCACACCACACGTACACACACACGTACACGCGTACACACGCACACACACACACACGTATACACACGTGTACACCCACCCATGTAACACACACGTACACACGCACAACACGTACCACACACCCATTAAACACACCACGTACACACACCCCATGTAAACACACACGTACACACACACACCCATTGTAAACACACACGTGACATACACACACACGTACACACGTTACACACACACACGTACACACCACACACGTACACACACACACGTACACACACACTACACACACACGTACACACACCCACTACACACACCCATGTAAACACACACGTACACACGTTTAACACACACGTACACATACATATATATATATATATATATATATATATATACACAGCACCACACACGTACACATATACATATATATATATATACACACACACACAACACTACACACAGTACACATACCGATATATATTTACACACGCACGTGACACACACGCACACGCTGCGTGCAAGACTGCGGAGTGAGAAACATTCACTGTAATTGGGCCAGACAAAGAGTTCGAGACAACAGTGTTGTTTATTCTCCACACCGAGGCCCCGTGTTGCGTGAATGCGCAACAACCCCAACAACCACTATTCCTCCATCTTTCCCCCTCAATGTTCAAAAACCACACATAAGTGGGCAAAATGTATAAATAGTACCACGCCAAATTATCAAGCAACAAAATCACACAAAAACATGTGCAACAAATACACCCAAAGACAGTCGCTAAAAATTGGGGCAGCTCAAACTCAGGACAGGAGATTTTCAAGCTTATACCACGAATCATTGCAGATCCGTTGGTAGCTCTTTGATACGAGAAAGAACGGCAATTAGGGTGGTGCCACTACTTGTGTAGAGGACTGCCTCAGGCTAGCGAGGCGAGGATGTTGCTCAGCTGGGATCTTGTGAATGAGGGCATTTGCGTGTGAACGATTCGCCCAACTGGTCTTCACTGGAAGAGGGGGTGATAGTGGAGAAACTCCAAGTCTTTCCGTAGGTGCTTGCGGTTGCGGCGGTAAACCTGGCCATTCTTGCGTCATCACATTGATACAAACGGGGCGCACAGTGTTGTGCAGTGAACAACTACTGGCTCCCAGACCTTTTCTGCTGATTGCGGATGCTTCCACCTGGAAGTAAGTGGTGGGAGCTCTTTGGAGTTCGGTTCGTAAAAATTTCTTTGGCAACCCTGTTGATTGGACGCCGCTACAATAGCTGACGTGCATCTAATCTGCCGGAATGTTGCGGTTGCAAAATTCGCTCTGTCATAGGTAGCCTTGTCTCTGACCTTCGATTTCACTCAATAGCTGCGCTGGGGATAGGGTAGTCCCTGCTTGGGACTGTTTCGTATGTCAACAGGGTAAGTCCAAGTCCTCTTCCCGGATTCTAGAGCTTTCCTGAGGCCTTGTTTTTGACGGTCGATTGTTCGTTCAGCCTGCCCATTTGATTGAGCGTACGTAGGGCTCGATGTTTATCGTGTGAAATCCCATCACTGGCGATCTATTTAATTCTGCACTTGCGAAATGGCATGTTGTCAGCCCATCGTTCCTGAGGAATGCCGGTCCTCGCGAACGTGGCTTGAGTGCATCAACGATGTGCTTGGCAGCAAGAACCAGGACCCGATAACCTCTGGGTATTGTTGAGAAATAGTCTACTACTACAAAGGAAAGTGTTTTCCCTGCAAATTGGAAGAGGTCGGCCCCGACTTTTCTGCATGCGTCCTTGTGGAACTCCTGGGCATGAGCGGGGGTTCTTTGCAATGGCTGGTTCGAAACTTTGCACACTACTGCACATTGTTACAAGTTGCTCGATGTCACTGCTCGTATCCAGGCCAGAACACGACTTGAACGGGCTCTGACTTTGCTTTTTCCCTGTCAAAATGGCTTTCATGGAATTGCACTTAGTATTCTCGACGCTGTGCTCAAGGATTATGATGCCATTCCCAGTCAAAGAGCAGTACCATGGGAAGGTTGAGATTCATGTCTGGTGTCCATACGTTGATGATGGTAGGCAAGTTGGTTTGTGTGGGACCGGCCATCCATTCACGATATCCGGCTAAAATCTGAAGAGCATTATCATAACCGAGATGCAGAGCGTAGGGTCTCCAGTCTGTGTTGGCTCTTACTGGCAACTGGGCTATTAACTGGTTACCCTCATCTGCATGTCTTTCGAATAACACTGCAGTTGGTACAGTGCCGGTAGGAAGCTCTCGATGAGAGTGTCGGGAATATTACAGGTAGCTTTGCCAGCACATACTTGAGTTTCCAAGTTCATAACGAAGAAGACGAAGCAAACATTTTGTATTGGGTGACCTCTCGTGAAGCGGTTTTCCAAACGATGGGTCACCAACGGCCTTTTGGGGTGTCCCTGGTCTGTACCTCTGTCTTGTACCCAGTATAATAGTGGTGGACCTTTCCTACTTGCAAAAACCAAACACCAAGCAGTTCTTTTCTATCTGAGCGTAATTTTTGCTCCGCAACTGATAGCGACCAGGAGGCCAAAGCAACTGGGTGTGCCTTGTTGTAGCAAACATGCTCCTAAAGGCGGAAGACGATGCATCAGCTTGGATGACCGATGGTTTGGAAGGCTCAAAAAAACTTCAGAGAACTGGTGCCTGAGAATTGCCTGCTTGAGGGTGTTGAAATGCTGCCTGCGTGTTCAGGGTGCCACTGCCATTGCACGTCCTCAATAATCACGAGCGGAGCGTGATTCGTCGACGTGTTTCGGAACGGAAGCGCGAGAGGCAAGTTAAAGACTCCCAGGAACGCTCGTAGGTCCGCTTTGGACGTGGTTATTGGCAGATTGTTGACTCGTTTGTTAACTTTTGGCCAATCCGGTCTGAGGCCTTCGGCAGTGACTACGTGCCCCATATAATGACCTGGACACCTTAAACTGAATCTTCTGCTGAATATATTTTACGTTGCAGGACCACGCACGCTTGAGCAGTTGCCGGCACAATCTCGTCGTGTTGCGCTTCGTCGGCTGCAGCACACAATCATGATCATCAGCAATGAAAGCACCCCTTCAAGGTCACCCAAAGGCACTTTGATTTGCGACTTCTGCAGCTACTTCACTTGCGGAAGTGAGTCCGGAAGACATTCTATTAAACAATATTCTTCCCAAAAGGAGTGTTAAAAGTGGCCACATCAATGCACTCTCCTTGTCTAATAGAACCTCCGGAAAAGAGTCCTCTTTGATCAAAGATAGAAACGCACGTTTTACCTCCTAACCGGCTGATTACATCCTCTGTGTTGGGGATCTGACTGGTGCTTCTCGTTTTAGCGCTTTATTTAAATTCCTTGGATCTAAACATAACCGCAACGAGTTATCCTTCTTTTCGACGATCACAAGGTTATGGACCCAGGTCCGTGGGTTCCATTCACCTGGCGTAATGACACCCTTGATTCATTTCCTCGAGTTCATGCTTAAGATGATCATGCGAGCTATGTGGAATTCGACGTGGAGTTCGATCACTGGACGAAATCCATCTACTTCAATTATGGTAGGGACGGTCAAAACTTTCCAAAGCCCTTGAAAGACATCCGCTATGCCTGTCTATACCGGCAATGTAAGTGGTTCTGGCTGCAGGTGCTGAGCAAATATTTCACCTTGTTATCCACTAATTTTAAATCAAGTCGAGGTGCAATGCACAGCGAAAATCCGAGAATAGCGTTGGTGCAGAGGACCAACGATATAGAACTCAAATGTGCCCTCGTGTTTTTCTGTTTGGCAGCAAAGGTTAGGCTTTACCTTTGCTGGGAAACCTGGTGCCCCCCCCCATCGGCTTTTAGTGTGACGGACGAACTATGGATGGGGGTCTCGGTTGGCAAGTTTCTGGATAAAAGGGCAAAAGGCAAATGACAGATGTCTGCGCACAGTGGTCAGCTTGACCTTCACTTCAGGCCTTCATCCGATTATGTCTTGCGAAGCAAATTATCGCCAGCGACAGTAATCAACACCATCAATAAAACTGATCAAGATTTACATCAATACTCACCATCCGTCGTGCGCCAATGTGTGGTTCACTCGTCTAGAGGATTTCAGCGCGGCCACATTCTCATGAAGTGGCCCCATTCTGGCCACAATTGTTGCAGTTCCTTCTTTAGCTGGGCATTCGTGCCACCCTTTTTTCTCGTATCCGCATCGTGAACACGTACCAGTGGTCGGTGGCCGCTTCCGGGTCAAGAGGAGCGGTGTTTCCATTTGGCGGGGGAGCATAGGCACGGCCCGGGCACTGTGCCCTGCTGTCGAAAACTGCCGCATCTCATTACCTCGAGCAGTGTCTTCGTCCATGGTCTTCAATTGGCATGGAACTGGTCTCAGCTTGCTCTGCATATGTTCCACGGCTTTCGGTTGAGGTCCAGCTTCCTTTATCGCGGGAGTAAACGCTTTTTAGACGATCAGTCTGGACATGGCGAAAACGATATGGTCTCGAACCATGTTCTCCGTTTCCGCAAAACTGCATGATCTGGCCTTCGTCCTCAACCCGGTGACATACTGGTCAAAGGGTTGACCCTCTTGCTGTCGGGTTTCCCCAAAACGGTGCCTTTCATAGACTACATTTGTTCTCGGATTACAATATTCCTCAAACTTCTCACACACCGAGTCGAGATTCTTACTGTCCGTGGGATCGCTGAACGTGAATGTGTTGTACACTTCCACTGCAGCCTCACCGGCACAATGCAACAATATGGCGACTTTCTTGCTCTCCGGTATCGACTCTGAGCTCTGTCCTGATGCTTCCAAAAATAGTTCGAACAGCCGTCTCCATCGGCGCCAAGCATCACCGAGGTTCGAAGCATCCAGAGCCAGTGGCGGGGGTGGTTTAAAACAATCCATCATCGGTCGAATGTGAATACACCGCTGCCACCATGTAATGAGCCAGACAAAGGTTCGAGACCAACTGCCTTGTTTATTCAAACACGCGGAGGCACCCTGTTGCGCGCATGTGCAGCAACACCAACAACACACTATTCCTACAGTCACCTGGGACCTTCGTTGGACGGAGGTAATTGTGCCGTTGAAGTATCTCATCGAGCTGGTCTTGGAGCAGGAGTGTGTTCCGTGAGCAAGCAGCTTGCTGAATACACACTTGTTAAAGTGTTTAGTCTTGTCGAGGCGTTCCAGGGGACGCCCCCGTCGAGTCGTTCCAGGGGACCCGTGTCAAGGTGTTACCCAAATGCTCAGTTCACCTCGATGTTTATCTATCCCTTGATCCCCTCTAAAATAGATATGATTTGCTTTTTTCTGATTTCCGTTTTGTGAAGTCGGTAATTTCGCAATTACAATACGAAGTCTTCTTCTTCACGATTATCCTTGACGTTTCACCATGAATGGAAGCGCCGCTTCCCAATTGTTTCCGGTTTACATCGCGGTATGATTTCACTGAAACGGCGAATAATTTTTGAATTGCTCCAAATATGTCGAGTCGATGTGTCCTTGGTGGTTGTGGTAATACCAGCCGAGATGGTTGCACGCTCCACCGGCGGCTTGCCAGAAATTGGACGAGATCTGTCCGAAATACCCGAGTGTGGAACGGACCGACAAAATATAAACAGAGATGGCGAGATGTTGTGGTTACCCAACACGATTGAGAGAGGATGTGGTCCCCACAATTAAGCGGAGGAAACACCATCTCCACCGAGCTACCGGCACATGTACACGGACAATTTGAGCGGTAAATCAAACACCTGTTGCCATTACCTGGGTGTTACCACAAAAGCACCTGAAGATTATTTTCGATTTTCAACACAAATGTCTACAAATCAAATGAACCACCACCTGTAGTGGAGAGAACGTATGTACGTATCATCTACTCCGAGACAATTTGACCTTGGACGCCAAAACTTTCAGGATCCCCCCCCCCCTTTCTTCACCCACAGTAACACTCCCCAATCGTCACTCCCATGATACTCACCACCATCCCACACCCCTCCATCGACCATAACCCACAATATCCAGAAGCACCCCATACCCCTTCTTCCCCTCGCACCACTCCCCCCCCCCCGCCACTCCATTTGGGCAGGACTTTGGCACGGACACAGCACAACAGTACCACGACTCGAACACGGTATGACATGAACACAGAAACAAATGGCGTCCCGGGAAAGTATAAAACGGGAAGATCCCCTAACGTACAAGACTCCTGGTCAGCCTGCGACGGTGGGACAAAGCTTTCATCGCCCATTTTGTCTGCTTGTTGAGATTTCTGGGAGACGCCTGCAAAGGTCTTTTGTAGTGGTGTAGTGCAGAGGTTTCTGGAGAATGTGTCGTGAAGGCCACCGTGGGATACTTGAAGTTCACCAACTATTGCCAGCAGATGGGACACCCGGCTTAATGTCCACCTGAGGGACAGCCATCGGGCGGCTTATAATCGCATCGGGAATCTAACTTTAAACGTCTCGAAAGGTAAGTGCGCTACCTGTGTACGATCCTGGTGGATAAGTGTACCATCCTGCGGACCACCGGGTTACAACACGGGGGCTTTGAGAGTGCGTCGTGTCCATTGTATTCCATTCATAACGAGCTTGATTAATCTTAGTTACCAACGGATGCTTCATTGGTCACTAATGAAAGGGTAGATTCGTTTCAATGTGCCCAGTATTGTGATTGCATGCCAATGTCTTTGTCTTTGGCTGTACCTGTAATCTTTTCTCTCAGTTCCTCGTAACTATGACTCGAAGCTGCACCCGATGGAGGCCCCGCGAGAGTACGTGCGTGCCATGAACGCCGCCAAGTTGGAACGAGTCTTCTCCAAGCCCTTCATCGCCTCGCTGGATGGACATCACGATGGCATCAGCTGCCTGGCGAAGCACCCGTGCTCTCTATCCACGTTGCTCTCTGGTTCCTGCGACGGAGAGGTGTGACTCCCCCAACCATTTCCCCTTAACCGATGCTCATCGAATGTGCATACAGTGTGTACTCGAGGGTTTGTTTTGGGGTTTGTGCACGCAGGTGCGTTTTTGGGATTTGACTCGCAGGGCGTGCATTCGAGCCATCCAAGCGCACACGGGTATGACGAGCGGCATCACCGTACACCCTTCTGGCTCCTGCTTCATCTCGGTGAGTCGTACTCTCTTACACGTTCGTGGTGGGCGGGTGGCGGTCGAGCTTTTCGCAACGTCACGCACGCGGTTATCTGAGCAGCGGCATCGTGCACCTTTCTCCAGGTGGGGGCTGACAAACAGATTCGACGGTGGAGCATGAATGGGCCGGCGGTGGGTAAACCAGAGGAACCGCTGAATGCCATCGTCGGAAAGGTGCTTTTGTGGTAACCTTTTCGGTTACCCCTCGTGGTTGGTTCATCAATGTTGTCCGTGGCTACCTGATGTTAACCACTTCCGCGTGTCCAACGTAGCACGGTGATCCGTGTGCGCCGAGCATGACGAGGGTTGGTGTGATGTGCGGCAGACCGTCATGAGTGGAGTTGACCATCACTGGTGCCGTGATTTGTTTGCGACGTGTGGAGAGCGGGTGGATTTGTGGGACGAACACCGCTCGACGCCTGTCCGTTCACTCCGCTGGGGAAACGACCAAATATCGTGCCTGCGGTTCAACCCCATTGAGGTATATTTTTTAGAAAATGGGGTTCGTGGGGGGCGGGGGGGACATTGAGGTTGCTTTAAGAATAGCGAAGCGAGAGGGGGAGGAAAATGGAGTCGAGCATGTACGGACGTGCTGTTTGAAAGATCTCCGCGTTTCTTTACGCCGCCGAAGGCAACACCAGATACGTTGTCTGGGGGTGTGCGTCCGTCCGTGCATGATCAACTTCACTCGATGAACTACCGAAGGGATTTTTACCGAACTTGGTACGAAGGTTTAATATAATGCAAAGATGTAGAATGATTTAATCGTAATTATGACGTCGTAGGTCACATGGTGTGGCGGCCATGTTGGATTCAATGAAAATCTTGTTTTTTTTTAATCCTTTCTCTTGAACCGTTTAATCATCCGACGTGAAACTTTAATTTGTTTTTGTTTTTTTTTGACTAACACTCACTTGGCTGCACCTGGATGGGTTTGAAGGTAGAGGAGTAGCGGCTGAAATGCGAATCCTATCCAGGTTCCTCCTGATGACTTAATCTCTGATTTTTGCTTGTTCGGGTTCCTTCTGATGACTCCAATGCAGGACCTGTACCTATTTGGTGTTCCATTTTGATTTGAATTGAATTTGTTTGAATCCCATTCTGAATTCAATTGAATATTAATGAACGTCACGGGTCAGGGTCAGGTGTCCGATTAAAGCGGGACGTCTTGGTACTACCCGATCATCACTGCCAGCAGTTATAAAGTGACAATTCGAGTTATGTCTCTTATTAATAACGTAACACACCAGTACACAAACACCGCACAAAGCAAGGCCTGGCGAGGGTCTGCAATCCCTGACTGCTCTTTTTCTCGTTCCATGTTGCATAATCAAGAGGACACAAGTCTGGGCTGTTGGAAGGGCAATCGCTCAGGTTTCTGGAGTCAGGAACTTCTCCGTTAAAATTTGCGACGTTGAGACGAGCAGGGTGACTTGTTGCACCATCTTTCTGGAATGTGTGTCGATCTCCAGAGATTTCACACATTCTTGGTGGAAGTCGATGAAACACATTGTTGTGATAAGAAACAACATTCATTTTAACACCGCTTTCAACGAAAAATAACATCACTTTTACCCGTTGTTGAGACAACCGGAGATCATGACGTTTTGCTTCCGCCACCAAAGCTGGGCGGAGGTTGTTTTCCACCCCTGTCTGTTAGCAGGATATCTCAAAAAGTTGTGGACGGATTCGGACGAAACTTGGACATGTTGGGCGTGTTTAAAGGACAAATTGATATGATTTTGGTGAAGATCTGGATCCGAGAATTTTATTTATTTATTTATTTTTCAGTGATTCTTCACCATTGAGTGATGCGGCCAAAATGATACGCAGTCCAGCACGACATCTCAAAAAGTTGTGACGAAACTTGGTGGATGAGCTGGGTGGGTGACGAGAACAAGCCGATTCGATTTTGTTTCCGATCCGGGTCCAGATCCGACCCATCAGTGGGATACAAAATGTAAACTGTTCAACCCGGCGTAGGTTTGCGCTCTACCCAGTGCCCAGTGCCGTTCTAGTCGAAACATGTGATGTCTTTTATTTATTTATTTATTTCCTTTTATTCGTTTGATTTGCCGGTTGTGTTTTAACCGCGCGTGCACCTGTGCAGGCCTCTCTACTAGGAAGCTGCGCACTCGACCGGAGCATCGTGTTGTACGACGTTCGAGCAGCAAGTCCATTCACGAAGGTAAACTCCCGGATAAGTTTAATCCGCTCTCGTGTAATCCGTCCTTGTTGGATGTGTTTGTTTCGTTTGTTTTTATTAATCTATTTATTTTAAACCGTTTTGCAGGTCGTCATGAGAATGCGAAGCAATTCAATTGCGTGGAATCCCCAGGAGGCGTTCATTTTCACGGTGGCGAATGAAGACGGTCGGTACGTTTAGTTTGTGTACCTCTTTGAGCAACAGAATACTCGCTTCTGTGAAAACGGTTGTTGATCTAACTCGGTGCACAAGAGAAAAACGAGAACGGCACTCGGTGGAGTGCATACCTCCGCCAGGCTGAACAGTTTACATTTTGTATCCCACTGATCGGTCGGATCTGGACCCGGATCAGAACCAAAATCGAATCGGCTTGTTCTTGTCACCCACCCAACTCGTCCACCAAGTTTTGAGATATCATGCTGCATGTCGCTTTTGTCCCCCATCTCTCAATGGTGAAGAATCGCTTTAAAAAAAATTCTCGTATCCAGATCCGGATCTTCACCAAAATCGAATCGATTCATCCTCGTCACACACCCAACCTGTCCAAGTTTCGTCCGAATCCGTCCACAAATTTTTTGAGATGCCCTTCTCACAGACGACGGGTGAAAACATAACCTCCGTCCACCTTCGGTGGCGGAGGTAAAAATTGCTTTCAACTAGTTCGTTCATTTGTGTGCAGCACATAAACTTCTGGTTGAATCATTGCTGAGAACGTCGCTGTCCTGCTAATGCAGTGCCCCATCTAAGTCGGAGCAGGAAGCTGTAATTTCTGGGCGCCGGTAATAGCTCGCGTACTCTTCGTTCAAAGCCCTGGGCCTTTTAACATTGACCAACGCCCCCGATGCTGGCCGAATGACGTGTTTACGATGGACTGCGCTCACGTTCTCACCTCGTCATGAAAGTGAAACACCAGGGTGACGGTTTGGCCGGGTCGATGCTTGAACGTGGGGTCACGTACGTGTGCGCAGGTTGTACACGTACGACGTGCGTCGCATGTCGAAGCCCCTGAATATGTTGCTGGGACATGTTGCCGCCGTACTGGACGTCGACTATTCTCCCACCGGACGAGAACTCACCTCTGCTGCCTTTGACCGTACACTGCGCATATTCCGTCAAGATCAGGGAACCAGCAGGTATGCGTGGGTGGCCGGCCTATTTGCATTGTGCTTTGAGGACCAAGCAAAAGTTCATTTTGCTTTCTGAACGAACCCTTTTTTAGACGCGTTAAACCCTTTGCTTGCGGCGCACTCGCATGACTCTGACGCTGTGTGTTTGTGCAGGGAAGTGTACCACACCGGAAGGATGCAGCACGTGATTAATGTCAAATGGTCTCTCGATAATAAGTACATTCTGAGTGGATCGGATGAGATGAACATTCGAATCTGGAAAGCCAATGCAGCTGAAAAGCTGGGCGTGGTGAGTGAGTGATGGGTGTGGTGATTGGCTGATGATGGGCTTGCTGAGGTGGTGGGAGGGAGGATGAGGGGTGCTTCATTTGTATTTGGGGAGGTGAGGGGGGTAAGGGTATAGTTGGTGCTGAGTTTGCAGGTGATGGGAGATAGCTTGCTCAGTTGGTGGCTGGGGTTGGAGGTCGGGTTGGGGCGGGCGGAGATTGGAGCGGGTGCTGATTTGGAGGGGCCATGGGAGTGCTAAGTTACTTGGGCAAACCATTCATTTTGTTGGGTTTGTGGTGGTGGGGGCTCATTCTCCTTCATTCAAATACAGAACAAGGCTACAGGGTATCATCATTGGCTGAGGGTGCGGTTTTGCCGCTGATTCAATACTCTCTACGAGTTAGGGCAGAAATTTGTAATTTGTTTGTGGTGCTGGTGATAGCTTGCCTACTCTTCGCAAAGGACACCAAATGATCTTTAACCTCCACGAACGAATGCTGGTGGACGGTACGTCCATTTGACGTCAATCCGAGGGATGGCGCACGTATTGATGAATCGCCCTGTGAAACATCGGGCTGACAGTTTATAGCTGGGTCGGGGTTTGAACCCAGGCTAGACAGCATGGATGTGAGTGTGCGTACCTCTAGGCCATCCTATCAGCCCGGGGGGTTGTTGATTCTCGTGAAGTGGAATATTTTTTTTTGCACGGTTCTGCTTGTTGAACTTGCTTGAAGTCCTGTTGTTGTTTTTTTTAACCTCTTCTCATTGTATTAACAAATTGGTCGTTTTATTTGCATTTTGTTCTCTCCTTTGCACACTTTTTATGATGCTTTTCAATGAGGGATAACCGAAGGGAAGCTTTTTTTTTTGTGTGTTTCGGAACCCTCTCTGCGCTTGAAATTGGTATCAGCTAACAGTCGTTGATGCAGGACACGCTTCTGTTCTTTTCTTACGTATGGCAGCTTTGGCTACCGGGTAGCTATCATTTCTTGGAAACTCGGCTGTGCCGCTGACGCTCATTTTGCCGACCTCGGAAGGATGACAGGCTGAGTCAACCCCACCTGGTGTTAATTCAGTGGTCAGCAGGGCTCAAACTCGGGACCCGAAGATCCCAAGCCAGCCACCCCAACCACTAAGCCAACACCAGGCTAGAACACGGTACTGACATCGGTAAGGGAACCTATAACTGTTCCGCTCGACTTTCTTTGTTCCTTGTAGATGCAGCCACGAGAACAAGCTGCTCTGCACCACAGTGACCGACTGAGAGAGAAGTACCAACACTTCCCGGAGATCAAACGCATCCTGCGGCATCGTCACCTGCCTCGGCGTGTGTACACGGAGGCTCGACAGCAGCGCGTCATGCGCACGGCACAGAAGCGCAAGTACGTAACTGCCTGTCGGTTCTGATTTCCCATGCTTTGGTGTATGTCGTCAGTCCGAAAGTCATAGGACTCTATTTTATTTCCGACATTACGTGAGATCTTGGCGTAACGGCCATTTGATATCCCGTGGGGTCTTCCCATTCCGTAATCATCACCTGAACCTTTAACGCACACCTCTGCTGCTAGTTTGTGATTGCCCAGTTGGGATTCTCCACTGTTCCTCACGTAGTGCGGTTCTTTTTGATCCATCACATCCCACATATCCTTCCATCAAACAACGTATACCTCGACTCATAACTCCTCACAAAATGATGCTTTTTTTGTATCCAGTGTCGAGGCTCACAGAGCTAGAACACAGAACAGATCAGGACGTAACAGAACATAAAGGACAGGAAATAGAGAGGGTGGGGTTAACAATAACAACAAGCAATAATAGGATTGAGGGAAAAATAGAGGGAGACTTGGAGACATGAGGGGAAGGGGAGGACACTAGGTGTACAAGATGGACATAGCTGCAAGCTCTGAATCACAGAAATTGGAGAAGGTTCCTCGGGGTAGAAAAGATCATGGTTGTGGAATGGGTGACCTGTGATATTCATGTCTCTGCTGGCTGTAAGCCAGAGGTCAATAGACGTCTGGGTGGGCCTGGTGAGTCATGGATTCACTATATCATGCGGTGTGGCGCTGCCGGTACCTGTGCGGGAGTACGAAGGTCCGAGTCTTCAGGTCCTTGATGCTTCCAGTCTTGCTCTACGGATGTGAGACTTGGACTCTGACCAGGGATCTGAACGGAGACTTAATTCCTTTGGTACCAGGTCTCTTCGGAGAATCCTTGGCTATCGTTGGTCGGACTTTGTGTCCAACGAGGGTTGCTGAGAGAGACTGAAATGGGATTTGTTACCTGCATAGTCCGTGAGCGTCAGCTGCGGCTGTATGGACATGTGGCTCGTTTTCCTGACACTGATCCTGCTCACCAGAGTCTCTCAGGAGGGAGCGTCATCAGTGGAGGAGGCCAATGGGATGACCACGTGCCTCATGGTTACAGCATTTGATCAGCATCTCAAAAGATGGGATGGGCCAGGCATCTGCTTAGGCGATGGCCAGACGGAGGCCCCTGGAGTACCGGCAGAAAGTGGACGCAGCGACGCGCTGCTCCGGCACATGCTCCCATACCTGACCTGACCTGAGATGGTGGTAAACCTCTTGAAGCCATGGAGGGAAGCATGAGATTTAAGAGAATTGTGAAGTTAATTCCATAGTGGGGGGAAGAGGAAAGAATGAGTGGAGGTGAGCATTGATCCTGAATTTTGGGAGTTTCACCAGAAGGGGGTTGCTGTGGACCTTGAGTCCTGTAGAATCTTGGGGGAGGGAGGGTCAGGGTGGCAGAGGGTTCAAGACCACAAGAGGTGGTAGAATACAGGGAGACCACCGACCTGTCTGCGATGGTGAAGTGATAAGCCCATAGATTCAGCTTAGCCGTGGGAGATTCCAATGATTTTGAAGGCCTTGATTCCACGGCATCAAGCTGAACAAGGTGTGAGAACAGGGGCATCAGACCAAGGGGAGAGCAGTATCCATTGAATTGTGAATGAGACCTTGGAGGTGATAAACAGTTCAAGTGTGCCAAGGAAGGAATTTGCACACTGAGGATGCCCAGTCAGTGACTAGCTTTGGAGGCCATGTTTTCATATTTATGAAGCTCCAGCAGCGTGTTTGTTGAACCACATCAGTGATTAAAGGGCTTGTGTGCCTTTTTCTTCCCTGGCATTCCGTGGTTTGACCGACTGTACTGGAATTCCTAAAGACTCCTAAACTCTTGTCCATGAAGGAGGTGTGATGTGACTGCAAGGTCGTGCCTTAGTCCAGCATCCGATGTATGGCTCTCTTCCCTCTTGAGCTTATCGCGGTGTACCAGATCCATGGTGAGGGGTGGTGTTCCTCGAGGCTTGCACCTCATGGTGATGTTCCCACACGGTCGATTTTGGAATGCTCGGATGGTTGAAATGATCGGAATGGAGGTTCTCACTTTTGACGGCCTATGATTATTGGTTGTGGAGCGCTTTCCCTGTGACATGATGTTCTGGAACTGTGCCCGAGGCTTCCCTGACCTGTTCATGTTCTACTATCACCGTGTAGGAAATCCCACACCTGGAAGCAGGTGTCTCATTAGATTTGGTAGTGTATTATCTTGTGCAATAATGTCACAATCCCTCCCCTCAGTCCCCTCAGTCACCTCTACCACTCGGTGCTGGAATTGAATTCTAATAATCCCACACTTTTTTTTGAATACATTGTCAAGGCTCTTTGAGAGCTAACACACAACACAACAGCATGAGAGAGGGGTGGGAGAGGAAGGACAAAACAATGGGAACAGACATTAGGAGATCTGTGGAAGGAGAGGGATGGGCAGGGAACACGGGGTAACAAGATGGACACTACAGGGACTTTCAGGAATGAAAGCAGGGAATTTGAAGGAGGTGGGTTGGGGTGGATTAACGGGGATAGAAGCAGAGTGTGTAGTTGGGAGAATAGTGGGTGAGGAAAGTGAAAATAGGAATTGATGGTAATCGGGAGAGAATACAAATAAAGCGATCGTACACCTAGACGGGAAGGACGGGTAGGCCTCAGGAACCCGATAAGATAGGTGGATGAAAACTCACAAAGTAGCATGATTTTTGAAACAAAACCGAACTAGGAACACACAGAAACATGTCAGTGAGAAAATAAACAGTTAAAACGGAACAAATAACAACCGGAAACTTAACTTTGAGAAAGTCTGCGGGGACCCCTGAAAGAACCAGCCGTAGCCTCAAAACCCAGAACCGGAAATGATCGTCTTTTAATCATCTCTGTTCGTCCGTCTGTCCGTCACGCTATCTCCTAAACAGTTGGGCAGAAATTCACCAAACTTGGTAGTTGTTATCACCACATGGAAAGAAGATGCAAGAGTTGTGTCATTTTTGACCCTGCCCTCCTGGAGCATGGTCAAAAGGTCAAATACCAAAAACTGCAATTACGGGCACATTTTAAAATGAAACTTTGTATCTTCAATTCATGTTTGGGGGGGACGCATGAAATATGGAACGATTCTTTTTTGGGGGGGGGTGGGGGTGGGATTTGACCCCCCAGTTTCATGCCCCAGGGGCCAGATCACAGTGGTCAAAGCAGAAGAAAAAAAATTAACTCCATATTTGATATTGGATCAATCCTGGTGGAACGTTTTGTCATCTTTCAACTTTGCTTTTGGTGGGAAGCTTGGGGATTTGCGATGGAACGCCATGGACTTCACTCCAGTTTTAAACTGCTGTCACGTGGTGCATACTATGTGACGTAAACCAAACCTTATCTCGGGGCCTGAAGTATAAAATCTTCCCTTATACCTTTTGGGACAAAGATCGTCTGTCATTGGACATCATGCCCTTCCCTGTCTTTTTGAGGGCCTTGTTGCAAGCCTTAAATGGGAAAGAAATGATTGAATGAAAGAATGAAGTGTTTTCGAATCTATTTTGAATGACCACAAACTTGTCACCTGGTAATAATGTTGTGGGCCGGGTATCGGCGACGAGCACGACCGCTAGTTGGAGCAGCGGAGTCGACTCCACTGAACACCCGGAATTCAGATCGTTACCCTCGGATAAACTCCGAAGGTACGGGTCCCTTACAGGACCGTGAATCATCAATAATTCAGCCACGTGGGACAGGGTTATTTTCCAATCTTCAAAATACCTAGAGACCCACGTGGCGAAGCTACCGAGGAATCCACACCCTCGACGGAGCTCGAGCGAACGAGCCGTGAGCGTGCTCGAACCATGCGTAACCCGAGCGGATGGTTACCGAGGTCCGTCGGTCCAAATCTACAACTACGGCGGCAACGCCTTTTTAATCACCCAACACGCACCGTGCTAAACCAATGAAGGAAAGGACAAAGACGAGCTGAAACATTCAACAATAGGGGTATTTATTTACAATAGGTGGGAAGAACACATAAAGGGCAGAGTTAAACCGACTATAAAGGATGCAAATAATACAGCAAAAAGCACTTAACCAGTTGCTACTTAAAGACGGGCCCACAGGACACACACACACGCACACACAAAATAAATGGACCTCAATGGTCTTTATTCGGCTCTCCAGCCACGGAGGATAGTTCGGCTGGAGTCAGGACGACTGGCTACCAAGCCGCGAGCGCGCGGCTGGACGTCCACCCCTTCCCGGAGTTCCGGTCGCCAAAAGACCGACCAGGGCTGCCAGACCAGACCAGTGCAGCGCCGAGATATGCGATCCGAGAACCAGACCAGCGCCAGCAAGATGGGACCAGACCAGCGTCGAGCAGACCAGAAACCAGACCACGTGCTCGCGCAGATGGGGCGCAATTATTTGTTCTCATTTCTTTCGTCGTCCTTTCTTTCGTCGTCCTTCTCCGCGCGCGTCCGCTCATGCGTGGCCTGCTCTAAATTGGCGACCGCGTGTCGAGGCTCCGCCTTCTTGCAAAGGACCGCCCCGGCTCTGATCCGCTCGTCGCCCATTGGCCGCAAAATGACGCATTCTCTCATTTGGCGCCAGAACGAAACGCTTCGTGAGCGCGTGAACAGCGCGGACAATTCCTCGCGCAGTGTTGTTGTTGGCGTTGTCGTAGTTGGTTGATGTAGGTGTCGTAAAGGATGTAATAAACCTGACTAGAAAATAACTCGTAGCACACACATGTAATTCCCATTAGACACAGGGGATGGATTCTAACTATAAACACATACTTATTGAAATAACTAAGCTTAGGGACTGCTATCTGTGTGCACAAGGTTTCCAAATCCGCAACAATAATACCCCACGGTTGAGTTTGGATTTTGGAATCTGTCATCCCCATTCCCCTCATTTTTCTTCCCACCTTTCTGTCTGCAGGGAGGAGAACCGGCAGGAGCATCGCCGCCAGGGCGCAGAGCCCCCCATCTCTGAGTGCAGAAAACAAGTTATCTCCTTTGAACAGTAGCTGTTGGACTTTAGCATCGTTGGCCCCACCACACCTCTTTTAAACCCAACCCTCCCCCCCCCCCCCAAACCATTTTCCTCCTTCGTATTCTTTCTGATGGAGGAGAGTAAATACTCATTTGTACAGGAAAGATGACATGAAGAGATGTAATAATAACTTGTTGCCTTTAATGATATCCTTTTGAGCTTTTGTGCTTATTCCCAGTACGGTGGCCCATTTTGGGTCCACGTGATTGCTGACCTATTGGCCCAGAGAATGGGTTTCATTGAGTTCTGCATTTACACCTCATTCCATTGGTTAAGTCTCAAGCAGCATCGGCCGAACCATCTCACGGGCACGTGACTGAAGAGCTACTGGTGCATCATCTCATGAACAAGTGACTTGGACCATGGTGTGCGAGTATTTTCGGTTACTTTTTAAAAACCAGAACGGCACTCGATAGAGCGCATACTGCCACCAGGCTGAGCAGTTTACGTTTTGTGTCCCACCGATAGGCCGGATCTGGATCCGGACCTTCACTAAAATCGAATCGGCTTATTCTTGTCACCTACCCAACTCATCCACCAAATCTCGTCCGAATCTGTCCACAACGTCTTGAGATATCGCGCTACATATCATTTTCGGCCCATTCTCTCAATGGTGAAGAATCACTTCAAAAAATTCTCCGATCCAGATCCGGATCTTCAGCAGAGTCAAATCAAATCGTCCTTTTCACGCACAGCCATCCTGTCCACCAAGTTTCTTCCAAATCCGTCCAAAACATTTTGAGATGTCCTAAACAGACATAGATGAAAACATTAACCTCCGTCCATCTTCGGTGGTGAAGGTAATTAGTGGAGACCAGGTAAGTGATTCTTGTTTTGTTTTTTCAATAGAATTGCTCAAATAGTGATACAAGCACAAACTTTGGCATTCATGTTCTCTTTATGTTACTTGTGAAGAGAGAATATGTTGGCCACTCTCATATATTCAAAATGTTCGTCTTTTTCATGATGGCCGACATGGGTTGGTTTCACTTAAACACCTCTTCGTCGACATTGACAGCGATTTTCAATATGAATGATGGTACTGTCAATTTGCATGCTTTTTAGCTAATCCATCAACTGCTAAACTTATCAAACACTTATTTAAATCATTTGCTTCCCTGGTTTTGAGTTTTGTGGTATCCTTGATGTGGATACTTCAACAGATTATGATTGTTTTGATATTGCTTACTAAATGGGTTGTTGATGTGTTTTAGAAGAGGTATCACTTTCGTTTCGGCAGTTAGCTCTGTTCTCGAGATGAACTACCTGGCTCTGGTCCTCACGACTTACCTAACTTTCACAATGGCTCCAAGAAGTTGCTTGTGCAACGGCCAAAGCCCACTAAACGGCATTGGCTTGCGTGCATGTGTGCCTGATAGAGTACATGTACGTCATTGGGAACGTATGAATGGAGGTAGATGTGCGATAACATTGGAACAATCTCATCAAAGTAAGAGCTATATTAAAACGGTAATTATGAATGCATTACCAGGACACAATGGTGATATCGCTGCCGTGAAACTCAGCACAGGGTTCAGTATCAGTTAATTTACTTGTATAACATGTTTGTCAGTAAGCTGGTCTCCCAAATGCGATCTAATATACCCCAAATCGGTTGGACAGCCACATCGGTATTGACAGGATGTGCCGGTCCGGTCGAACCGAGCAAAAGACGAGGGGTCTTTCATCATCCAGATGATGTACGGATTACACGGCCAGTCAAAACCTAGACTTGAATCCCATTGACAATCTGTAGGAAGACCCTGAAGATTACTGTTCGACGCTCCCCATCCAACTTGACAGAGCTTGAGCAAATCTGCAAGGAAGAATGGGGGGGAAATCCCCAAATCCAGGTGTGAAAAGATGATAGACATACCCAAGAAGACGTGAAGTTTTAATCGTTGCCAAAGGCGCTTCTACCAAGTATTGACTCAGGGGGTTGAATACTTATGTAAATTAGATATATCTTTTAAATTAATTTGGAAAAATTCTCAAAACATGTTTTCACTTTGTCATTATGGGGTATTTTGTGTCGGGCGGTGACAATTTTTTTTAAAATTTAATCCATTTTAAATTTGGCATGTGACAAAGTCAAGGGGTGTGAATACTTTTTGAAGGCACTGCACATCTACATTTCTATGGGTATGACCACACACCAAGCCGAAAATAATTTGAAAGAAAGCGAAAGCATGGTCAGTGACCAGTGATCCTCATCTCCCACGTCTGTTTCTTGCTGGAGGATTCAGTGATAAACGAAAAACAATTATGTTCGACTCCACGAGAGTCGAGCCTGCACCAAACCTGCAGTCGTGACAGGAGGAAGCTGATCAGCTGACTATTCTCATGTGCTTTACATTTGTTACGGATCAATGTAAAAGTTACTTGTTCAGTTCACTCCAGTATACAACATGTACTGTGGTAAAAGGGAACTGAAATTAAATAAGTATATCCTGTGTCCATGCAGCCTTCGATCCAATAACTTGCTGTGGGGTTGGACATTGAGGAAAGGAATTTGAATGTGTTTTGGCTAATGTGTACTCCCACATGAAAGAGAAATGTACTTGGGGAAGGATGTATTATGGGCTGTATTAAATTTGTGTTTGAGCACACCAAACTGAAACGTGGCCACAGACCTCTGCAATGGATCTTGGAGTGAAAACATCTGGACCTGTTCGATGCTGGATCCCAGACTGACCGTCGAGCTAGGATCATAAGTGACGGACAGCTTACCTTAGAGCTTTAGGAGGACACGATATGAATTGAGGAGCAACGGCTGTGCTGCACATCCTGCGGCAGATTGAGTTTTAAAACCGGCTCACCCAGCAAAGATGGAATGGAGAGTGCTGCATGCGAACCGAAACTGGTTCTGTTACTCCAAAGCCTTGACAAGACGCAGCTTCACCCCGCAAAGCCGGCTACTCTGACCAGCTGGTCGGAACTTGATGAATCTGCTGCTTTGCTGGTGTCTCGGAGACGACATCCAAACAGGCTTCTTCTGTCTGATCGCATAAAGACGTTCCCTCAGTCTTCATACTTTAGCAGCCAGTACACATTTTGGTTCTTAACAAGCGTGCAGTTTCCAAATTCAACGCCGCTCAGCTTGATCTGTGGACTCGGATTCATCTGCTTGCTTCAGTGATACCAAGCTCACCTTGTGACCGGCCGGTCGGACTTCGGACTTCAACCTGTACACACCAGCTGGACAAGATTGTTCGAACGTGTTCTCAGCCGACCTTTCGACCATTTGTAACCGGCTGAAGTTTATTTTTACGAACTGGTTACCTGAGCTAAGTTACCACCCTGAAAGTCGTAAGTCAACTCATTGTGATATTTGTGCTTTTATAATCTTGGGATTTTGAAATCAATGAATGTTTTTTCAGTGTTAAGTGGTGTTTTACAGAGACATTAGGGATTGATAAATATTACTTGTTAAATATCCTTCTGTCCCCTGCCATACGTTGGTTGATTGGACATGTTATTGTCTGTAAATTTTTTCCACTGTGCTACCCTCTGGGTAGCGTGCACTCGCATTGTTGCCTCGAGGAAGTATGTAACAGTGCAGAAGTGCTTGAAGCTGACCGTTTCACAGTTCACACTAACGATACAGATGTAATTGTTCTCAGGATTTATGACTGCAGCAAGTATCCGGTCATAAATCCAAATATATGCATTCTGATCCATGACATTATGAACCATGTTTGAGAATGGAGGTGTCTTCTGTCATTCTTCCATGCGATTATCTGGTAAAGATGACACAACCTTCATATGTGGAATTGGAAAAAAAAATATTTATGGAGGACATTGAAGTCAATGCATACAACACCATTTGAAACATTTTCAGAAGAACCAGATGACTTGCCAAACAAAGTTCCTCAATACTTGCTAGATTCCTGTAAAACATTGTTATCAAAGCCTATGGTGGCAGCCAATGGACACACTGGCAAGTATAAGAACACAAACGTTCTTATCTGGTTCATCTGGCATACTTTTGGGACTTCCACCTACTGATGACGCTTTCGAACAACACAAAGTGGGCCACACTTTCGACTGTATGCGATCTCACCATAGGGCGAAGAATAATTTTGTCTCTCAAGGGACACTGGATACCATTGACCAGAGTCGCAGGGCCAGGCTTAATGGCAAAGCTGAGTTGTTCAGAGAGTTCATGCGTAAAACTGTACGTGCGCTGAGGGTGGACAAGGAGGCCTATGTGCGAGGAATCTGTGAGGGGGTGGAGCATCACCTGTGGTCAAGTGATTCACGTCCTGCTTCGAGGGGAATTTGTGCATTACGTTCCTCCAAACCCATCCCTTGGTGTACCGCAGTTAGAGCAGAGGGTGGTGGGCTCTTGACAGAGCAGATTGAAGTGAAAGCCTGCTGGGCCAGTTACTTTGAGCCAGACCAGGCTGATCCACCAGCTATCGAGTTGGATGTCAGGGATGTTACTATCCCTATTGCTGACCCTCCAATCAACTGTGATCCACCTTCGTTTGTGGAAACACAGGCTGCGGTGAACCGGTTGAAATGGGATAAAGTGCCAGGGATCTGTGGCATCCATGCTGAATTTCTCAAGGCTGGTGGAAATGCTGTACTCGTGTCGTTGCATGCAGTTCTGGCTTCTTGAACACAGGCACCATCCAAACACTGCAATAGAGGCCTTGTTGTCCCTCTTTGGAATGGGAAGGGTGATCGCCAAGACTGCAACAACAACCGAGTTGTAACGCTGCTCTCAGTGCCGGGCAAGGTCTTTGCTCAGATAAATTGAGAGGGTTCGCCACCATCTTCTTGAGCACCAGCGCCCAGAGCATTTAAGCTTTACACCAAAGAGGTCAACGATTGACCGTATCCTTGCTCTTCGGGTCCTCACCCAATGCAGATGAGAGTTTCGGCAGGGGCTGCTTGCAGCCTATGTTGATCTCTGTAAAGCGTTTGATTCAGTGAATGGGGATGTCTTCTGGAGGATTCTCGGTCTTTGGGGTGCCATCAAAAGTGATTGATCTGATGTCTGAACTATACTCTGGTACTGAGAGTGCTATGAGATGTGGTACCATCTCTGACTTATTTCCAGTTGTTACTGGAGTTCGTCAGGGGTGTGTACTGGCCCTCACACTTTTCAGCACTTGTATGGACTGGATTCTGGGGAGGATATCAGAGAGATCAAACTGTGGTGCATCGATTGGGAATGTCAAGATCTCTGACCTTGATTTCACAGACGATGCAGTCATATTTGCGGAGACTTGATATCCTTTTGGGGGCCCTCGAGGTGCTGACTGAGGAGTCTGAGCTGCTGGGATTACGGGTTTCCTGGGTCAAAACTAAGATCCAGGCTTTCAATGACATCTTGGATGCTGCTATGTCGTCTGTACCTGTTTGTGGTGAGAATGTTGAGGTCACAGAGAGATTCACATATCTTGGCAGTGATATTCATGTGTCTGCTGGCTGTGGGCCAGAAGTCAATAGACGTCTGGGTCAGGCCTGGGGAATCATGGATTCACTGGATCATGGCGTGTGGCGCTGTCGGTTCCTGTGCAGGAGGATGAAAATCCGAGTTTTTAAGTCCTTGGTGCTTCCAGTCTTGCTCTGCGGATGTGAGACTTGGACTCTGACCAGGGATCTGAGACGTAGACAACTTCTTCAGTACCAGATCTCTTCTGAGAATCCTTGGCTACCGGTGGTCAGACTTTGTGTCCAATGAGCGGTTGCTGAGAGAGTTTCAGATGAGATTTGTTTCCTGTATCACCTGCTCACCAGATTCTCTCAGCGAGGGAGCCTCGTGAGTGGAGGAGGCCAATGGGCTGACCACGTGCCTCATTGCATCAGGTTGATTGGCATCTTAAGGAGATGGGGATGGTCCAGGCATCTGCCTGGGAGACGGCCAGACGGAGGCCCCTGGAGTACCAGCAGAAAGTGGATGCAGTGACGCGCTGCTTTGGCGCATGCTCCCAGACCTGACCTGACTCTGCGATGATAGCCATTCTTCCCACTAGTTCAACCACCAGCACTCCCTCTGGTGTCCTTTGGTTGGATAGTGTTTGAAAATCAATCTGCCCCTATTAGGTTGGTTGCAAACCTGTTCCTAACATGACTTTTGTACTGTACTTAGAAAAAGTCATTAAATGCAAGAAAAGATGTGTGGGCAACTGTGCCTGCAGCAAAAGTCAAGTTCCTTGCTCTAGCAGCTGTGTGTATACCAAAGCCGGCTGGACACCTGTTCATGAGCTATATATATTTCCACCAAGATGAAAGTGATGACTATCTGTAATTATAATATTTTGCTTTGCATCCTGAAAAAGGAGTTTGGTTAATATTGTCTATGGTCTATGACAAATAGACCTGTGTAAAAGGCTAAATGTATTAGTAATTCCATTTTTCTGTCCACTACCTGTATATTATACACATATTTCATGTAAACACCAATGTAAAGTCACCTAATAGCGTGTTGGGCCACCACATGCGACCACCATTGTGTGTGGCCTGCATGTACCATGACATATAGCCCACCAGCATCTGGAATTATGCAAGAGGGATGCGGCACCATTCTTCCACGAGAAAGTCAATCGAATGACACCTGTTTGATGGAGGTGGAAAACGCTGTCTTGGGCGTTGTTCCAGAATATCCCATGAATTATTGATTGGGATCAGATCTGGTGACTGACAAGATCATAACATATGGACAAAATCAGTGTCATGCTCATCAAACCATTGGG
The DNA here is from genome assembly GCA_035128595.1 of Eptatretus atami. Lineage (NCBI taxonomy): Eukaryota > Metazoa > Chordata > Myxini > Myxiniformes > Myxinidae > Eptatretus > Eptatretus atami. Next base: position 65,442,838 of record CM068968.1, on the reverse strand, counting down.
TACTGACAAGATCATGACATATGGACAAAATCAGTGTCAGGCTCATCAAACCATTGGGTGATCACACGTGCTCTGGATAGGGGCATTGGGGATTGTTTTATTTTTTAATGGCCTCAGCCTTTTCTATTGAAAAATTAAAATCAAAAACTCCAGAGCCAGAAATCAAAACGAGTCAATAACAATCAAAAGTCAACAATAATAAATCAAAACAAGTCAATAACAATCAAAAGTCAACAATAATAAATCAAAACAAGTCAATAACAATCAAAAGTCAACAATAATAAATCAAAACAAGTCAATAACAATCAAAAGTCAACAATAATAAATCAAAACAAGTCAATAACAATCAAAAGTCAACAATAATAAATCAAAACAAGTCAATAACAATCAAAAGTCAACAATAATAAATCAAAACAAGTCAATAACAATCAAAAGTTAACAATAATAAATCAAAACAACTCAATAACAATCAAAAGTCAACAATAACAAGTCAATAATTATAGGTGGTGTGAAGAACTTCCTGCAAGAGGAACAATAAATCAAAACATGTCAATAACAATAATCAAAACAAGACTTGGTGGCAGTGGCGATGCACCGTAGTGAGCCAGTTTCAAGCATGTTGAGTTTGCTATCTCAGTGAGAATCCTGGAAAGATCTCATCATGTCATGACAATGAGTGGATGCCAAACAAAAAACAAAAAAAAATCGTTAACGACGAGAAAGCATCTGAAAATGCAAAGCCCGTCTGTGTCCGCTTTGTACTCGAACTAAACTTGACGAAAATGAGTTTAAACAAAAAACATTGTACATTTTATTAATTTGTGGTCTCCACAATCTCATAATAAAGGTTGATTGAAGATTTGATGACAAAAGGTCAATTGGCAAAAATGGCATGGACATACACACGGAATGGAATCTCAGTGGTAAACAAGGATTTTAATTAAAACATTCATGGCTGGTGTACTACTTAACTTATGACATCATCTTTACAATCCTTTCTTCCCCATTTGGAGTAGAATGAAATGTGCTAAGTTTCAAATTTTTTTCTGATCAGGGCTTTCAGATAGAATGCTTTAATTTTTTGTATTTAAGCCAAGATGATTGCCATATCACGTGACCTATGATGTCAATTATAATTAAAATATTCTCCATGGAGGTGGTCACTCCTACCCTGAAAATTGTGTCAATCGGCCAAGTGGTCGCTGAGAAAAAATAACGTTAAGAAATCAGGTCAAAAAAAAGGGTCAAATAATAATAATACTAATGAAAACCATTTCAATAAAATTATTAATTTGTCTTCTCCATATTCTCATAATAAATATACTTAATGTTCATACCCTTAGAGGTGTGCTCGCGTTATCTTTGGATGAAGGTGACACTATTGCGTGTGACTTCTTAGAGTCACACTGAGGTGAACAGAAGCTGCTATCCCTACGCAGGAGAGACTTCCTTCGAGGTCTGCTACGAGAGATTCCGATGAAATCGTTCTACAGAGTAGTACCATGAAAAATATGCGTTTGCCTCATAACGGCACAAATGACGTACAAATGTCATCAGCTTGACATATCTAGAAAGCATCTCATCGAGGTGTTCATTTGAGGTATTACACGATATGGTACCTAAGAATTTCAAAATTTGACCTTGGGTCAAAATATTTCGACCTTAGCGCTAACATATGAAGGTCAAAGCAATCGCCACCAAAAACTAATCAGCTGAGCGCCAGACCATATACTACATTCCATAAAGTTTGGAGATGATTCGATTAACAATTACTCAAAAATAACGGTTTCGGCGACCTCCATGATTTACGCGCAAAGTGACCTTGACCTTTATGTGTGCTGAAGGGTATTGTAATAAATACTCACGATATGTGTACCCACAGAGGTTTCCCGATGAGAATTGTGCTCTGCAGAGTGTAATAAAGGTGAAAAAATCCAATGATTACAGACAAACAAACAAAAAAAACTTACCAAGTAACAGATCTTGCAAAAAACTTCGTTTGGCAAGATAATAATAAATCATGGTCAAGGTCAGTTGTCCGATCAAAGCGGGATTGCATCAAATTGTGGACGTCTTTGGTTAGTCCCTCGGTCATTCTACTGCCAGCAGTATGAAGTGGCATCCTAGTTATTGTTCTCTTATTATTTTATTTGGAAGGGCACCACACAACAGTACAAACCAAACTAGCGCGCAACAGCACCTTGGCGCGGATTATATCCACTTGAAAGGCAGATACTCCGGTCCCCGAGCCAATTAACTGGCAGCTTTTCAACAATATATTAAGTAATAGGCGACACGTCCAAGAGAGATAATTCTGCTAAGGGTATGCGAATCTCAGGAGGGGGCGCGGTCTGAATTGCTCTTTTTCTTGTTATATGACGGTTCCTCTTTAGCATTAAGTTTGCCATGCCCTGCAGTGTCCGCAGCAACACAGGGTTTTTATGCAATCCCACTTCTGCCCATGTGTCCACTGTAACCGACAGTCCCATACCGCTATGTTTAATCTTTTATTAATTTTTAAAAACCAATTTGCCACCGCTTTATTCTGTTCATACAAATTTTTAACATATGGAAGAATATGGAGAAGAGCAAATTAATAATTTTAATTGAAATGGTTTCATTAGTAATTATTCAATTATTCATGATCCCTTTTTTTTTTGCCTGATTTCTTAACGTTATTCTTTTTCTCAGCGACCACCATTCTGCCCGACGATTAGACGCCAACAACAATTTCTCAGAGGTAGGATAGTGACCACTCTCCGATGGAGAATATTTTAATATAACTTGACATCATAGGTCATACGTGATATGGCAGTCAATCTTGGCTTAAATATCAAAAAATTAAAGCATTCCTATCTGAAAGCCCTGCATCAGAAGAAAAAACCTTTTATTTGGTATTTGCAAACTTAAGCACATTATCACTTCTACTCGCAGCAATGGGTAAGAAAGCGATGGTAAAGTTATAGATTGAATCATCAGTTAACTGTAGGGTAACATACTCATGTAACCATGAATGTTTTTATAATTAAAATACCTTAGTTTACCACTTAAGAGATTTACCATTCCGATGTGTAATGTCCATCACATTTTATGCACCGAATGTTGACCTTGTTGTGGTTGTTGCATCGAAATTGGCTTGCATCAACTCTTTATTATTGAGGTAGTTGTGTAGCCATAAATTAATAATTTGTACAAGAGTGTTGTTGTTTGTTGTGAATATATCTGCATTTTCGTCATAGTTGTGGTTAGTTCGATGTAGCTAGCGGAGCCAGACGGGGTTTTGGCATTTTTTCAGATGCTTGCTCGTCGTTAACGATTTGTTTGTTTTTTTGTTTTTTGTTTGTGCTTACCTCGAGCTGCATTGGTCGGATATGAATGTGTATTGGGATGCTTTTCCAGGTATTCTCTATCTGATTACAATGCTGCGAGAACTCAACTAGTGCTTGATATAACTTGGGGCTCGATCTTACGGGTGCTATATCGCCAGCTGTCCACCTGTCTGTGTCTGTATTGAAGTCTTTGTGTTCTTTGTTTTATTGCTTATTGTGTATACATGTTTTGTGATCTTTTATGGTTCCCTTAGGCAGATGTTCGTTCTATACAGCCACGCGATAAGTTTAATTCCTGTGACGTTTGTTATTGTTGAGGTTTGAGTTGCTTATTGACTTGGTTGATTTTATTATTTCGGTTAACTTTTTGATTTCGTTTATTGGACTTGTTTTGATTTATTATTGTTGACTTTTGTCATTGGTGTTTTATTCGTGGTGGTACTTTGGTTTTTTGATTGTATTTATTGTTTGTATCCTTTGGTGATATGTTATTGACTTGCTGTTTTTAATTGTCTATTTGATTGTTGACTTTTGTATATTGTTATAATGAGTTGTTTTGATTGATTACTTGTTGACTTCTTGTATGTGTGTCATTCTGGGAAGACTTCATTTTGGTTGAGTTGTATTATTGGTGTTGACTTTTGGATTGTTATTTGGAACTTTGTTGTTTTGGGATTTAGTTATTGTGGGGTAGTTTGTATTGTTTATTTTGACTTGTTTTGATGTTGTATTCTATTTGTTAGAGCTTTTGATAGGTTGTTCATGTTTTGTGTGTGTGTGATCTTTGTTTTGAGGTATTTATTGAGTTTGTGTTGTACTTGGTTGTGTATTGTTGATTTGATAGTGTTGTTGCTTTGTGATTTTAGTTGATTGTTGTGCAAGTTTTTGTAGTTGTTATTGATCGGTGTTCGTTTTTTGAATTTTATGTTAGTTGTGTTTTTGATTGTTCTGATTGTTTTATTGGTGTCCCTTTGTGTCTGTGACCTTGGTTTTGTATGTGTGATTAGTTGTTCTTGATCGTCTTTTTGATGTTTATCCTCTGTCCTGTGTTATGGTGTCTTCGTTGTTGTGAACTTTAGTTTATTCCGCTTGACAATTTTGATTGTTTATCAGTGTGTGTGACTTGGTCTTTTTCGAGGAGTTGTAGTTATGTTGGTTTGACTATTTGTGTTTGTTATTTAAGATCTTGTTGTTTGGTTGATTTTATTTATCGTTTATAGCTGTTTTTGATTGTTTTGACTTGTCTGATTATTATTACTTTTGTTTTTAGACTTGTTTGAGTTATTGTTACTTTGTGTTATGGATGTATGTTATGATTTATTATTGTTATTGTGTAACTCTGTTGTTGATTGTATTATTCTTTGTTGTTATTGACTTGTTTTTGATTTATTATTGTACTGTTGTTATGTATTTATTAACTCGTGGTTGTTTGATTGTGTTTATGGGTGACTGTTTTTTTTGATCTTAATTAATCTAGTCCTACTATTTGATTGTTATTGACTTGTTTTATTGATTATTATTGTTGACTTTTGATTGTTATTGACTCGTTTTGATTTATATTGTTGACTTTTGATTGTTATTGACTTGTTTTGATTTATTATTGTTTGACTTTTGTTGTTATCATGGACACTGCAGTTTTGATTTATTATATGTTGACTTTTGATTGTATTGTGACTTGTTTTGATTTATTATTGTTGACTTTTGATTGTTATTGACTTGTTTTTGATTTATTATTATTGACTTTGATTGTTATTGTACTCGTTTGTATTCTGGCTCTGGAGTTTTTTATTTTAATTTTTTAAATAGAAAAGGCTGAGCCATTAAAAAAAAACAATCCCCTGCCTATCCAGAGCACCGTGTGATCACCCATTGTTTATGATGGCCTGACACTGATTTTGTCCATATGTCATGATCTTGTCAGTACCCACATGGTTTGATGAGCATGACACTGATTTTGTCCATATGTTATGATCTTGTCAGTCACCAGATCTGATCCCAATCAATAATTCATGGGATATTCTGGAACAACGCCCAAGACAGCGTTTTCCACCTCCATCAAACAGGTGTCATTCGATTGACTTTCTCGTGGAAGAAATGGTGCCGCATCCCTCTTGCATAATTCCAGATGCTGGTGGGCTATATGTCATGGTACATGCAGGCCACACACCAATGCTGGTCGCTAGGTGGTGGCCAACAACGCTATTAGGTGACTTTACATTGGCGTTACATGAAATTGTGTATATAATATACAGGTAGTGGACAGAAAATGGAATTACTAATACATTTAGCCTTTTACACAGTCTATTTGTCATAGACCATAGACAATATTAACCAAACTCCTTTTTAGGATGCAAAGCAAAATATTATAATTACAGATAGTCATCACTTTCATCTTGGTGGAAATATTTATAGCTCATGAACAGGTGTTCCAGCCGGTTTGGATAACACACAGCTGCTAGAGGCAAGGAACTTTGACTTTTGCTGCAGGCACAGTTGCCCACACATCTTTTCTTGCATTTAAATGACTTTTTCTAAGTACAGTACAAAAGTCATGTTAGAAACAGGTTTGCAACCAACCTAATAGGGGCAGATTGATTTTCAAACACTATCAACAAAGGACACCAGAGGGAGTGCTGGTGGTTGAACTGTGGGAAGAATGGCTATCATCGCAGAGTCAGGTCGAGGTGGGAGCATGCGCCAAGAGCAGCGCGCACTGCATCCACTTTCTGCTGGTCACATCGGCCTACCGTCTGCTGCCGTCTCCCCAGGGAGATGCCTGGACCATCCCCATCTCCTTAAGATGCCAATCAACCTGATGCAATGGCACGTGGTCAGCCCATTGGCCTCCTCCACTCACGAGGCTCCCTCGCTGAGAGAATCTGGTGAGCAGGTGATACAGGAAACAAATCTCATCTGAAACTCTCTCAGCAACCGCTCATTGGACACAAAGTCTGACCACCGGTAGCAAGGATTCTCAGAAGAGATCTGGTACTGAAGAAGTTGTCTCCGTCTCAGATCCCTGGTCAGAGTCCAAGTCTCACATCCGCAGAGCAAGACTGGAAGCACCAAGGACTTAAAAACTCGGATTTTCATCCTCCTGCACAGGAACCGACAGCGCCACACGCCATGATCCAGTGAATCCATGATTCCCCAGGCCTGACCCAGACGTCTATCGACTTCTGGCCACAGCACAGCAGACACATGAATATCACTGCCAAGATATGTGAATCTCTCTGTGACCTCAACATTCTCACCACAAACAGGTACAGATGACATAGCAGCATCCAAATGTCATTGAAAGCCTGGATCTTAGTTTTGACAGGAAACCATAATCCCAGCAGCTCAGACTCCTCAGTCAGCACCTCGAGGGCCCCAAAAGGATCAAGCTCAATACCTGACTGCATCGTCTGTGAATCAAGTCAGAGATCTTGACATTCCCAATCGATGCACCACAGTTTGATCTCTCTGATATCCTCCCCAGAATCCAGTCCATACAAGTGCTGAAAAGTGTGGGGCAGTACACACCCTTGACGAACTCCAGTCACTGGAAATAGTCAGAGAGTCCACATTGCATCATAGCACTCTCAGTACCAGAGTATAGTTCAGACTCAGATCAATCCTTTTGTGCACTCCCAAAGACCGAGAATCCTCCAGAGGACATCCCCATTCACTGAATCAAACGCTTTACAGAGATCAACATAGGCTGCAGCAGCCCCTGCCGAAACTCTCGTCTGCATTGGGTGAGGACCCGAAGACGCAAGAGATACGGTCAATCGTTGACCTCTTGGTGTAAAGCTTAAATGCTCTGGGCGCTGGTGCTCAAGAAGATGGTGGCGAACCTCTCAATTTATCTGAGCAAAGACCTTGCCCGGCACTGAGAGCAGCGTTACAACTCGGTTGTGTTGCAGTCTTGGCGATCACCCTTCCCATTCCAAGAGACAAACAAGGCCTCTATTGCAGTCAGTTGGGATGGTGCCTGTGTTCCAAAGAGAGCACAGAACTGCATGCAACGACACGAGTACAGCATTTCCACCAGCCTTGAGAAATTCAGCATGGATCCAAGATCCCTGCACTTTATCCCATTTCAACCGGTTCACCGCAGCCTGTGTTTCACAAACGAAGGTGGATCACAGTTGATTGGAGGTCCAATAGGGATAGTAACATCGCTGAATCAACTCGATAGCTGGTGGGATAGCTGTGTCTGCTCAAGTAACTGGCCCAGCAGGTTTTCACTTCATCTGCTCTGTCAAGAGCCCACCACCCTCTGCTCTAACTGCGGTACACAACGAAGGGATGGGTTTGGTGGAACGATTGCACAAATTCCCCTCGAAGCAGGACGTGAACACTGACCAGAGTGATGTCCACCCCTCACAGATTCCTCGCACTAAGGCCTCATCCTCCACCCCAGCGACACCGTTAAATTCGTACAGTCCTATCGCAATGAACTCTCTGAACCAACTCAGCTTTGCCATTAAACCTGGCCCTGCGACTCTGGTCAATGGTACCAGTGTCCCTTGAGACAAAATTATTTTCTTCGCCCTATGGTGAGATCGCATACAGTCGAAAGTGTGGCCCACTTTGTGTTGTTCGAAGCGTCATCAGTAGGTTGAAGTCCCAAAAGTTGCCAGATGAAACCAGATAAGAAACGTTGGTGTTCTTATACTTGCCAGTTGTCATTGGCTGCCTCCATAGGCTTTGATAACAATGTTTTACAGGAATCTAGCAAGTATTGAGAGTTGTTTTGGCAAGTCATCTGGTTCTTCTGAAAATGTTTCAAATGGTGTTGTATGCATGACTTCAATGTCCTCCTAACTTTTTTTTTTCCAATTCCACATATGAAGGGTGTGTCATCTTTACCAAAGAATGCCATGGAAGAATGACAGAAGAGACATCCATTCTCAAACATGGTTCATAATGTCATGGATCAGAATGCATATATTTGGATTTATGACCGGATTGACTTGTCTGGCATGTCGCATAAATCCGAGTTGAGAACATATGTTTACATGCCTGTAGTTCGGTTATGTGGTGCGATGCTGTGAAAGCACACATGGTCAGACTTCAACTGGTGGGAAGACACACTTGCTTGCATCGACGTTACCCATGTTACTTCCTCCTGAGCCATAACTAACGCGAATAGGTGCAACAGCACTGACCTGGGGTTCCATCAGGAGGTGAAAAGAGACTAATAAGGCTCTCCCCCAGAGTGGTTGGAGGCTATACAGTGAAATGAAATTTAGTGTAAAGACTATGAACCATCAAACATTGTCTAATAAGTCACCACAGATGTGAGTAGAGACAAGGTAGACAGGAGAGATAAGTTTCCTTAACCAAAGGTGAGTTGTGGATTTATCAAATCTCAACCATAAAATGCGTTCTCCTGCTAACAAATCATCCACTCCAATTAACACTTTCGAATAAAAAGATCAATTCCGCGATACCATAGAAATATCAACCAAATCTCGAGTGAAGAAGTATTTGTATAGTAAGCACATACACTATTCACAATGAGAATTTGACTTACGACTAATTGAGGTGTTGGTAACTTATGCTCAGTTGTAGACTCGCACGTCGATGTGTCGTCAAAAAGTAAACTTCCACCGCTCCGGCTCTAAACGAATGGTCCGAAAAGGTCGGCTGAGAACACGTTCGAACAGATTCTGATTTCGCTAGCTGGTGTGTACACCGCGCTTGAAGGTCCGAAGTCCGACCCCGTCGGGCAGGCACCTATGGCCCCGTGGGTTGCACAGTAGTGTGAGCGTTTCGGTATCCACTGTGTGTGAATGCAATATGCAGACCGCAAGAGATTCCGAGTCGCCACGAGTATTCATTTGCTGAGCGGAAAGTGTGAATTTTGGAACACTGCACAGTCGTTCACCCTTGTTAACTAAGGTAAACAAGCAAAATTAAGTGTACTGTTGGCTGCCGTAAAGGGGGTTATGCCATAATGAGCTATGGGAGGGGCAACGCCCGGTCTCGTCTTATCCATGGCGATCAGAACAGAAGAAGCCTGTTTGGAATGTCGTTCCGAGACATTCAGTCACCCTGAGGTCCAATCAGGTGCTAGCAAGATTCATCAAAGTTCCCCGCACCAAAAGACTGGTCAGGACGTAACCCCTCTCGCGGCAAGTTCTTGCTGTGTGTCGTAAGCATAGACTGCCGACTGTCTTGTTTACAGAGATCTTAATTTTTGTGAGTAAACAGAAACCATAGTCTCTCTGGTGCTACTGCCAATCGCAGCACTCATTACATGAATGGTATTTAAAAACACAGCAGAGGCTGTTGCACTCTCCTTTCACATCGTGCTGGGTGAGCGGGTTTTAAAAGTTAAACGCAATCTGTGTTGTCGCCTCGCACGCGAATGTGGCAGAGAGGGTATTTGCCACCATATATGCCGTCTGGCTCCTCCAATTTCATAAAATACCAGTAGTCCTCCTGCTAACTTAAAAGGCCTCATAGAGGTAAGCTGTCCGTCACTCTAATGTAAAATTCCCACCTGAGAGCAAATCGGACTGGTAAAAATGGAAACTCTGGGATCACCAGCAATCGACAGGTCCAGATTTTTCACGTCCAAGATCCATTGCACGAGGTCTGTGGCGCCTTCAAAATACAACCACGGTTCATTTCCGGTGTGGCTGCAAACAACATAGCGCACATATTTAATAAATACAGCCCATAATAAACTTCCTCCACTCGCAAAGGAACATTTCTTTCTCATCGCATTGTGTCAACTATTGAGTGTGAACGTATAGCACACGCACATTAGCCAAACAAATCTGCCACCAAGGAGATTACATCAGCTATGGTTGCGAGGGGTAATAGCACACACCTTAAAATATAACCTTTTTGCTCTCATATGTCCATCCTTTTCTCCTCACAAGTTTAATTGATAGAAGCGTCAGGGCTCGCCAAATGGACACATACCTGGAAATATACTTATTTAATTTCAGTTCCATTTTAACACCTAATAACCAGGTAAACAATGAATAGTTAGTTAGATATCTAACCCTGGAGTGAACTGAACACAAATGCTAACTCTCTAATTGATGCCGTAAACAAATGTAAAGAACATGATAGCCAATCAGTCAGTGATTACTTGATCAGAAAGCTTCTCTGTCTTTATAGCGTTTCAAGCAGGTCGTCATTTTGGTGGCAAGGCTTCGACTCTCGTGGAGTCACAAAACAATATATGGTTTGTTCGTTTACTCCATTGTGTGAATCCTCCAGCAAAGGAAAGACCCAGCCACAGCGCTGGCTGATGAGGATCACTGGTCATCTGAGCCATCTATAAAGGTTTTGTGCTTGTCCGACTAAAAACAAGAACAAAAAACTCCAATAGAAGGAGTAAGTGACATATTGTACAATGGTCATGACAGCCAATCCGAAATCATTGCGGAAGAGTCATTTATGGAACCATGTATAAGGATTACCGTGGTAAGTTTCCCAGAATACTCCATAGATCTTCGGGAACAGCTCCTTCTCAGCAGCTTTCTGCGCTTTCTTTCATAAAATTATTTTCGGCTTTGGTGTGTTAGAGATCATAATCCCATGAGAATGTAGATGTGGCACCCGACAATGTCCTTCAAAAAAAAAAGTAGTTCACGAACCTGAGACACCAAACCGAAGCACCCTGGGTGAAAATCAAAGGCCCCTCCACTGCTTTGACCTAAGTTTGTCTGCTCATCATGCCCATAATGTAAAAAATAGCGTATTTTACATTAAAAACACATTGAAATCACCCCTGGAGCCCATTTGTTAAAACACTTTCCCAGTTTAAATTTAAAAATTATTTTAATGGGAAAAATGTTTTTTCTACTTTGGAGAACAATTGCAACTTGAATATGGATATGATGTAATTTCATTGCAAAGACTTTTCAATGTTAATCTGATAATGTGACACCTCAAGTTTTGGGCCGGCGATAGCCCAAACTACGTATTTTAACAACTCGGTCATAATATCGGTATCATTGATGGAGGGAAAAATCATTGTTACTGAGAGAAATTATTTTTCCCAAATAAAAATTTAATTTCTCACAATAGATATATCCATCTAATATATACATAAGATTACTCGAATGCAGTTTCTTTCAACGCTCGCCAACACTGAAGGTCATATACTTTGGTGCTCTTTAAGATGTTATGCACGCTCAGTTGTTTGTGGACGAGACAGAGATTAAATGTCTTTCATATCGTATTTTCTTGGTATTTATCCACCGGTCGCATGTGTCTATTGCAGAAGACTTTTTTCTTATACAATAAACACCTGGATTTGGTGGATTTCCCGTCCATTCATATACGTGAGAATTTAGATCATTCAGCTTGTTGTCAACGATGTGATGTGAGCTCTGAGAGATCGTCGGTGAACAGTAAATTAGGAACACCTGTCAGGGTCGGACTTGCACATGTTAATTTAAATAAGCCAGTTTCCACCTACCACCATAGATTTATTATCCTCCATCGGGACCGGGGCCCATCATCCCAGTCTCAGAGAGTCGTCTTCTCTGACTGGCCGTTCTCCCATGGCAGAAGTGTTGGTGCTGGCTCCTGAGCCAGATCTCACTTTTCGCGCCACCGACTCTCACTCTCCGACGAGTTCTGCATGGCATGATTAGAATGACATAGTGGACGGGTCGCACCACTCACACCCCGGACAAATGGATTACCGCCAGTCAACTGGCACTCCTCATTTTGCCTTGAACCTCCAAGAAATACGAATCGATGGGAGTTAGAGTACAACCCCATCTGTATTAAATTCAACACTTGGGCAAAGTCGGGATTTGAACTCCAGCGAGATCCTTGGATCCCAAAGCCCACCACCCAAACCGTTAAGGCAACAGGCCAGCAGTAGCCATGTTACACGCCTAGAATCCTCTGGTCGATGTGACTGCTGAGGTATATGCACACGCATATTCCAATGCCATAAATTCCCGACTAGGCGGTGTTATTCAACAATGAACACCCCATAAAAATCACTGTCCATAATGGTTAAATTCATTGACACGTGTTAATAAATCCTACAAATCTGACCCAAGACAAAGACACGTGGATTTGGACATAAGATGTTTTGCTTCAGTGAACCAAAATACTTTGTACTATGATCATAAAGATTAAAAAAAACACGGAAATCTAATATACAGTACCGATATAATGCCGAAGTTGCATGTATTATATGTCCTGAACGGAAGAATATATCATCGTAGACCCACAGCAGGTACTGTATATGTTGGAGTTGATACTTCATTTAAAAAGGTCTTGGGTCTGGACAGTCATGTCCACATGCGGACATCTATAATAATGATCATTCAGCATTATTTGGAATTTGTGGGCATTTCTGGTTGTGACACATGGTGTGTATAGCGGCTGAGGTTAGATTGGTTTCGCACCGCTATGCTGGAGTAAGAAACAAGACTGAAGTATAATCCCCACAAACTTACCACCTACTTGCTGAATTTGCACCTTCTGCTTCTTTTTCTGCGCTTTGTCCCACACATCAAACGCAATCCTCCAAAAAAAGAACAAACGCGCGCTACCTTCCCCATGATTTTCTGCAGTGGGTTCACACGATCCACGCATTAACCAGGTTTCCGGTTCTCGCGAAGCTATCTTAAATCCAGGATCACCGCTCAAGAGCTTCACACCATTTGTTCCGACAAGTAAGTCTTATATTACTAACCAAGTTCGGTCCTCTTTTATGAACTAACACCCCACCACATGCCCCGATGTCGGAAAAACTAGCAGGCTTCACTGACAACATGTTATACAAGTAAATTACGTTGATTACTGACCACACACCCACAACCTGCCTGCAATTGCGTTTGTAAATAAGGAGTAATTTGACACGATAAGAATGTCCTGTGCCTTTATGAAAAGTCTGGTTTGACAATATCATAAATAAAGTATAAAAGGGTAAAATGTACGGGTTGGAATTATTTTATTCCAAAAATATTCAGAGACTGGAAGATTTGATGTTTTTGAAGCAAAGAAAAGAGCATTGACTGTTTTTTTAAGTAAACATCCTCACATCGCGACCTAATATCTGTGTTAGCTCGCTGGTCACACTATTTTCTTAGCTTCTGTGGGACCTTCATGCATTTTGATCATCGGAATTACGCGGTGTTTATAATAATCAGCTCTTACTTTTCGGACACTGATGATTTCGCTTCCAATGTTATCCGTTGTCATGTTGGTATTGTTTCATTTAGGATGCGTGCGGATATCGACTAAAACTAAATAGGACGTAACTGCTGAATGTCCATTCCATCCTTTCCTCCGTCTGAACCGAGCGCAGTCTAGCGCTCTAAGACGTGCTCCCGAAAGCCTCCGCTGTGCACCTAGCTGCACTTCTGACTGGCTGCTAGAGGGTAGACTATTAAGGATCTTGTCTCTTAGTGTTGTATTTTATTCGATATTGGGCTTTTTCATTGCTATCACTCGCCCTGCCACTCGCATCTAAATTCTATATTTTTAAGATCCCAACACTTCAAATTTTTGGGAGCCTTTTATGTACATTTAATATTATAATCAACGTCAATAATTCAGGATCTATCTCCTGAAGTCAGTAAAGGCATGCGGAACGATCTCATTTACATGGTCACTTTCCTTAATACGTAGCAGTGAATTCCTAAACATTGGCGTGGCGTGTCGTGTCGTGTGTTGGATTTGTATTGTTTTGATATTTTTTGATTATCTGTTTTGATCTTGTTTTTTAATTAACTTTTGAGTATTTATAACCTTCACCGCTTTGTTTTCTCGCGAAACAGTCTGTACAAACTTCGGTGGCAAGGGTGAGCCGTGATACGTGGTATTTAGATGTGGAGCTTCGAGAGACGGGCTGGACGCCCTACACATTTTCCCCTTAAATGTGTGTGCCAAAATAGCGGACTAACAGCTTACAGCCTACGTTCGTACATTGATCCACAAGAAACACGACGTAAAGGTTTCGCTACACTTCATAATGGGCAATGGGGTTTTTTAGGAGTGTTATGTGATGCTGGCAAGTGATTGACATAAGAAGCGGGAGGAGTGAAGGACAGAACAGTCGTTTGTCTAAAGCAAGAAGATGGTGGCGCCTAAAACCCATTACTTAAATGCGTAGCGGGGTTGAGTTGGGTGTATCAGACATCAATCAAGCTTCAATTATATTTTTCTCACAAGTGACGCAAATGCTCACGCAAACCAGTATAACGTCCTAAGTATATCATGGTCTGTTAATTGTCAAGCACTTATATAATTATTGAGTTATTATTATAGAGAATCAGATCGACTACGCAGTCGTAGAAGTATTCGTGCTGATGCTACGAGTAATGTAATGGTAGGGACATATTATCATCATCGTGTAATTTTGATAGTTTTCTCTTCTTGCCACTAAACAATCTCTCTGTTTCGCGAGACTGTAGGAGGTTCTATCCCTCACATGAGGGCTTGTTTATGGAGGATCTATCTCAGATGATAGCAAATGTCATGGATTAAGCTTTTCTCGCATTGGTTAAGATCTATACATGCAGTGCACGCCCCTTGATATGGCTGTACCTGAGCAGAGAGATGGTGGGGTTTGCCATCAAGGTCGAATAGAATGTGAAAATGTTTTGTTCCTCCATGAAGGATGTGTTGTATCTGTTGGTGTAATAGGTTGACAATTGGACATGTTTTTACCTCACAGTCAGCACACTCTTATATGAGTATCTAAATTGTATTAAATAACGATGCGGACAAATCCAAAACCCTGGTTCGTACCATATTTTATTGTCAATTCTATATCTCTCTTCTCGCGAGCAATTCGCTTCAGCCCTGAAACATTCATCCGCTTTGGTTTTCCACCAAATGCATTGAGGGATCCAATTTCTGTAAACAACTCTCATTATAGAAAGTCATTGTGAAAGTTCTTCTCATAGGGTTCTACAGTCCAATGCTCAGAGGCCTGACATGCTGCAGTTGCAGATTCTTATGACAATGAAGGTCACCTAATTTATAGTTTTGTTAGGTATGGGGTTTGCCAAATTAATATGCAAAATAAGAATGATAATCACGTTCCATTTTTCACCACTTCTCAGAACGCAGCCCTTGTGTGACACTGCACGCGTGCCTGAGAATAAACGCGAATTGAGTGCCCACTCTCTCCAGCTTCCTCTGTGCAGGTACATTTTCTTCAAAGAGACGTTTTCTATGAACTCCCTACGCACTGCTTTTAATCCCTGCTTGCATCGCTTTTGGAGGTGTCTCGTAGTGTGGGAAGCTCAGGTGAAGCGCGTTGAACCGTAATACATAGAGCTCACATACTCCATCATTATTAGCAATACCAGGGTGAATGGACACAACTGATAGCTACATCCACCCACGAGAACTAAGCGTCGTGTCTCAACATTTACAAGAATCCACAGAGATCTTGTGTCAAGTGCATTGGGAATACAAGGTTTTTCATTGGACGAATAACGTTCAACGGAGCAGTCAAGGTTCATCGAAATAATTCAAACAATAAATCCTCATCGATTGAAGTGAAAACACGAATCAAGATGGTCAAGAACACGCGAGAGCAGAAAAGGGGATAAAAGATAAATAAATAGGTTAATATATCTGAAAGGAGTAATAAAATTACACAGATAATGGTAAATGCAATACAGTTTAAATGAGAAATGAACTCCGGTAGAACGGATTACCTCCATGGCGCCGCCCCCGCCCGCCCGCGCCTCCTAGGCTGAACAGTTTACAGTATCATAGTTTTGTATCCCATTGATAGACACCGCGGATCTAGATCCGGATTCTTGAATTACTTCCAGAATATATTGTACCTCGAAATAGACTTTGTCCTTGAGTCACCACTCAATTCCAGGTCACCTCAAATCAACCGTTTAATCTAGATCCGTCTTAAGTCTACTTTCAATTGAACCAAGCCAACAATATAAGAGTCAAATAATGGAGAATGCAAACCAGAGTCGCGGAGTTGGTTCTTTTTAGACGTATGTTATGTTATTTTATTTTTTCCATTATATCAAGGGTTTTACGATTGGATAATAAATTCATCTTCAGGCGTCCAAATATTAGCGGCCATTTTTTAGTTCCGGTAACCTGTAATATAGGATTTGGTTTGTATAATTACTTTATGAATCAATCAATGTGACGCATTGAAACATCAAATGATGAGCGCGTGAAATATATTGGTCTCATTCTTCTTCCTTTTAGCGTACGAGGCAAGTATCTCTAAAATGTGCTCAGTAAATTACGCTATCAAGCCCGATTGCATCTTTAGAGTGATCTATTGGGTTCAAAGGATTTTGTATGAAAGGGTTTCAGAGAAAAAATTTTTAAAATTTAAAATTTGCTTTGTATTCAATTGGGAAATTCTATTAAATTACGTGTGTCGATCATGATTATACTATATATGGGTTTTTGGTCTTACTACTTGTTTGTATATTTAAACTACTCTTCTCTGGGCCACATACCTTTGGATTTCTGGTTATGGATAATTACTTTGGTGCTAGAATAGATTAACCCCTCACTAGAACTTTCACTCATGTCAACTTGTTCGGGAGTATGGAGAGGGATAGTTGCGTTACGTGTGTTGCTAGGGCGTTGTGTATATATTTGGCTCCTGTGGGGTGTTGATTTTTAACCGGCTCTTCATTAGTGGTGTGTGGCACACGCATTTGAGTTGGATCGACCCGAGGATCTTTATGCGAGAGGCTTCAAACAAGATTGGCCGACTCTTGCTGTTAAAACCTCTAACTAGATGGGGTTGACTCTATCCCATCATGCCTTTCTGAGGTTGGCAAATGAAGTGCAGGACTCGCATTGGGATTGAATTCCATTTCTGTGGAATCGGAAAGATTGCGACCCCACACTAAACCGTCTACAAGAATTGTAATCCAATAGCCGGAGATCGCTCCAGGCAGCCAAAATCCTCTGCACCAGTCAAGACTCTGTGTCCACAGAGGGGTAACGTGATGTGATCAGGAAGGCGTGATGGAAAACATGGTCTGTCTTTTATAAATAAGATTATTGTTAACAATGTTTGTGCTCCGTCTCTCTTCATTGTATTTGTGGTTCTCGAAATGGATGTATATGAGTTTGCCAAAGATTGATTTTAAACTCGTGGATATTTTTTCCAAATTGACTATGCTTTGCCGATATCTTTATAGAACACCTTACGTGACCTTCTCAAACTACCACGATGCACTGTCGATAGAAATACATAGACTAATCAAGCACAATATATCCACTTCGCACGATAACTTGACAACAAACAATACCAGATGGCTCAAAAAAGCATAATTGGGCTTTCTGGATCACTTCGACTTCCGACAAGCAGATTGGCGAAGAAAAGATTCATTTGAAAGTGTATAGGGCAGTGACTTAATGTGAAATGAGACGCAGATAGGACCTCACTCTAGTATAAATGAGACTATAACCCGACTTTCCCTCCTGGACACTACCTTATGAGCAGGCGTAGAAATATTATGAAATGGCTCTTTGTAATAAACCCCGTGGGTAACAAATCATTTTGATGTGGTCGCATAGGGATTTCACCTATGTTATCATATTTACAAGATTGGCAGAAAAGTTTGTAGCACTCACTTAAAGATAGAAAATTATATCGGATAGCTTTCATACACATACAATCGAATAATAAATGAACTGTTCTTACGAGGCACCCAGTAGAAAACCATTTTCCCAATTAAATAGCTGTACACATTTACCCTGGGCAAGATGTATAAAAAATGGCTCAGGGGTTCTTCGGGAAAGTTTGAAACAAAAGGAGGTTAGATGTGCACTGGAAATCCGAGGGGCTGATTTATTCAACAGGTGTCTTGGTCTCAGGTGAATTATCCTTGTGATCTGTTAAATGATTATGTGGGATTACCAACCCATTTATATTGGAAATAATCCTCCGGGCTTGTTGTTGCTTTCCTCTCTTTTTTTGTTTCTCTTAGTTTCCTGTGAAGAAAAACCTTGTCACTGAGCGACGTATATGTGGAAGACGATTTTGTCTTACTTGGTTTTTACTGTTGTGGAACAATAGCTTTATCCCATATTAGATTGGCGCGCTCGAGTGTCACGTTTTGATGTACTGTGTGGTTTTTGGAGACAGAAAAGGAATTATTTTGGTGCTGCAGCTTAAAATTCCTTCGGTGCCAGATTTTCTAATGTCATGAACTCAACTTTGATTCGTATGGTGATCAGCAAGGTTGCGTCCATGAAGTTTCAGTGGAAATTGGTGTAACATTGTTTTAAGAAGAAAGGCAAATCACCTTTGTCACACACGAACCAGATATCCCTGTACGACCATCAGTTCATCCGAATTCCGTCATCGTCTATTTGTGAGAGTATCGAGCTGTTCACGAGACCCAAACGACAGACAGCTCCAAGAGAGATGAAAAACCAATAACCCTCCGCCTACCTATTGGTGGATGGAGTAATAGTAGATAGGCAAAGTCGTGTTCTTGTACTCCGGAGAAGTGTTGTCTTGTATTAACATTCAGAATCAATTGCGACTAGTTAGGATGATCGATGGTCGTGTGAGAGTCAAATTTAAATATTGAAAATCATAGAGTTGGCAAGCTCAGATTTCTGAAAGAGAGTTAGGAACTTTACAAAGGTAGGGATTATATTCATAGAGTAAAGTATGAGGTATAAGTTTATGATCTTGGTGTGGTAGATATTGTGGTTTAAGTTGCGAAGTGAAAGAGGAGACCACGCGTTTGCGGGGCTCTATAAATTTAACGGGGAACTTAGTCGCACTGGCAGCATGTAGAACGAGAGACAAAATAGAGACGATGAAGAAAGATGTTTGGAAAGAGGATCTTAGACCTACTCAAGTGGTAGGTTGGAGCGTTTGTATTATAGCGGAGGTGAGGAAGGAAGCGGAACTGACATCTTAGAGGAGGTTGAAAACAAAACCATTCATACCCCTAGATTGAACCAACTTTGTCGGGATATAATTACTATGGATTCACAAAGAAGCCAACAACATAATACATATTTAGGGAACATGCTCTCAGGTTCCCGCTCATCTGACATAGTTCGTTCATGGAATGGCACAGGGAAAACATCCACTCTTAAATGGAAGGAAGCTGGAACGTCTATGCGACAGCGAATGGTATTAAACAACTTATGAGATCAATATGACTCACGGTTTTTGTGGAGCCCACATGTACCTTGTAAGATTTGCAGACAAGGTTTGGTAGGCGGCTATATTCATACGTAGGCTCGCTTACCGTGATGGATCCCTATAAATTTATCATCAGTTTCTCCACTCTTATCATGTTTCAACTGAGATGCTGGCTATTAGTGGTAAAAAAAAAGTATTCGTGGTTATTTTTGGCTGTTTATCTTAAAATTACACAATCAATTTGTCTTGATGGACTTTCGGCACACTCTCACTGTAACAAATGACAAAGATCGAGTGACAGTTAACAGAACCCGTCATGGCCTGCGTGCCAGCCCTGTGTCAAGCTTTACGGACAGAAAAAAAGTTCCTTATGTGACACTGCATTTGCTGTAACATAAACTCTTGGCAAGATATTGGGTTGCATATTTTGAGCGTGGGAGTGCGAGGTAGTATTTTGTTCATAACTTTAGTGACTTCTTCAGATTTGTCTGTTCATTACCCTCAAGCAACTCCCTGTGCTTTTCCAGTTGTTCTCTTGTCCCTAATTGGTTCAACATAGCACACACAATGAATAGACAGGAGAGTTGTGCACTCACTCCCGATCTCACCTGTTGCTTAGTTTAGTGCAACCGCAACTCCATCGACTCACGAGTTTCGCTGCATACATACATTACATAGACCCAATAGGTGCCGGATGTTCAGAGCAGCATGGTCCCCTCATCGTCCTAGGATAACTATAGTCAGCGGGAGAGTTTTGGCACGGGCGACCTCCCTCATACCAGATGCGTTAGTTACCTTAGCTGCGTCCGTGGTTGCTTAACTAACCATTTTCGGGTCTATGAATCCGCAATTAATAATCATAATTCTTGATTTATTCATATTTACATCATCATGTTATTCATGATTGTAATATGTTACCGAAATTTGGAATTCAATTGCACACCACAAAAACAACATACCACAGTCCCTTAGTAGCATAAATCGACACTAAGGCATAACGTTTCCCGTTAGATACTTCGCTCTTACATCTGTTCTTTAATTCTTGTTCGAGATTCGAATTCAGATATGCTTCGGCGCGGTGCTTATATTATCCGTTCTAAGCTGGAACCTGTAAACCACATGGCAACAGAACGTCCCTCGCGCCACCTACGCTCTCAGTTACCGAAGGAAAGTAGCGATAGAATGAACACACTACTCTGTTCCATCCGTAGACGTCAAAATCCTGTGGTTTGTCTACTCCGTAGTAAGTACTTTGCTGTCGTTTCCCGCTTGTCCGATGCTGGGTTAGCGGGGGGGGGGATGGGTGGGTCCACGAGGCATGCACTGTCTACTCGTCAGAGTGCTGTCTTCGACGCGCACGCTGCCCGAGGGGTTGCACCCACAGGATATTGTCAGGAGGACATCTTTTTGGTCCACTTTGTGTCCGCAAAACCGAGTCCTCGTGGAGTCTGCTGCTGTTGTAGGGCTGGGAGTTAGTCGGGCTGAGTTGCGTGGGAAGTCCCTTGGTGGGGCTGAGTTTCGTGCAGCCTCGAGTCGTGGGAGATCCCGTATGTTACGGGCTGTTAGTTCGTGGCTCGAGATCGTGGGCAGTCCCGGGGTAGGGCTGAGTTCGTGGCTGAGTTCGTGGAGTTCCCGTGGCAGAGTCGTGAAGAATCCCGTTCTGATCCGCGTGTGCAGAGTTCGTGTGCTGAGTCCGTGGGAGGCGTAGCTTTTTGCTTCGGAAGAAGAGCAGTCGTTCAGCCAGCCCATCCGGGATCGCATGCTTGGCTTTGCATTGGCTTTTGCCAGGCCTTCGGATAGCCTTTTTTGCTTCGCTTGGCTCTAAGTGAGCATGCGGCTGCTGCTCTTGTGTTGGAAGGAACTTGAGCCGGTTGTTCGGTCCTCGAGCTGCGAGTGGAAGGCTTCTTCTCTCTTCCCTCTTCTTGGCTTGGTTCGTGGATTGCTTTTCGTTCTCCATTTTGTTTCCCGCGCTTGGTGCGACGCATCGGCCCTCTTGAGTTGGAATCGCTCGGGGACAGCGACGATCTGACAGGAAGGATCGGCGCCTCGTTCTCACCGGCTACGTGTGAGAAGCGGCGGGAGGATCCTAGCCGCCCACCCCGGCGACTCTCGAGAAGTGATCAGCAGGCAAGATCATGGATCCAGCTCGCTCTGCTAGAGAGACCCACGCGTTCACAGGACAAGTCTGAAGGACACCCATCACAGAAAGAGTCGGAAAGGTTCGAGTACACAGCTCCTGAGATTTCAGCTCAGTGTACCTGACACTGACCGATGCATGAGAAGCTCGTAGGATATTCAAGGCCTACAGCCACCGTTTCTTGATCGTGTGATGCTGATCGTTGACTATGCTGTGTGGTGTGTGATGCTGTGCTGTGTAGCTCATAGCTGTGAGTGTGTCGTGGATGTCGTGTGAGTAGCGCGCGAGACGTAGTGTTACGTTGGAACCGTCTAATACAGTGTTAGGAACTCTGTGTAAGTCGTAGTGACTGTACATAGATCTAAGTAGACGGTTTGTGTTCTTATGCTATCGTGCTTTTGTTGCTTGTATAAGTTAAATACTCATGCTACGTGTGCCCTTATTTACTCTCACAACATAATGTGATCTTCACAATTTATAACTCCATAATAAATGTCCTTGTGTTAGGATGTAAACCTGTCGTTGCTCCATATCCCTCAATTGATGAACCATTTTCAGTGTGTTGGGCATGTTAGGAAATGCACTCTGTTTACGGCGCGTATATCTAAGCGCGAGCAACAGTTTGGGAGATAACGGTTCTACGGCGCACTATCACGTTCGACAACGCTCCTGGACATCGCACAATAGCACAATGGGACCACACTAAGCTCGTCTTCGGCGTTTGGTTCCGTACGAGGAATTCACGAGGGTGAGTACCCCGAGTCAATTGGTCATTATTTGATGAATACTTTGTGTTGTGATGTTGGATCTACGTGGGTACATTTAGGTACATTGAAGAAGTTGGCAATCGACGCCTCACAGCCGACCACGTGATCTGCCGAATTGAGCGTATTTTGCGGTTCTTGTACAAGGACCGCCCCTCGCTGGTCGAGGTTTTATTCTCGGGCGGCGATCTGAATACTCTCACCGCGGCGATCGGTCGGGTGCCCGACTGAAGAACATGTGCGGCTCCCTTTCAGAAGCGAGCTCGGGTGGCAGGCTGACTCATACGAGCATATCTGTATACCTAGTGAGATCTGTAAACCAAGCAGATGTTGCGATTCGGCCCCTGACCTGCCGTAGTCAAAAAATATTAACGAGAGTCATGGATCCATAGGGGTATGAGCAGAGGAGCAACACCCAACACCCCCACCGCCCCCGTGTCGCCCAAATAATAACGGACAGCGTTAATACATATTAATTAATCTCCTCAGCAACAGCAAAATCGCTCTCACACCAAGCCAAAGGCGAGCAGGGGCAGGAGGGCTAGGAATGTGTTTTGAAATGTAGGTTACGGCATCTCTATGGCCGGGGACGGATTCGTTTTATTAAATTCGGCACGCCACGAAAGATTGCTCGTCAGTGGACGCCTGTGCAGGAAACTTTAACCGGCAACCTAACAGATTTAGTCTCAACGATGGGCGGCGCGGCTGCATGCTCAGACGCGGCCGCAACGCGACGTAGACGCGGGATGCTCGCTTATTAATAGCGCTATCGAAACCGCGCGGAAACGGCGTGAAGCTGCTCTCCGATCCCACCGGTTCAACCAAGGGGCATGGCAGGCGAGGCAGGGCGACGACCGTACATAGGCC
>CM068968.1:65395055-65416205 GCA_035128595.1 Eptatretus atami | reverse complement strand
CGGGGGGGGGGGCGGATGTCGGGGGATACCTCATCGATGCGGAGCGAGCATATCTATGTACCAGCTACATCCAGTGACCGTCGTTACAGTCTCCCAGGACCACTTCTATCGCAGTTAATGTCAGTCCGATCGCCACATTTGGGAGATGGCACTTTACAACTTACCCTCGACGTTGGGTTACATAGGCACTTTATCTTTATGTTCGTTATTGCACAAGTACAACTACGGATCATTGGCACCGATTTCCTCCGCGAGTTTGCATTCCTTGTCGACCAAAAGAACAACCGCCCCCCTCATCTCGACAACATTGGCTCCTGTCCAAACTGTAGTCATGGTGCAAGGAGGTCCACAACTATCTTCCCTGGACAACAGGCAGGAATTTTCGGACTTATGGTCTGCGTTCCCGGCCCTCACAGCACCATAGGCCAGGCAGGCACACCGTTCACACCATACACAACATCATATATAATAGAGACCCATGGATCAGCGGTGTTTGCCAATGTTCGTCGTTTGTGCCCAACGTGTCTCATGGCTGCAAAAGCCAAATTCAACACCCTTCTCCAACTCGGGATTGTCCGGCGTTCGTCCAGCAATTTTGCATCGCCGTTGCACATGGTTCTGAAGAAGAATGGTGAGTGGCGTCCATGTAGTGATTCCCGCGTGCTCAACAATGCTACCATCCCTGTCCAGTACCCTATCCCACACATCCATGATTTCTCCTCAACACTGGCAGAAAGCCTGGTGCTGGCTTAGTGGTTCAGGTGGCTGGCTTGGGATCTTAGGGTCCTGAGTTTGAGCCCCATTTGCTGCTGAATTAACACCAGGTGGGGTTGACTCAGCCTGTCATCCTTTCGAGGTCGGTGAAATTAGTGCCAGTGTACTGGTATAGGGGCACAGCATCAGCGGCATAGTCGCGCCCCAACAAAATGATGGCTACCCGGCAACCAAGTTGCCATACAGAAGAATAATAATAAGAAGAAGACACTGGCAGGGACCAAGGTGTTTTCAAAGATCTACCTGGTGAAGGCCTACCACCAGATCACCATGGCGGAGTCCGACATTCCAAAGACTGCCATCGTCACACCTTTCGGCCTTTTCAAATACAAGAGAAAGCCATTTGGATTGTGGAATGCTGTGCTGACCTTTCATTGCTTCATGGATGAGGTCTGCCAGGGCGTGGACTTCTTGTTTGTCTACCTGGACGACATACTCGTCGCTAGCCCTTTCAGCGAAAACCATTCCCAGCATCTCTGTGCCCTTTTCCAACAGCTTCTCAACGACGTTCTCATCGTCAACCCCGATAAGTGTGAGCTAGGACGGACTGCCATCGACTTCCTCGGCCACCGCGTGTCAGTCGATGGCTTGCAGCCTCTCCCAGACCAAGTCCAAGCCATCAGCTTCCGCGACTGAAGACGCAGACAGCCCTACAGGAATATTTGGGACTGTTGAACTTTTATTGGCGGTTTGTGCCACACTGTGCCCGCATATTACAACCACTGCACAACCAGCTGGCGTCAGAGCGAAATTTGGTGCTCGAGTGGACGGATTCCTGCAGCAATTTGTGGATGCTCATTGGAGACCAATAGCATTCTTCTCCAGAAAACTTATGTCTGCCGAGACTCGCTCAAGCACCTTTGATGAAGAACTGCTCTCCGTCTATCTAACTATGAAACACTTCCGATATTTTATAGAAGGTCGAGATTTCTGCGTGTTTACAGACCACAAGCCACTTGCAGGGAGGTTCCACCGCAGCAAAGATTACTCGCCACGTCAAACTCGTCACATGTACTTCATAGTGGAATTCACATCGGATATCCCACATATATTGGAGGACATGGCAACGTGATGGCGGATGCTCTATCCAATTGTGGCGTCAATGCAGTTGAGGAGACCATTGACATGCGGCGGATGGCATTGGCACCACCAAACGACGACACGGTCCAGGCATTATGGACCACGAATAACACCATGAAACTGGAGGATGTTTCTTTGCCAGGTAGCAAACTCACCCTTCTTTGTGACGTCCCCACAGGGGCCATTTGACCGATTGTGCCCAGAGCTTTCCGCCAATCTATTTTCGACACCCAGGGATGCGCGCAACACAACTCCTCATCTCGACGCGTTTTGTATGGAGTCACATCTACAAAGGTATCTGGACGTAGACACCTTCCTGTCTTGCTTGTCAAACTTCCAAAATACACCGCCATGTGGCAGCTCCTTTACAACCCTTCGCTGAGCCATCAGATCGTTTTGACTACGTCCCCGTCGACATTGCAGGCCCACTGCCACCTTCATGAGGATTTCGATACCCGTTCACACGTGTGGATCGGTTTACGCGATGGCCCGGGGTGATACCCATGTGATTACCATGGTGACGGAAGACTGCACGCATGCATTCCTCTCTGGGTGGGTGTCCCATTTCGGTGTTCCTTCCACCATCGTCTCAGATCAGGGACGTCAATTCGAGTCGAACCTCTGGAGTTCCTTCAATCGTCTTCTCGGCATAGATTGAGACAGGACCATGGCTTACCACCGGCAGGCAATCGGCATCTTTGAACGTTTTCACCGCCGCACTCCGGCCATGGCTGGACGGTCCCAATTGGGCAGACGAACTTCCTATCGTACTCCTTGGACTTCATTCCATGCCGAAGGAGGATCTCAACTGCACGGCGGCAGAATTGGTCTATGGCCGGCCGCTGTGACTGCCTGGCGAGTTGGTAACACCGTCAAATACACCATCCTTTGTGCCTGATGACCTTGTACACCGCCTCCGCAGCCATATGCTGCAGCTATGACCTCCTGGGGTGGCCTCCTGCCTGGCACAGCCAACACAAGGTGCATCTGCCTGTCTCTCTCACTACCGCCACACACGTATTTGTGAAACACGATGCGATCCGCACACCATTACAAAGACCTCATGATGGACCTTTCATCGTAATCAGCAGAAATAGTAGAATCGTGGTGATAGATTGATGTGGTCGTCATGAAACGGTCACAATTTTGGGAATTTTTTTTATCAATTTTGGGGAAAATCGTGTAAATTCCTTCCAAGTTCTTCTTCCAGCCCCACGGTCGGAATGTGACCAAACTGGGTTACAACATTAGGACGGGGTAGAGATGTTAAATAGTGGAGGTCATGCGAACACTGACCAGAAGTGTGTCAAAATGCCGACTTGGTCAATTTTTGGGAAAATCGCGTAAATTCCTTCCAAGTCTTTCTCTCCAGCCACCGGTCGGAATGCGACGAAACTTGGGTGACACATTAGGACGGGGTAGAGATGTTAAATAGCGGAGGTCATGCCGAACACGTGATCGAAAGTGTGTCAAATGGCCGACTTGGTCAATTTTTGGGAAAATCGCGTAAATTCCTTCCAGTTTTCTTCTCCAGCCCACCAGTCGGAATGCGACCAAACTTGGGTTAGGACATTAGCATGGGTAGAGAGTTAATAGCGGAGGTTATGCCGATCACGTGACCAGAAGTGTGTCAAAAGGTCGACTGGTCAATTTTGGGAAAACGTGTAAATTCCTTCCAAAATTTCTTCTCCAGCCCCACCGGTCGAATGCACAACTTGGGTTACAACATTAGGAGGGGTAGAGATGTTAAATAGCAGAAGTCATGCCGAACAGTGATCGAAAGTGTGTCAAAATGGCGACATGGTCAATTTTGGGAAAACGCGTAATTCCTTCCAAGTCTTCTTCTCCAGCCCCACCGGTCGAATGTGACCAAACTGGGTTACGACATTAGCACGGGTAGAGATGTTAAATAGCGGAGGTCATGCCGAACACGTGACCGAAAGTGTGTCAAAATGCCGACATGGTCAATTTTTGGAAAATCGCGTATATTCCTTCCAAGTCTTCTTCTCCAGCGCATCGGTCCGAATGTGACCAAACTTGGGTTACGACATTAGACAGGGTAGAGATTTTAAAAGCGGAGGTCATGCCGAACTGTGACGAAAGTGTGTCAAAATGCGACATGGTCATTTTTTGGGAAAATCACGTAAATTCCTCCAAGTCTTCATCTCCAGCCCACCGGTCGAATGTGACACAACTTGGTTGACAACATTAGGACGGGTAGAGATGTTAAATAGCGAGGTCATGCGAACAGTGACGAAGTGTGTCAAATGGCCGACATGGTCAATTTTTGGGAAAATCGCGTAAATTCCTTCCAAGTCTTCTCTCCGCCCCACCGGTCGAATGCGACAAACTTGGGTTACGACATTAGCATGGGGTAGAGATGTTAAATCGCGAGGTCATGCCGATCACGTGACCAGAAGTGTGTCAAAATGGTCGACTTGGTCAATTTTGGGGAAATCGTGTAAATTCCTTCAAAGTTTCTCTCCAGCCCACCGGTCGGAATGCGACGAACTTGGGTGCAACATTAGGACGGGTAGAGATGTTAAATAGCGGAGTCATGCCGAACACGTGACCAAAGTGGTCAAAATGGCGACATGGTCAATTTTTGGGAAAATCGCGTAAATTCCTTCCAAGTCTTCTTCTCCAGCCCACCGGTCGAATGTGACCAAACTTGGTTATGACATTAGGACTGGGGTAGAGATGTTAATAGCGGAGGTCATGCCAACACGTGACCGAAAGTGTGTCAAAATGGCCGACATGGTCAATTTTTGGGAAAATCGCGTAAATTCCTTCCAATCTTCTTTTCAGCCACCGGTCGAATGTGACCAAACTTGGGTTACGACATTAGCACGAGGTAGAGATGTTAAATTGCGGGTCATGCCGATCACGTGACCAGAAGTGTGTCAAAATGGCCGACTTGGTCAATTTTGGGGAAAATCGCGTAAATTCCTTACAAGTCTTCTTCTCCGCCCACCGGTCGGAATGCGACCAAACTGGGTTCAACATTAGGACGGGGTAGGATGCTAAATAGTGGAGGTCATGCCGATCACGTGACCAGAAGTGTGTCAAAATGCCGACTTGTTCAATTTTTGGGAAAATCGCGTAAATTGCTTCCAAAGTTTCTCTCCAGCCCCACCGGTCGGAATGCGACAAACTTGGGTTGCAAAATAGGACGGGGTAGGGATGCTAAATAGTGGAGGTCATGCGATCACGCGACCGAAGTGTGTCAAAATGGCCGACTTTTCAATTTTTGGGAAAATCGCGTAAATTCCTTCCAAAGTCTTCTTCTCCAGCCCCACCGGTCGGAATGTGACCAACCTTGGGTTACGACATCATCACGGGGTAGAGATGTTAAATACGCGAGGTCATGCCGAACACGTGACCGGAAGCGTGTCAAAATGGCCGGCTTGGTCATTGTGTCGTCGAACCGAAACACCTTATCACGGCACGAATCGCATGTGGAAAGGGCATGAGGTATTCGGACCTGGCTCGAGAGGATTAAACCGGACATGTTCCTGCTTGGAAAATCAAATAGAATCATTTCATACCGACCCAGTGAGAGTGCGAGTACATTGTGTACAGATCGCACAGGTACATATAGCCAGGTACTCAGTCAGGTACATAGCCATGCACATAGCCAGGTGCACAGCCAGGTACATAGCCAGGTACACAACCAGGTGCACAGTCATGTACACAACCAGGTGCACAGTCATGTGCATAGCCAGGTACACAACCAGGGTGCCCAAGTAATGTTACATAGCCAGGTGCATAGCCAGGTGCACAGTCATGTACATATCGTGACTCAGGTGCACAGTCATGTGCATAGCCGTGCACAGTCAGTACATAGCCAGTTCATAGCCAGGTGCACAGTCAAGTACATAGTCAGTGCACAGTATGTACATAGCAGGTGCATACGCCAGCGTCACATCATGCTACATAGCCAGTGCACAGTCATGTACATAGCCAGGTGCACAGTCTGTACATAGCCAGGTGCACCGAGTCAAGCATAAGTACATTGCCAGCTCGCACGCTGGTAACTAGCAGCTGCACACGTCATGTATAACCAATGACAGTCATGTACATTAGGTGCGAATCACGTACAACCAGGTACACAGCGGTAGTTTTGGTATTTATAAAAGGGCGGTAAATGAGGACACGGGTTCCTCACACGGACAGAGCGCTCTCCGCGGTGCTGAACATCACATCGAAAAAAACAAGGAACGAATCACAGAATGAATAACGGGATATTTTAAAAGAAGGAAAAAGAAAAGGAACCGATTGATGGGGAAATAATGAATAAAAATGAAGGTTTAACGGCTCACGGAGTGGGAAGGTGGGAAGGAAGGAATGAGGAACGAATACCGAGGGCGACCGTGGATGAAGGAATAAGGAATGAATAACGAGGGCGACTGTGGAGGAAGGAATGAGTGAACGGGAGCGCGGGTTCAGCCTGCTCCGATCCGTGCCGGGTTCAGCCTGCTCCGATCCGTGCCGGGTTTTGATCGAGACGCTCGAGAGCCTCCTCACTCTATTGTCCCTCTTCGTCCCTCTCGCGGCCCCTCTCCTCCCCTCCTCATCCCCATGCCTCCTCCTTCTCCGAGCCGTGATTTCGAGGGAGCAGCGGTGCTTGATCTTTTTGACGTCATCATTATCATCGTCGTCATCATCATCATTTCCAAACTCCCAGCTCGCTCTGATTCCTTCATCGCCATCGAACGGCTTCATTCCCATTATTATTCGCTCTTTCATCGTTATCATCCTCACAATCCTCTCGGCTCACTCCCTCATCCCTCCCCATGAGGGCCTCCCCGCCCAGCTCGCGGGTCTTTCTTTAATTCGGACACCGAACTCGGACCTCCTCACGTTATCCCCTTTTCATATCTCCCACACAGTCTTCTTCTTTCTTCTTCATATTATTCTTCTTCTTCATATTAATTCTTCTTCTTCTTCTGCATTTATTCTTCTTTTCATATAATTCTTCTTCTTCTTCTTCCTCGCAATCGGTGCACAACCACCCTCCGCACCCGAACCCTTCCTATTTCCCCCTCTCTCGATCGTCGCTTCTCCCGGCATGGCCTCCCCTCTGGGCCTACGTGGACCCTCGATCCGGCCACCCGGACCGGCCCCGGACTCTGGCGCCTCGCCCGGGCGGGGTCCGGAGCTGCCCGACCTGAGCCACCTGACCGAGGAGGAGCGGAAGATCATCCTGGGTGTGATGGAGAGGCAGCGCCAGGAGGAGGAGAAGGAACAGGCGATGCTCAAGTAAACCGATCCTTCTTTATTCCCCTTCCATTCAGCTCGGGGCGGACCCGGGCCGAGAGCGTGTCCACTAGTGAGACGTGGCTCGGGACCGGCAGGAGAGACGTGTCCACTTAGTGAGACGTGGCTCGGGGCGGACCCGGGCCGAGAGCGTGTCCATAGTGAGACGTGCTCGGGACTGACCCGGGCCGAGAGCGTGTCCACTAATGGACGTGGCTTGGGCGGACCCGGCGAGAGCGTGTCCACTAGTGGACGCTGCTCGGGCTGACCCGGGCCGAGAGCGTGTCCACTAAGGGACGTGCTCGGGGCTGACCGGGCCGAGAGCGTGTCCACTAATGGGACGTGGCTCGGGGCTGACCCGGGCCGAGATCGTGTCCACTAGTGAGACGCGGCTCGGGGCGGACCCGGCCGAGAGCGTCCACTAGTGAACGCCGGCTCGGGGCGGACCCGGGCCGAGAGCGTGTCCACTTGTGAGACGCGGCTCGGGGCTGACCGGCCGAGAGCGTGTCCACTAATGGGACGTGGCTCGGGCTGACCCGGGCCGAGAGCGTGTCACTAATGGGACGTGGCTCGGGCTGACCCGGGCCGAGATCGTGTCCACTAGTGAGACGCGCTTGGGCGACCCGGGCCGAGATCGTGTCCACTAGTGAGACGCGGCTCGGGCTGACCCTGGCGAGAGTGTGTCCACTAGTGAGACGTGGCTCGGGGCTGACCCGGGCGAGATCGTGTCCACTAGTGAGACGTGGCTCGGGGCTGACCCGGGCCGAGATCGTGTCCGCTAGTGAGACGGGTTCGGGGCGGACCGCGGCCGAGAGCGTGTCCACTAGTGAACGTGGCTCGGGGCTGACCCGGCCGAGAGCGTCCGCTGTGAGACGCGGCTCGGGCGGACCCGGGCCGAGAGCGTGCCACTAGTGAACGTGCGCCGTCTGCGGTTTCCTGCGCCCGGTGGTCGTGTTCTCTTGTTTCAAACGTACTGGCCGTGCCTCGTTTGATTGAGGTCGTCCCACCTGCGGGAATCTTGGATACGTCGGCCCACTCTCATGTAATGCAGGTGGTCGCACTTTGTCGGTATCTTGGCAGGTCAGCTCGATTAGTCGGCTAAAGCAGGTGGTCGCACCTGGTCACCTGTCACCTGTCGCAGGTGGTTGAACCCTGCTGAATCTCAGGCAAGTCAACTCGTTTGGTCGCCTAATGCAGGTGCTAGCACAACAGAGCGGCCGCGTTATCGGGAAACCTGTGTGAATTCGGTTTGGAGGAAGCAAAGCTTGGTAAAAGATGGAGGATAAAGAGCGACCGTGGAAGCAAAACTTCATCTGCCGATCGTTCCCTTTGCACCGAAGATAACCAGCTTATAATGCTTAGTGTGTAACGCTTCTGATCTAACGGTGGATACCCTCACCCGCTCGAATGGTCCTAATGAGTGGGACCACCTGTTTGCTGAGCTGCACCTATACCATTTTGTAGACCAAAAAGCAAAATGTACCCGTCGGACATCTTTGGTACGGTACACAACAACATACTGGCTCGTTTCCTTCATGTCTGATCAATTATTTCTCATAGTGCGATGGTGCTTTAATTGCAGGATTTTGAGCATTCATGATATATATTATATATATTATATATATATATATTTATATATATATATATATATAATATATAATATATATATAGGTGTGTTGACAATAGAAATAGTATTAACATAGAATTGTGCGTCAACACAATTGGACATTAAAGGTAGAATTGGTGCGTTAATGTAGATTGGGCGTTAACTGTAGGATTGGTGTGTTAAAGTAGAATTCTTATGTTAACTATAGAATTGGTGTGTTTAAAAGGTAGAATTGGTATGTTAACAATATAATTGGTTGTGTTTAAAAAGGTAGAATTGGTATTTAACTATAGAATTGGTATGTTAAAAAGGTAGAATGTATGTTTAAAAATGTAGATGGTATGTTACTATAGAATTGGTACATTAAAAATGTAGAATTGGTATGTTAACTATAGAATTGTATGTTAAAAAGAGTAGAATTGGTATGTTAACTATAGAATGTGTATGTTTAAAAAGTAAATTGGTATGTTACTATAGAATTGGACATTTAAATGTAATGTATATTTATAATGTAGAATTGGTATATTAAAAATGTAGAATTGGTATATAAAAATGTATGATTGTATATTAAAAGTAGAAGGTATATATAAAAATGTAAAATTGGTATATTTTAAAATGTAAAATTGGTATTTAACTGAGAATTGGTATATATTTAAAATGTTAGAATTGGTATATTAAAAATGTAGAATTGGTGTTGTTAAAAAAGTGAAATTGGTATGTTAACTGGAGAATTGGTGTATTAAAATGTAGAATTGGTATATTTAAAAATGTGGAATTGGTATATTTAAAAGAGAATTGTATATTAAAAATGTAGATTGGTGTGTTTAAAATGTAGGAATGTGTAAGTAAAATGTAGAATTGTGGTTAAAAAATGTAAAATTGTATGTTAACTGGAGAATTGTGTATTTTAAAATGTAGAATTGGTGTGTTAAAAATGTGGAATTGTATGTTAACTGTAGAATTGGTGTGTTGAAAATGTAGAATTCTTATGTTAACTATAAAATTGGTGTGTTTAAAAAGGTAGAATTCTTCTGTTAACTACAGAATTGGGTGTTTAAAAGGTAGAATTATTATTTAACTATAGAATTGTTATGTTTAAAAGGTAGAATTGATTTGTTTAAAATGGTAGAATTGGTATGTTAGCTTTGAATTAGGTGGTTTAAAATGTAGAATTGGTTGTTAACTTTGAATTGGAATGTTTAAAAAGGTAAAAGTTGGTACGTTTACTGAGGATTCGTTGTTTAAAGTAGCATTGTACATGCGAGTAGATTGGTGCACTAACTATAGAATTGGGTGTTTAAAAATGTAGTATTGTATATTTAAAATGTAGAATTGATGTGTGTAAAATGTAGAATGGTATGTTAAAAATGTAGAATTGGTATATTTAAAAATGTAAATGTACGTGTTTAAAAATGTTAGATTGTATGTAACTGAGAATTGTGTGTTATTTTAAAAATGTAAATTAGTAGTTTACTATAGAATTGGTATATTTTAAAATGTAGAATTGGTATGTCAACTGGAGAATTGTGTGTTAACTGGAGAATTGGTAATGTTTAAAAATGTAGAATTGGTATATTAAAAAAGTTAGAATTGGTATGTTTAAAAATGTAGAATTGGTATGTTAATTGGAAAATGGTATGTTTAAAATGTAGAATTGGTATGTCAACTGGAGAATTGGTGTGTTAACTGGAGAATGGTATGTTTAAAATAGTAGAATTGTATGTTAACTATGGAATTGTTATGTTAGCTTTGGAATTAGTTGTTAAAATGGTAGAATTGTATGTTAACTTTGGAATGGAATGTTTAAAAAGGTAAAAGTGGTACGTTTACTGTAGGATTGGTTTGTTAAATGTAGCATTGGTACATGGAGGGAGATTTGGTGCACTAACTATAGAATTGGTGTGTTTAAAATGTAGAATTGGTATATTTAAATATGTAGAATTGGGTAAAATGTAGAATTGTATGTTTAAAAATGTAGAATTGGTATGTTTACTATATAAATTGGTATATTTAAAAATGTAGATTGGTGTGTAAAAATGTAGAATTGGTATGTTAACTGGAGAATTGGTGTGTTTAAAAATGTAGAATTGGTATGTTAACTGGGAATTGGTGTGTTAAAAATGTAGAATTGGTATGTTTACTATAGAATTGGTGTGTTAAAAAATGTAGAATTAGTATGTTAACTGGAGAATTGGTATGTTTAAAAATGTAGAATTGGTATGTTTACTATAGAATTGGTATATTTTAAAATGTAGAATTGTATGTCAACTGGAGAATGGTGTGTAACTGGAGAATTGGTATGTTTAAAATGTAGAATTGGTATATTAAAAAGTTAAATTGGTATGTTAACTATAGAATTGGTATGTTTAAAAATGTAGAATTGGTATGTGAATTGGAGAAATGGTATGTTAAAAATGTAGAATTGTATGTTTACTATAGAATTGGTATATTTTAAAATGTAGAATTGTATGTCAACTGGAGAATTGGTGGTTAACTGGAGAATTGGTATGTTTAAAAATGTAGAATTGGTATATAAAAAAGCTGAATTGGTATGTTAACTAGAATTGTATATTTAAAAAGTAGAATTGGTATGTTACTATAGAATTGGTATATTTAAAATGTGGATTTGGTATGTAAAAAAATTAGAATTGGTATGTTTAAAAGTAGAATGGTATGTTAACTAAAATTGGTGTGTTTAAAAAGGCAGAATTCTTATGTTGACGAATAATTGGGTGTTTAAAAAGTAGAATTCTTATGTTAACTATAGAATTGATGTGTTTAAAATGAGAATTGTATGTTAACTATAGAATTCGTTGTGTTAAAAAGGTAGAATTCTTATGTTAACTATAGAATTGGTGTGTTTAAAAAGGTAGAATTTTATGTTAACTATAGAATTGGTGTGTTAAAAAAGTAGAATTGTATGTGAACTATAGAATTCATGTGTTTTAAAAATGTAGAATTCTTATGTAACTATAGAATTCGTGTGTTTAAAAAGGTAGAATTGATTTGTTTGAAATGGTAGAATTGGTATGTTAACAATGGAATTGGTGTGTTTAAAAACAAATTGGTATGTTAACAATAGAATTGGTGTGTTTAAAAAGGTAGAATTCTTATGTTAACGATAGAATTCATGTGTTTAATATGGTAGAATTGGTGTGTTAACAATGGAATTGGTGTGTTTAAAAACAGAAATTGGTATTTTAACAATGGAATTGGTGTGTTTAAAAAGGTAGATTGTTCATGATATAATTTGTCTTAAAAAAAGGTAGAATTCATGTGTTTAGAAACATAGAATTGGTATGTTTGCTTTGGAATTGGTGTGTTTAAAAAGGTAGAATTGGTGTGTTACTGTAGGATTGGTTTATTAAATGTAGCATTGGTACATGTGAGGTAGATTTTGTGCACTAACTATAGAATTGTTATGTTAAAGATGGGATTGGTATGTCTAAAAAGGTATAATTGTTGTGTTAACTAAAGAATCGGTACGTTAAAGATGGAATTGGTACGTCTAAAAAGGTATAATTGTTGCGTTAACTATAGAATCGGTACGTTAAAGATGGAATTGGTACGTCCAAAAAGGTATAATTGCTGTGTTAAAGGTAGAATTGGTATGTTAAAAATGGAATTTGTGCAGTAAATGTAGAATCGGTATATTAAAGATGGAATTGGTGTTTCTAAAAAGGTATAATTGCTGTTTTAAAGGTAGAATTGGTGTGTTAAAGATAGAAGTGGTGTGTTAATAGTAGAAATAGTGTGTTAAAGGTATGATTGATGTGTTAAAGGTAGAAGTGGTGTGTTAATAGTAGAAATAGTGTGTTAAAGGTAGGATTTGTCCACTTAAGGTAGAATATGAGTGTTAACAGTGAGATTGGTGTGTTATCAGTAGAATTCGAGATTTTTACAATGAAGTATGAATGCTCACGAGGACATCCGCACATGTGCTGTGTGTGTGCTTTCAGTGACTCGGTTCTGTTCATCCAGACACTTTTAACCTGCCATTGCGAGCACAGAATCTTCTTATTCAAATCGTCTTTTAAACATTATTTTCATCATTTAAACGAAAGAGTGGCAATTTCAAGATGGTTAACCATAATTGATTTGTTCCTGAATGCAAATTGGACTCCAGGAATACAGGAACATGAGGAATATCCGTGATTAAGGTGTTAAGTTCCTATAATTTCCTGTTAATACAAGCGAGCAGCTGCAAGGGATATATAAAACACACACACACACACACACACACACACACACACACACACCACCACCCAGTATAATTTGTCTTGTGACCCCAGAACCAGACAAACCATAACTGTACTGTATTTATAATAACCACCAGAGTTCCTGCAGCTCTCCCACCCCCATCACCCCCTCCCAACATGATTAATAGTAAAATGCATCATTTTTAAACTTACCATGTACTTTCACAAGACCCAGATATGTCATACCCACCAGTGTTCATAAACACCAAATCCAGATACGGTGTCTTCCTCAGGGAAGTCTACCTGATACACTCAGCTCCCATGTAACCATAGCCGGCACAAGCTTTGTGTATTTTCACATCGTGAAGTTGTCCTTTGCTGGGTTGTGATAACTTGATAATGATGCACAACATCGTCTTTCCAATTTGTCGACGTCCATTAAATAAATCACCAAGCCTGACATAAAAAAAAACATTGAAATTTACCCTAAACAAGGCTGAGAGCCACTAAATGTGAAAGGCTACAGAGAAAAAGATGAAGAGGAAAAAACTGGCAAAACCTTCACCGAGTCCTGAAACAAGGAAACCTCTTCGCAAGAGGGGGTAACTAGGCCAGGCAGCAAAATGAATTTTCCTACCCCCATTGGGTGTTTTTTTTAGGCGACACCATCTCTGTACTGGATGGCCATTGGTTCCCAAAGGGAGCTCATCCGCCCTTTGTCAGGTGGTGTTTTTAGTCCTGGCAGAGTGTCACAGCCACCCTCCCCAACTAGCAAAGCCAGTGAGGGTTGTCAGTTTAGTCAACCCGACCATGCAGCAGGTATCACTGGGTTACACGTTACCTGTGGCAGACCCAAAATACTGACCTGACTAGAATATGCCATGTTCAAAGTCCATTCACTGGTAGCGATCCGTCGGAGGTTTGTGTAGCACATGCCTGTCCACTCGGGCCTTGCACCGACCCACATAGTCGGGAGTTTGCAGAATGGGCAGCTGCCCGTTCGGTGGGCTGAGAATTTTCTTCAAGTAGCTCCTTGTGCAGATGCACAGCCCTTCCTCTCAGGTATTTTTCCAAGTGTTTTTGGGTTCTTTTAGAAGCTTTGTGAGGCATTTCATGAAACAGTATTTATCTCGGACACACGATATACTTTATAGTGTAATGAGAACACCGCCATTTTTATGGGTTTCTGCGCATGTGCACCGAGCATTCTGGAACGGATTACCTCATTTTGAAAGTCACGTATTGGTGTGTTAGCAGTAGAATTAGTGTGTTCAATACAGGCAGTTGCTCTGAAACAACTGCCTTCTCTTCCTGGAAAGCAAACCCAACTGGAGGCAATCTCTGGTCCTTCCATAAAGCCCGCAACAGGTCTCAGGAGATCCAGAAAATATCATCTGTCCAACGTCATGATTTAACTTTCAAACTCGTCTCCCTCCTCTCAAATCTGGTGACATCTTGTTAACTCTATCTCTGGTGTGTGCTCCCCTTCCTTCCCTTCCCTCATTTCAAATGGCACCACAGCCGACTCTGCTCGTGAGAAAGCCGAAGGGCTCAATTCTATTTGCTTCCAAATCTCATCCCCCCAACTCCTCTCTCTGTACCCACCCGATCCAGTCACACACAACTGCTCCTGGACTCTGTGTCTTTTCAACCTGAGAAGGTGGAGAAGGTTCTTTAACCCTCAACTCTGACTCCACTACTGAACCGGACATCATCAGCTCACATGTCCTAAAAACCTGCTCTGATGCTCTTGCACTTCCTGTCCTCTCTTTTCACCCTATTATTTGCCATAGGTCTTCTTCCATCTGCTTGGAAATCCACCAAACAACACCCCATTACACAAACAAGGTGCAAAACTCGATGCCTTTAACTACAGACCAATCAGCTTGCTTCTAATCATCAGCAACATCATGGAATCCATTATCACAGTTGATATAAAATCCTTCCTTTTCTCCAACACCGTTTCATCTCAGATCACCACTTTGGATTCAGACCAGGTCACTCCACCTTGGACATGCTGCTTCTACTCACCCAACAATGGATGGAGACCCTCAATCTTAGACATGAGATCAGGATCGTTTCTCTGGACACATCTCATGCTTTTGATGCAGTCTGGCATCCTGCCTTACTCTCCAAACTCTCTGCCTATGGAATCCAAGACTAACTCCACATGTGGACTACTGACTTCCTCCACTCTTGCAGCCAACACGTGGCTCTACATGAAATCCTTTCATCTCCTCTTCCTGTCAAGGCTGGAGTGCCCCAAGGCAGTGTTTTGGGCCCAGTCCTGTTCCCGATCTTCATCAATGATCTCTCTGACTCTATGGAAAATCCTCTTTATCTATTTGCTGATGACTCCACTCTCTGCCGTGACCATCCCTCATCCTTCAGCCAGGAAGGCCACAGCCTCTTCCCTCTCTTCAGATTTTGACAAAATTACAAGCTGGTAAAACACTTGGAATATGTTTTGTCAATCCTGACAAATCTCACACTCTCACTATCTCTCTCTAAAAGGACCGTCTGGAACCCCTCCTATCTACTGTCTTAACAATCCTCTCAAAGAAGTTCAGTCATTCAAACTCCTGGGTCTCACTATCAGCCATGATCTTTCTTGGGGCAAACCACGTTTCAAAGTTGGCCTCCAAAGCCAGACTTGACATCCTCCGTCATACAAAGTCCTTCCTTGGCACACCGAAACTCCTATCCACCTTGAAGGCCTTCATCCACAACTTCTGTCGTACTGCTCTCCTACCCGGGCTGGAGCCCCTGCCTCACATGTTGCTCAGCTTAACACCGTCGTAGAAGCCAAGGCATTCAAGATTATTGGAATCTCCCACGGCTAAGCTGAGTCTATGGTCCGATCACTTGCCCATTGCAAACAGGTCGGTGGTCTCTCTGTCGTATACCGCCTCCTCTCTGGCCTTGCGCCCTCTGCTTTTTCCGTGCTTTGTCCCCTCCAGGTTTCTGCAGGGCACACGCGGTACACCATCAACCCCCTTCTGGTGAAACTACCTAAATCCAATATTACTGTTCACCTCCACTCAATCTTTCCTTTAATTTCATTTTGTTTATTATTTTGCAGGTACATCATCAGCACGTACATTGCGCCCCTGCAGGATTGCTAAAAAGTGAACCAAATCACTATCAAGTAGCTCTCCGGGAATCGAGTAGTTCCTCTTTTTTTTTTATTCCCACCTGTGTGACCAACTTCCACATTCTCTTCAATCTCATTCTTACCTCCAGGTCTTCAAGACAGCCATTCACCACCATCTCAGATCATCGCCCATCCAAAACCATGATCTTTTAGACCATCGTTAACAACCCTCCAACCCCTCCTCCATCTAAATTCCCAGTTTTCCTATTCTGAAAGTTTTCTTCTGTATCTATCTTGTCCACCCCATTCCTCCCCACACCCATTTTGTATCCAAGTCTCCCTATATTTTTTCTTTCAACTCTGCTGTTGGTGTTTCCCCTCTCTTTGTACTGTTCTGTTGCATCCTTATCCATTCAGTGTTCTCGCTCTTCCATGAGCCTCAACTCTGGGTACAAAAAACAGAGAATGAAGGATTGGTATGTCAAAGGTAGAATTGGTGTATTGTGTGTTAACAGTAGAATTGGTGTTAAAGGGTGTGTTAGCAGTACATTTGGAGTGTTCACGGTAGGATTGCATGGTGGATTAATAGTAGGATTGATGTGTAATTATCACGAGCACGTATGCTGATCCTGCCACGTAGATTTCCCACTA
Organism: Eptatretus atami; assembly: GCA_035128595.1. NCBI lineage: Eukaryota > Metazoa > Chordata > Myxini > Myxiniformes > Myxinidae > Eptatretus > Eptatretus atami. The sequence goes on along the minus strand of CM068968.1, from coordinate 65,399,542 downwards.
ACACCACTTTTGGGGTCATGTGACCAACCGTCTGAATACCGCTGGGCTTTGTCAGTTCGCGCTTTCTGTGGACCCCACTCACGATGCCAACATTGTTGGTTGTACATCCCAGGGAGTCTGTGCCTGCTAACCGTGGCCTTGTATGTGAAGTGGTGTGCAGGTGCATCTTTTTCTATGCAGCTTGCTTTGTGACCATGGTCTCGGCCTAGTGCCTCTCGGGTAGTGAAGGAGCATTGTTGTGCTAATCATGTGATAACCCCTCTCATGAGCTTCAAAACTGCAAACTATGTGAAGTGCAGGGTCACAGGGTAAGATAGGCATACACCGCAACAGCATCGTGTCTTTTCGTGCATCGTGATTGTCCTGACCATGGTGCACTTTGGGTAAAAGCATTCCTCAGCTGTAGTTCTCCAGCAACCTTCCGAGCAGGTCGCCATGTTTAAGGGTGTGCTCGTAGGAGAGTTGTTTGTGTCGTCTGAAAGGAAGGCCAATGTAGCTGAACATCCTACGGTACATTTAGAATAGACTAGGCCATTGTGCACCGGTACCCTGCTCCACTTCTATATTCCTTCCACGATCGCTGCTGGGAAGAGCATTGGCAAACCGTGCTGTGTACTTACCGGCCGGTGCCCACTTCGGTGGAGCTGCTGCTCAGCGAAGGGCACGTCCGTGGATGACGATGACCGTTAGGTGTGAAGAATCGAGCGCCATTTTTTATAATGCACAGGAAGTGGCTCTTCCTTTTAATTCGATAACCAATGGGTACAACCAACTGAAGGGACTTCCTCTTGTTTGTGCAATTGTGAAAGGTTTCACCTTCTGATATTTTTTTATCAATAAATCGCAAACGATCATGTCCAAAAAGATGGTGCAGAGAAGTACACGCTCACCCTTGAGCCGTCTGCTCTGGCGTCGATTCACAATCCAATGGAACAATAAAGCGGATTGGTGTTCCGCAGGCCGAGTCAGGTCAGGTCAGGTATGGGAGCATGCGCCGGAGCAGCGCATCGTTGCGTCCACTTTCCGCCGGTCCACTCCAGGGACCTCCGTCTGGCCATCCCCCAGGCAGATGCCTGGCTCATCCCCATCTCCTTGAGATGCCGATTATTGTCAGATGAACCCGATGAGATCTGTGACTTGCTACAGGTACCAAGTACACCTCTGTTGGCATTGCCATCCTGAAACATTAATTTTTGTTTTTTCAGATGATGATGTTGAAAGAGATCCTGTGACATTTATAAAACCGTTCACTTCTTCAACACCCTGGCCACCGACACGTGTCCGGAATGTACCTTTTGTTGCGGTTTTGTTCACTGACGGACGTGGTTCATACCGATCGCTCTGCAATAGATTAATCAGCCAAACCTGAAACAAAAAGGCGAAGACCCTTACACCAAACATATCCTGATTGACAAAACACCATACCGAGAGCGTGGAACACACTCTAGTAACCTTTTGACCCACTGTTGCAGCACCTGGAAGCAAGTGCAGATTCCTTTGATTCCTGCTTCTCCTCATCGGTAATGGCCTTTCGTGGTGGAAGTCTCCACGAGTCGAGAGAATCTCGGTCTCTGGTGGGGTGCTGATGGCCTCAGCCTGGACTACAGTGGGCGCTGCCAGTTTTTGGAGGTCTTTCAGGACAGAGATATCCATCCATCCATCCATTGGGACCATACTCTGTACAGAGCGTTGGTGCTGTCGAAGTGGTCTCCTGAGCTGTAGGGCACAATCCTGGACAGGTCACCACTCCGACGCAGGATACTTGAATGGCTCAATCATCCCAGCGAGCTGGTACTCATTTTGTCGATCTCAGAAGGATGACAGGCTGAATCAACTCCACCTGGTATTAATTCAACAGCCAAGCAGGATTTGAACTCAGGATCCCAGAATCCCAAGCCTGCCACCCTAACCATTAAGTCAACACCAGGCATGACAGACATATGATGTTGTTGGTGAATCTCCACTTGACATCTTTGAGGGATCCAGCTCTGTTCTTTTTGATCTGCGTCTGGTCTGAGGGTCATGTCCGTTCCCCCTTCCGACATCTTAGTGGCTTTGTACAATGTGTTTGTCCTTCATTTCCGGTTCAGTCAGCCTCGGGTGGTTACAAGTCGATTGAAGGATTTTGATCTCATACCACATCCCAGGAGGTGGTCGCAGTTTTGTCGCACCGAGTGTGTGCCTCAGGGGCCACCTCTGGACTGCCACCTGCACGTACCTGATGGCTGTCACGCAGGAATTTGGAATTTGTTCAGGATGCCAGCACAAAACATCCTGTGGGATCTATCACGTCCATCGGCAATGCTGCTGGCAGACGGGACACCCCGGCTTGACGTCCGTCCGAGGGGCGACCTGCTTTTCAATGCGACAAATCTTCCCTCGTGACACCGATCGGACAGATTTGTAGTCTGCTCGGGAATCGAACGCAGACTCTCGGTTACCTGTGCACCATCGTGTGGGACAGATTTGCGGAGTCGAAGCGAGTCTGTTCTCTTCGGCTGTGAAAATGGAGAGCTTGGCCACTTGTGCATCTCTTTTAACTTTAACTTCATTGTGTTTTCCTCTGATTGTCTTTTGAAAATCCCTTTGAACATCTTTTGATGAAGAATCCTTCCAGCACCGACAGGTCCCGGGGTGAGCCCAGCTGCACATGGGATTCCGGTGCGTTCCGGTGAAGGTGTTGGAGGTTCACCTGAACAACCGAGCGTTCATGGCTGCGGTTTACCTCGACGGCCAAAATCGTGAATGGATGCTCGTCGGACAGCGTCCAGGGGTCTTCCCGTGGTTCGAGTGGGGCCGGGACCTCTACCAGCACCGTACGGTTTTAGGTTTTGATGCGACGTCTCTCTCCCTCGGCTTTGTGCATACACACCTCCCTTTTGCTATTATTAGTTTGTTATTTGCACACAGTTGAGGTTGTGTCAAGCTTTATCAAGTATGGTGTTATGGAAATTCGTGGGATTGTTATTAATTGACAGCGTTGCTGGCACCTCCCTCAGATGATTCATTCTGATGCCTATTACAGGAGCAAAGCTGCGAAGCAAATTAATTTTCACATTTGCTTTTATAAACACCTCCGAGTGAGTTGTTCCCATGTTTAAAAAAGAAAAAAAAACCAACAAAACATTTTGTCTCATTGATATATAATTTATAAAAGAACAAAAAAAACCAACAAAGCCACAAAACTGCGCATCTAGTTCTCCCCCTCTCCTCCCTGCATTGATGAGTCATTGTCGATGAGTTTCTCCAACTTCAATGTGATTGGTCAATCGGCTCATTTGTATGCTAATGATATGCTGAGGCTGGAAAAATTGATTTGTCTTTGCTTGACTTCTCCTCTTTGTTCGTTTCTCTTTCCACTTCTTGCATTTGATTGTATTCTAACGTCCTCTTGTCGCCTCCATCTCCGACGGCGGATGGAGGTTGTTTTCGTCCCAGTCTCTTTGGCTGTCTGTCTGTGAGCAGGAAATGTTAAAAAGTTGTGGACTAATCGGGATGAAATTTTGCGGGCAGCTTGGGTGTGCGACAAGGACGAATGATTCAATTTTGGTGAAGATCTGGATTCAGATGCAGCCTATCAGTCGGATATAAATCATGAACTGTTCAGTGCGGCATATGCGCTCTGCCGAGTACTCTTCTACTTATTCCTCCTTTTATATTCCTGTTTTTTCTTTTTTCTGGTATAAAGGTGTTTGACACCGTTGCCTTAATGGTGTCCTTCCGTATCGCTGATCACGGCTGCTAGTGAGGCGGTGACGGGTTTCTCTGCACACCTGCACAACTTTTGATCGCGAGGTGCTCTAATGCACAAGTACTGTATTTATTTGTTTCCTTGATCTTGTATTCAGTGTTTGGTACTTTTTTTATTCACCTGTTGAGTGATTGTTTCGTGTTGCGTCGCCTTGTATTCCCTTCAATCTCTTGATCCGGCATCACCTTCCTTTGATCCCACTTCCCTGTACACCACGTTGTCACGTTGTCCGTGATCGGGGACTTTGCCGTCGATTGCTTTCCCTCGAACCGATTGACTCGGATGGCCGAGTGACCGATCTCTGCTCATACTACATATAGTCCAGGCATTATATGACAAATAAGGACTGAACCTCACACAAATTGCAACAGAAAATCTGATAACTGTTCATTACTCATAAATGTGTCCTCTATAACATATAAAAAGTTCTAATGAATCCAAGTGGTGGAAATTTTTTTTTTTAAATAATTTTTATTTTATTTTATTTTATTTTTCCAAAATGTTTCTTAACCGTACTCTGGTACCACTTTTTGCTACTTTATAATGGGATATTAAGCAACGCTCTAACTATATACGTAATACTAAACACATATTTCCATAGGAAGATGGTCTGGTTTTATTATTGAGATGACCCGTGCCTTCAGATGAGATCTCTAAATGATTTAAATCCATTTATTATGGCCTGGCATGTATACTTTAATAGTGCATGCACTGATGGTCAACACAACTAATAATG
>CM068968.1:65384415-65395045 GCA_035128595.1 Eptatretus atami | reverse complement strand
TGGCGGCAGGAGTTCATCCACGGTTCCCTTCCACTGCTGCACCCGGTAGTACACGCAGAGACTGTGGTACTTTGCTGCTGCAGAGGTAGGTGGTAGGCTCTCTGGCTGTACATAAAAAGTTCTAGTAGGCACCTTCTCACAAAAGTGCTTGTGTCGTAGTGAGTTGAAGCCCCTCCCCAGGCTTACCATTGTACAGGCAGACCAAAGCATTTCTCCTGCTGCCAACAAATCTGCTGTGGAAGCCGACGGTGTGTCAAACACGTAGCTTGCTCACGGAAGTCATCACTGGTTGTGAATTTCTTGAGGGCGGCTCCTTTACCAATGCCATACAGGCGGGATGTAGTATCACACCCAAGGATCGCGTGGATGAAAGAATGTGAGTGCGCACACTGGGACCCAGTTGCTGCTTGAGAGCCTTGATGTTCCAGACACGTGGGTTCTTTGTGCTCTTCTTTGGCTCAGGTTGGAAGAGGAGGTCATGTGACTCGAGCTTGGTATGGTAGATAAGGAGCATGAGCAGATCTGTATCAATCACCGATGAGCACAGTGTTTGTTGTGGTTGAAGACTCACTGCTTTCTGCAGTATGAGGAGATCAGCATCACCTGAAGTATGAACGTCTGACAGTTCTTCTTCTGCAGTTGGCCACTGAGCATGTTGATGAACTGTTGCTTGTTTGTTGTGTTGTTTGCGAGGAACTCGTCTTTCTTCATTGTAACAGGCATGCCCTCATCAAAAGTCACGGTAATATCATGTCTCATGTAAAACAAAGTTTCTGGGAGATTGCGGATAGTACTGAACCCTTTGTGTGGACATCAGACAAGCAGACGTGCAAAAATGCATTATTTTAACACGGGCGGCAATGGAGAAAAATGCCATCACCGATTTCAGTACTTTTCAATAGTTTCCACCACTTGGATTCCTTAGGACTTTTGATATGTTATACAGGACATATTTATGAGAATAAACCAATTTAAAGAGTTTCTGTTGCAATTTGTGTGAGGTCATGTCATATAATGCCTGTACTAATATGATAGACGTTGGCGTTTGGTACTGTTAGTGCATTCTGAAATCCCGATGAACATTATATAATAAATAGTTCACCAAAGCACCTTACTTAAATCGACACTTGTTGAACACCATAAACTGCCGGTTTCATTAACGTAATTATTTGGTACACCCAGGATGTGTTTTTTTTATCTCCATTTCTCACCACTTATCTTCCCACATAGATGCCTCCACCAGCAGTTTGAGAGTTATAAGGAGCAGATCAAGCAGATCGGCGAGGAGAGTCGGAAGCAGCAGGGAGATGGCAAAGACGATGCGCCGACGTGTGGCATCTGCAGAAAGACCAAGTTTGCGGACGGCTGCGGACACCTCTGCTCATATTGTCAGACCAAGTTCTGCGCCCGGTGTGGCGGGCGCGTCACGCTGCGGTCTAACAAGGTGCCCCCGACCGTCTGGTCCACCTCGTTCTGTCTTGCAAGAGGAAACGATGACGGCACGATGAGTTGTTTTGAAGGGGGTGAAATGTTTGTAGACATACACAAAAATGGAGACGGAAAACACGAGGCTCGGACAGCCTAATGACCGATCTCTGCCCACACACGCTTAGCACGTAGACTTTTATGCCGATGGATTAAGACTCCTCTTTGTCACAGTTCTCTATTATACACCAACCTTTTGTGCTCTCTGTCACCTTGCTTGGCCTGTCCTCATTTACCCTACTGTAGGTGTACAAACTTCCTTTTGGTGTTTCGCTTCTCCCTGACCTGATTTGTAGTCACGAAGTGTTCCGTATAAATAATCTGGGGGTAAGATCCTATCTGTCTGCTCTGTTTTTCGGTTGAAATTGCCCGCTTTACCATCAGCCAGAGAGCTGTCTGGTGCGGATGTTCAGGATGGTCAACATGGGTGGAGTGGGGTTGGGGGAGGGGTGATCTTAACCCACCTTGCTCTACTGTTGTATTATTTTCTACAATGATGAGACGAATAGGTCAGGATCTGATTAAATTGAGTGATACCTAAACACTACCCATGCACAAACCGTCTGGTGTGAACTACACATTGTCAGAATAACAAGGATGTAATCCATGCTCATCATGATCTCATGATGTCCGGTTATCAGCGTATTGGCTGCTAGAACCCCACTCCCTTCCCACCCCCCCCTCCCCACCCCAACCCCCTGCCCTCGACACAAACTGACCAATTGTTTTGTTTTGGGTGATGTACCGGTTTCTTATGTTTGTTTGTTTTTTCACACATGGTCGAGGCTCTTGGAAAAGCTAGGACACAGAACAGACCAGGACACAACATAATAAAGGGGAAACGGTCAAACAAGTTTTCCCATTTCTGCTCTGTGCAGGTAACGATGACAGGTGTAGGGGAGAACCCAAGGGGTGGACAAGATGGATACATAAGCCAAATTTTGGGAGAGGTGGGGGTAGTGTAACAGGTGTAGAAAAGATCATGGCGTTGGATGGGGGATGATTTGAGATGGTGGTGAACAGCTGTCTTGAAGACCAGGAGAGAACTGAATGATATCGAAGCTGTTGTGGTGGGTGGTTACACAGGTGGGAAAAGAGAGGAATAATGAGTGGAGATGAGCAGTGGTTCTGGATTTAGGCAGTTTCACTCGGAGGGGGTTTCTGGTGGACCACGTGTGTCCTGCAGATACTTTGGGGGGGGGGTGCAAGAGTAAGGAGAGGGCAGAGGGTGCAAGACCAGAAATGAGGCGGAGGAAGACTGAGAGACCACCGACCTGTCGGCAACGGTGAAGTGGTATGTCCATCGACTCAGCTTCATCGCGAGAGATTCCAACGATCTTGAAAGCCTTGGTTTCCACGGCGTTAACCGGACAAGATTTGAGGCAGGGGCGCCAGCCCCGAGGGGAGGGCAGGACTCCATCGAGCTACGGATGAAAGCCTTGTCGGTGGATAGGAACTCAGGTGTGCCAAGGAAGGACTTTGCATGACGGAGGATGCCCAAGTCGGCGTCTGGCTTTGGAGGCCAATTTTGAAATGTGGTTTGCTCAAGAACGCTCATGACTTAGAGTGAGACCCAAGAGTTTGAGTGACTGAATCTCTTGAGAGGGTTGTTGGGAGGGTTTGTGGCACTGTCCTTTGGGGGAGATGAGGGAGGATATAGAGATACGGATCGATCTTCGGATTGAAAGACATATTCCGAGTGTTTGACAAGTTTGTGATTTATGTTGGTCTGAGGAGAGGGAAGAGGCTGCTGCCTGTCGGTGAAAAGGATGAGGGATGTCGCAGCAGCGAGTGGAGTCATCAGCAAAGAGACAAAGAAGATTTCTCTAGAGATTTTCAAGGGTTCTCCATCCTTGACAAGGAGAGGAGATGAAAGGGTTCCATTGAGAGGCACGCATTGTCTACGAGTGGAGGAGGTCAGTAATCCAAGAGTGGAGTTGGCCTTCAATTGCATCGGCAGACAGTTTGGAGAGCAGGGCAGGACGCCAGACGTTATCGAAAGCTTGAGATATGTCCAGAGAGACGGCCCTGATCTCATGTCTGATATTGAGGGCCTCCATCCATTGTTGGGAGAGTAGAAGCAGCATGTCCAAGGTCGAGTGACCAGATCTGAATCCGAATTCATCTGAGATGAGACCATAAGGTCCACAGAGAAGCTTGCCTTAGGTATGACATAAAAAGCCATGGCATTGGGAGACCACAGGTGTACCTCCACATAAAGAGGTCAAAAGAAGACATTAGACAAATTAAATCAGTAAGTGTGGTTCGAGCCTAGAGATTGAGGGCCAATGAGGCCAAGTCCTCAGTGAGGAACACCAAACAGGTCATCAAGTCATCTTTTGCTGAATGTCGTTCATGTTCTTCTAAATTTGCTGACTTTGTTCATTCACGTGAATACGTTTTTAGTAACGTCGTCGAAAAGCTTATTCGCTCGGCTTTCCTTTTCTCGTTAAGGGACCTTGTGGCCGACTGAGCCTGATGAGGTTCTCTTCCACAAACGCACTCATTGGATCGACATGGTGGGTCCACATGTGGGTTGTTGTCGGGGTGTAATTAAATTATGTCTCACCAATAAGACTAATTTGCTTGAGCATCAGTAAACAAGTTACATCAATAGTGAATGATTAAACCTCCTGGAGATCCTTTTTTTTAATGGCTACCGGCTACCTGTGAATGGCCAACGAACACTTTCACAAACGGTTTTGTTTGTTTGAACCCTTGGAGGCAGAATTTCTGTTGGTTATCTCGTTACGTGACGAACACTTTCCCAGTGGACGCACCACAAAGCAGGGAGAAAGGACGGAGTCTTTACTATTGTTTGTGAATTTAGGAGTTCCACCTTGTGAGCAGAAACCTATCGCTGATCATTATTACTACGGTTCTAATTAATTGCATTCATTAATTCAGTTGTTTAGAATCTCCTTTTCATTGCAATCCATTGTAATAATTTTCAGCCGTTTAATTAGCCTTGCTGATCTTTACTGATGCATTTCTTTGCTCAACAATTTGTATTTTTATGAAGTTTATTTCTCTCCACCCCCATCTCTTTTATCCCTTACCAATCTTCATCTGTCCTTCTGCCTTTTGTCCTTCTTACTTCCCCTCCTGCCCCTGCCTCGCGTGGATGGCTGGCGGGACCAGGAAGATAAAGTGGTCAGCCTAAACCTCTGCTAAAAACCATTCTTCCTTACCCCGTTCCGTGGCCAACTCAAACTCGATCTCTGATTTGTTTCACTTCATGTTAATGATATACTCCATGACTTTTCACTTTTTCCGTAACTCCAATTTCTTCTTCCATTTCATTTTTTGCTCCGTCCAAAATCTTTAATGCTTTCCTCTGATGTCCATGTTTAAAGCCCACACTTTATGCCCTCAAGCCCACCTTTATGCCTCAAGCCCAACACTATTGTGCCCTCACAGCCCACACTTTGTGCCCTCAAGCCCACACTTTATGCCCTCCACCCCACACTTTATGCCCTCAAGCCACACTTTGCTCAGCCACTTTGTGCCCTCAAGCCCACACTTTGTGCCCTCAAGCCCACACTTTGTGCCTCAAGCCCACACTTATGCCCTCCACCCCACTTTGCCCTCACCACACTTATGCCTCAACCACACTTGTATGCCCTCAAGCCCACACTTTATCCCTCAAGCCCACACTTTATGCCCTCAAGCCCACACTTTATGCCCTCAAGCCCACACTTTATGCCTCAACCCTATACTTTGTGGCTCAGCCACAATTATGGCCTCAAGCCACCCCCACTTTGTGCCTCAGCCCACACTTATGCTGTCCACCCCACACTCTGTTGCCCTCAAGCCCACACTTTGTGCCTGCACCCAACTTATGCCTCCACCCCACACTTTGTGCCCTCAAGCCCACACTTTGTCCCTCAAGCCACACTTTGTGCCTTCAAGCCACACTTGTGCTTCAGCCCACTTTTGCCCTCAAGCCCACACTTTATGCCGTCCACCCTACACTTCTGTGCCCTCAAGCCACACATTTCCCTCAAGCCCACACTTGTGCCTTCAAGCCCACACTTTGTGCCTTCAAGCCCACACTTTGTGCCTTCAAGCCACACTTTGTGCCTTCAAGCCCACACTTTGTGCCTTCAAGCCCACACTCTGTGCCCTCAAGCCCACACATTGTACCTCAAGCCCACACTTTGTGCCTTCAAGCCCACACTTTGTGCCTTCAAGCACACACTTTGTGCCCTCAAGCCACACTTTATGCCGCACACCTACACTCTGTGCCCTCAAGCCCACACATTGTACCCTCAAGCCCACACTTTGTGCCTTCAAGCCCACACTTTGTGCCTCAAGCCCACACTTTATGCCGTCCACCCCACACTCTGTGCCCTCAAGCCCACACTTTGTACCCTCAAGCCCACACTTTGTGCCCTCAAGCCCACACTTTTGCCCTCCACCCCACACTTTGTGCCCTCAAGCCCACACTTTGTGCCTTCAAGCCCACACTTTGTGCCTTCAAGCCCACACTTTGTGCCCTCAAGCCCACACTTTATGCCCTCCACCCCACACTTTGTGCCCTCAAGCCCACACTTTGTCCCTCAAGCCCACACTTTGTGCCTTCAAGCCACACTTGTGCCCTCAACTCCACACTTTATGCCATCCACCCCACACTCTGTGCCCTCAAGCCCACCTCTGCCCTAACCACACTTTGTACCCTCAAGCCCACACTTTGTACCTCAAGCCACACTTTTGTACCCTCAAGCCCACACTTTGTGCCTTCAAGCCCACACTTTGTGCCCTTAAGCCCACACTTTATGCCATCCCCCACACTCTGTGCCCTCAAGCCCACACTTTGTACCCTCAAGCCCACACTTTGTGCCTTCAAGGCCACACTTTGTGCCCTGAAGCCCATACTTTATGCCCTCCAACCCACACTTTGTGCCTTCAAGCCCACACTTTGTCCCTTAAGCCCACACTTTATGCCGTCCACCCCACACTCTGTGCCTCAAGCCCACACTTTGTGCCTTCAAGCCCACACTTTATGCCCTCAACCCCATACTTTGTGCCCTCATGCCCACACTTTATGGCCTCAAGCCCACCCTTTGTGCCCTCAACCCTATACTATGTGCCCTCATGTCCACAGTTTGTGCCCTCAAGCCCACACTTTGTGCCCTCATGCCCACACTTTATGCCCTCAAGCCCACACTTTGTGCCTTCAAGCCCACACTTTATGCCCTCAACCCCATACTTTGTGCCCTCATGCCCACACTTTATGGCTCAACCACCCTTGTGCCCTCAACCCTATACTATGTGCCCTCATGTCCACACTTTGTGCACAAGCCACACTTTGTGCCCTCAAGCCCACACTTTGTGCCCTCAAGCCCACACTTTATGCCCTCAAGCCCACACTTTGGGCTCTCAAACTGTACTTTGTGCCCATGAAACCGCATCCTGTGCCCACGAACCACACCCTGTGCCTGGAAACCGCACCCTGTGCCCTGGAAACCGCACCCTGTGCCCTGGAAACCGCACCCTGTGCCCTGGAACCCCCCCTGTGCCATGGAAACCGCACCCTGTGCCCTCGATACCACTCCTTGTGGCCCTCGAAACCGCTCCTTGTGGCCCTCGAAACCGCTCCTTGTGGCCTCGAAACCGCTCTTGTGGCCTCGAAACCGCTCCTTGTGCCCTCGAAACCGCTCCTTGTGGCCCGAAACCGCTCCTGTGGCCCTCGAACCGCTCTTGTGGCCCTCGAAACCGCTCCTTGTGGCCCTCGAACCGCTCTTGTGGCCCTCGAAACCGCTCCTTGTTGGCCCTCGAAACCGCTCCTTGTAGCCCTCGAACCGCTCTTTGTGGCCCTCGAACCGCACCTTGTGTCCCTCGAAACCGCTCCTTCTGTCCCTCGAAACCGCTCTTTGTCCTCGAAACCGCCTTGTGTCCTCGAAACCGCCCTTGTGTCCCTCGAAACCGCTCCTTGTGTCCTCCGAAACGCTCCTTGTGTCCCTCAAACCGTCCTTGTGCCCTCGAAACCGCTCCTGTGCCCCGAAACCGTCCTTGTGGCCTCGAACCGCTCCTTTTGCCCTCGACACCGCTCCTTGTGTCCTCGAAACCGCTCCTTGTGTCCTCGAAACGCTCCTTGTGGCCCTCGAAACCGCTCCTTGTGTCCCCGAAAACGTCCTTGTGGCCCTCGAAACCGCTCCTTGTGGCCTCGAAACCGCTCCTTTTGGCCCTCGAACCGCTCCTTGTGGTCCTCGAAACCACTCCTTGTGGCCCTCGAAACCGCTCCTTGTGTCCTCGAAACGCTCCTTGTGTCCTCCGAAACCGCTCCTTGTGGCCCTCGAAACCGCTCCTTGTGGCCCTCGAAACCGCTCCTTGTGTCCCTCGAAACCGCTCCTTGGTGTTCCCTCGAAACGCTCCTTGTGTACCTTCCGAAACCGCTCCTTGTGTCCCTCGAAACCGCTCTTGTGTCCCTCGAACCGCTCCTTGTGTCCTTCGAAACTCCTTGTCTCCTGAACGCTCCTTGTCCCTCGAAACCGCTCCTTGTGTCCCTCGAAACCGCTCTTGTGTCCCTCGAAACCGCTCCTTGTGTCCCTCGAAACCGCTCCTTTGTGTCCCTCGAAACTGCTCCTTGTGTCCCTAAACCCTCCTTGTGTCCTCGAAACCGCTCCTTGTGTCCCTCGAAACCGCTCCTTGTGGCCCTCGAAACCGCTCCTTGTGTCCCTCGAAACCGCCCCTTGTGTCCCTCGAAACGCTCTGTGGCCTCGAAACCGCTCCTTGTGCCCTCGAAACCGCTCTGTGTCCCTCGAAACCGCCTCTTGTGTCCCTCGAAACCGCTCCTTGTGCTACCTCGAAAACGCTCCTTGTGTCCCTCGAAACCGCTCCTTGTGTCCTCGAAACCGCTCCTTGTGTCCCTCGAACCGCTCCTTGTGTCCTTCGAAATCGCTCCTTGTCTCCTTGAAACCGCTCCTTGTGTCCCTCGAAACCGCTCCTTGTGTCCCTCGAAACCGCCTCTTGTGTTCCCTCGAAACGTCCTTGTTGTCCTCCGAAACGCTCCTTGTGTCCTCGAAACCGCTCCTTGTGTCCCTCGAAACGCTCTTGTGTCCCTCAAAACCATCTTGTGTCCCCGAACCGTCCTTGTGTCCTTCGAAACCACTCCTTGTGCCCTCAAACCCGAGCGTCGCGTCCTCGGAACCCGAGCGTTGTGTCCTTGAAACCGCAATTTGCGTCCTCGAATGCGAATGCAAAAATCCGGACTTCGTCTGCAACGTTCCAGGTCTGAAACTTGCTCTTTCTGCCTCTGAACCCCGCACAGCCAGTCTCTGAAACCCCGTTGTTACACCTCTGAATCCTGCCTTGACTAATCCTTCGATTCCTTTAACTACTTGTGAAACCCGCTCTGCCGGCCTCTGAAGCTCGACCCTTTACTGGTCCATTGTCTATCTTACATTCGTGGCCACCATGTGCTTCATCTTACTCCCCATTGTCTTCTTTCCATTTTGGGTTTTGTGCAGAATGTGTATTATACTGTAATAAACTTAATATCCATGCAGTAAGTAAAGTTTTTATTTATTTACTTATTGTTTTTGAGGTTACACCTGAACTCTCCAGTATTTTGCACCTGTAGTTCATGTTTCCATTCCATTGTACTTCCTTTGGAGGCTCTTGTAGTTTGTACACTCATTGAACTTGAGTTTATACCTGTTTGGAGATATTTTATTCATACAATGCTTTAACAGGTTGATAGTACAGGTGATAAATGGAAATATTTTGTGATATCGTTTTGTTGGTTTATCATGCCAAATGCCAGTCCACTGGCCTCAACCCTGCTGCTCCACTTTTTTTTAAACTTGTTTAGACTTGGAATCACCTTGAACTGGAGACGCAAAATTGGGTTGATCACATGATGTGACACGTGTTGTCGGTGGCACAAGAAATTGATGAAGTTCCAAACGGCCTTCCAGGGTTGGACAGAGTCAAACATGCAATAGCATGTTAAAAATCACACGTGAGGTGTGAACAGACGCCGTAGAACTTATTGCGGTCACGTGATGCCCCGTAGTCTTTCAGAGTCAACGCCTGCACCTCCCAGATGAAGACCACTTCACGGTCGAAACGTCGGACCTGAGCTTTGCTTACCGGATAGCTATACTAGTTTGTGATGCCTTCAGTTTTTAATCGGGTACCTTCGTGATGAGGGTAACTAGCCATTCTGGTTTTAGGGAGAATATTTTTGAGCACAATAAACTCTACCCAGAACTTTGGCTGGAAAGTTACGCACACGCAAGTCTGCTTCACCGCGGAGTGCTTGTCTTGAGCTTGTCTGAAGTTGTCCACCTTTGAGACCTTGTAGCGACAGATTGTATAGGTTGCTAATTTGAAACAATTCTACCATCAAGGATAACTGGGTCACCACTTCAAGATCTTAGGTTTTGACCCTGTTATGTTCTTGTAGTCAGGACTGTGAGGGTTGTAAAAGTCCCTGTGGCAGTGAGCAATACGGAGGAGTCGCTGGAGGTCTGGATCTTTTCTGCTGGCGGCATTGCTGATTGACCCCCCAAAAAATGGATAAACTCAATGGGATGTTACATTCGTCCAAGAGAATCCAAAGGATATTCCTCAAAGTGTGCATGGTCCAGAGCAAGAAGCTGAAGAAACGAGAAGGACTGCTCAAGGCGTGCTCTCTGAAAGCGGCTGCAGCTGGAGGTTTACCTCTTCAACACTTTGAGTTTTCTACATCGTAAACCAGGCATCTCACAGCCAGAGGCAGGTACTGTGTGTGCATCCAAGGTGCTCTGATTGTTACAGTATTTTCCAACACTCTGGGCCTGGATTGGTCTGTGCGTGGGCCGATGTGAACCGGCTGCCACCAAAAGTAGGAAAGGTTTATCCTTCCCTTCAGGCTGTTCCAAGATATCACTCTTTACGGAATGAAACAAGTGCTTGCTTGCAACGGTCAAAGGATACAAACAAGCTGGACATCTCAAATAAATTAATTGATCCATCACCAACCGTTGTATTCGTTTCTTGGACATCTATAGAGTGCATCCACAGTGATGTGCAACACCATGAGATTGAACACAAGAAACGATGTGAAAGGTATGATGGGTTCAACCTCTCCGTACAGATCAAAAATCCCAATTTGTGGATCCGCTCCACACACCACCAGATTGTAATGTATCCCCCC
>CM068968.1:65365328-65384403 GCA_035128595.1 Eptatretus atami | reverse complement strand
CCCCAATCACCTCTCCCTTCCACTTCCCTGTTTTCCATCATCCAAGACATATCCGCACATACTTCCGATCGATCACTTTCTCTATCTTGCGATAGAGCTGACTTTATCTTACATCGACGACTACTTCCCGCTCCTTTGGAAAGCTTTTCCGCCCTCCGTAAGGGGAAAGGAGTCGAGACGGGACATTCCCCAAGTTTTTAAACCCATGGTGTAGGACATTGAAGCAATGCTGGAGTTCCATCCATTCCACCAAACGGGGCAGCACTGACACTGCAATGGCCCCCTGTCGTGACATGAAGACAAAAAACAGACATTCAAGGTGTCTTCCATCCATACAATCCTCAGATCCCAAACTAGCTGAGCAGATTAGTAATGATATTTCATAATCCATTAGCCATTGTCATGTTGTGCTTTTCTTTGCACGCTGAATAGATTAATTTATGCCTTAATACTTGTAACCGAAGTCACCTGTATCTATCTTTTTTCCATGATGGCCTCAGATGTTGTACAAATCCAGTGTTGGCTTCCACTCTTGAAGTAAATGCCTCGCAAGGGAATGTCTTTCAAATACAAACACCTCCTTTCTTTCCTTCCTTGTTTGTTCGATTCCTTTCAGATCATGTGGGTGTGTAACCTCTGTCGCAAGCAACAAGAAATCTTAATAAAATCCGGCGCCTGGTATCCTGCGGGTTCGGGTCCTCAGTCTCTGGGCCCGGCCTCGGCCCCCTCGGATGGTGCGCTGAGCGACACTGCGACCGGCCGTGTCCGCTCCCTCTCACAGAGTCCTCTGGGAAACGGTGCGCCCAGGATCGGAGGCCCCGGAGTATCCAGGGCTCGACAGCCTGAGCGTCCGGCGGCGAACGCGCTCGGGGGGAGAGGACAGACGGGCAGCCAGAGAGCCCGCAGCGAACCTCCGGGAGAGAGGTGAGAAACGTGAAGCCGAAAGCGCCGTTGGTCCTCGATGTCTGAGTGAACAGGTGCAGTAATCTTAACTCATATACTTGTGGGTGAAAGGGAGCTACCGTGACTCCGCTTACAGCTACACGTCATAATTATTGAGGTGCGAAAAGTCGTGAACATGCTCGGTGACAAAGACGGAGCCATTTGTCCCTTGTTCGCACGGCGTCGCAGGTGTGCTGCTCCTCACAATTCCATCGCCGACACACCCTGAGTGAGCGACGTTCTCTCCAGTGACCGTGAAAGCGTTTTAATTTCACTATTTTACTTTCAAACCAGCTCTTTAGAGATGGGAATGCACGAAAAGATCCCTCAAATAATTGCTGCAGAACTTCAAACGCCTCGGTTGGTACTTGGAGCTCAACTTTCCCACAAACGGGAGATTTGGTGAAGGTGTCAGGTGAGGTTACCTGGATAAAGAGGGCATTTTTAGAATACAAATTTAAACCTGTGTAGTTGTTTTTGTCACGAAGTTCAAAGCAATAGAAGCATGTAAGTGTGCAAGCTGGTATTGAGATGTTTCAATGATGGTGATAATGATAAACTTATCCTATAAATCCATCCGATGAACGGCACTTCAGCCGGTATATGTGTTTGGACATATAGTTCGGAATCCTGAACATTTTTTCCATTTCAAACTGCCCTTCTGTCCTGTCAGGCAAGGAATTTGGGGGTACTGACCATCTAACCAGGACCGAGGATGTTGTGTGGTTGGGTGTACATGTTGCCCCACCTTGCATGCCTCGGTTGCAGTCTGGGTAAGAAACGTAACTGTCCATTTGTAAAAGCAGTACCACATGCTATACTGGTTACCGTAGCAACAATCGGCCTGGCTTTATAAGCCTCTTTTATTGGCAAATCGCTAGCCCATGCCCTGGGGAAAGAAATCAATCCATGGACATGTTTCTCACTCCCTGGCCATCATCTCTGGTGAGAGATACCTTTTTAAGAGGTAAATGCAGGTAAAACTAAGTGCATGTACTTCGGTCCCAAGATCAAAGTACACGGTTGAAAAATTACACATGCACATTGGCCCTAAAGATGAAGCTTGTGGCTAGCTAGTCCGCAAGGGTAGAATGAATTTTCATAGCATAAACTTGGGGGAGCACTGGCCTTGAATGAAGGCACCTTTTTAATATAACGAAGGATGTACACCTCAGCCCCACGGCCAAAGTCCACAGTCCAACGGAGCTTGTTGAACTCGTATCCAGTGCATGTAGGTGTTTCAGCCTGAAGGCCGAAGCACACGGTCAAACAAACGCATACATTGCAGTCCACAGGGACGTAATGCGTGGTCATACAATAACTGGGATCCTTTGGTTGTGGCATACCATATTGCGGCAGTGCCTTTTTTTTTAAATAAAAAAGATCAAACATTTTAACAGAGCTTGGGAAGTGCACTTTGACTGCACGGCCAAAGTACACAGTCCAACAGACCTGTTCCATCCATGAGCACACACATGCACTACAGCATGAAGGCCAAAGCACAGGGTGAACTGAACATGTGTACTCTAACCCAATGGGCCAGAATGCACGGTTGAACATTAATTTGGATTACCCCTGGAGAAGAGCTGCCACCCCTTTTCTGTGAGAGAGTGTAAGTGCGACTAGCGCCTCTTAACTGGAATGGTAACCATAAAAACTACTCGACACATCGGCACTTGCTGAAGGGGTGTGTACACATATTTGTACGTAGTAATAGCACTTTCCTGTAAACACTGATTCGGTATTGAGCTCTTCATCCTGACGAAAATCTTCACTGAATTTTTTTTTTTTAATAATAATGAAGAAAATCCATAACACTCAGCGCTCACCGAGTAAACGCACCCACCGCCTTTGTACTGTATGCACACCCTCTGAGCCAATCAGTGCTGTAACCTTACACACACACATACACATACATACATACACATACATACACACACATACACACACATACACACACCATCACAACACAACACATACACAACACAACATACACACACACATACACACACAATACACACACATACACACACACATACACACATCACAAACACACACATACATAACATACACACACTCACATACACATACTACACATACATACATAACACATACACACACACACACACATACACACACACACATACACACATACACACACATCACATACACATACACACACACATACACATACACACACACACATACACATACACATACACAATACACACACACACATCACATACACACACACACATACACACACACACATACACATACACATACACACACACACACATACACATACACACATACAATACATACACACACACATACACACATACACACACATACACATACATACATATACACATACAACACACACATACACATACACATACACACACACACATAAACACACATACATAACATACACACATACACACATACACAGATACATATACACACATACACACACACATACACATACACACATACACAGAAACACACCACGCTCATACGCACATATACCACACATGTAACACACACACAAACACACACACATACAGACACACATACACACATATATATATCACATACACACAACATACACAACACATACCACACACACTATACACACACATACACATACACACACATACACACATATATAACACACACATACACACACACATATATACACATACACACACATACACATAACACATACACACACATACACATACACATACACACATACACATATAACAATATACACATACAACATATACAACACTAACAACATATACACTATACACATACACATACACACACATATACACACATACACACACACACAGCACACAAACACACACACATACAAAGACCACATACACACACACACATACACACACAACATACAACACATATACACACACACATGTACACACACACACACACACACACATATATATACACACACACACACACACACACACACACACACACACACACATATACACACATACACACACAACATATATACACACACACATACACACACACACACACATATATCCACACACACACATATACCACACATACACCACACACACACATATACACACACATATACACACACATATACACACACACATACATCCACACACACACATATACACACACACATACATCCACATATACACACACACATATACACACACACATACATCACATATACACACACACATACATCTACACACACATACACACACATACACATATATATATATATATACACACACACACACACATATATAACATACACACTCACATACATCCACACACACACATACTACATACACACATACATATACGCACACACATATCACACATATACACACACATACATCCACACATACACACATACACATACACACACATACATCCACACATACACACATATACACCACACACACACAATATACACACACATATACACACACACATACATCCACACACACACACACACACACATACACACATATACACACAACACATAATATATATATTATAATATACATACACACACACCACACACACACACACACTATATATACACGCACACATACACACACACATATATACACACACACACACACACACACACACACACACACAACACACACACATATACACACAACATACACACACACATATATACACACACACACACACAAATATACACACACACACATATACACACACATAATACACCACATATATACAACACACATATATACACACATATACACACACATACATCCACACATACACACATACACACATACACACACATACATCCACACATACACAATATACACACACATACATCCACACACACACACACAATACACACACATACACACACACATATACACACACACATGTACCACACAACCACACACACACACACACCACATTATATACACACACACACACACACACACACACACACAACACACAACCACACATATACACACACTACACACACACATATATATACACCACACACATACACACACACACATATAATCCACACACACACTACATCACACATACATCCAACACACACATATACACACACATATACACAACATAACACACACACATACATCCACACACACACTATACCACACCATACATCCACATACATACACACCACATATACAACAACACATACATCACATATACACACACACATACATCTACACACACATACACACACATACACATATATATATATATACACACACACACACACATACACACACATACACACACACATATATACCCAGCAGGCACACGACGTCAGTATGAAAGATTCACGACGTCGGGAATCGGCCGCTTGGTTGTACAACCAGATCACGACGTGGTACCGCCGCGAGCAGCGCGCCCCGCGATTATCGAAAACTGTTTTTTCTGCCTCGTGTGTTTGCCATGGTGATCGCTTTTCCACCTCGTGACGTGTGTGGTTGTGTTTGCCTTTCACTGGAGAGAGATCTGATTGGCTAATTGCTATTTCCGCATCACGAGCCGCCATTTGCAAGGTTTGGTTAAACTTGTGAACTTTCAGCTGTTTCTGAGTGTGACAGAGCCAATCCGCTTTAATCTGCAGAAGACTTCCGCTTTTATAGTTAAAATTATCTTCCGCCGTGATCATTTTTGGTAAGTATAATATTATAAATCGATTTTATGTCTTAGCTTTTGTTTTTGGACGTTTTAAAGATCACAGAATCCATGATGTGTTCCTGTTACTGTGTGCTGGAATCTATATCGTTACATTCAATGTAAACTCTCCCGGGCCCTTCGGGGCACTCGAGTGGTTCGAGCGTTGGACTCGGGAACGGCATCTGACGATCGAATCCTCCGGCACCCGATTTCATCATTCGTTTATCACGTTTAGCTGTCGCTGACATGGCCCTGACATGGCCCTGATATGGCCCTGATATGGCCCTGATATGGCCCTGACATGGTCCTGATCGTGTGGAGAAATCGACGGTAAATAATGAATTCATTTTTCCGCGGCCTGGTGAAAAAAACACCGCTCTGTGGTAAATAAAGGGAACTCTGTAAAAATTACTTTGGACAAGTTTAATTGGTTCAGAACCTTTAAAAATATTTTACTGTTGTGGATAATGCTTCGGCCGTTCGGGTCCGACGAATTACCGCATTGTACCACAATGTAACAAATTTTAAGTTCCACTGCCCTTAAAAAACCTCAATTAATATATATATTTATAATATATTATTTTTTATGTCCTCTTTTAACGAGTTAGGCCTAACCAAAGGCAAAAGGAAAACAATTGTCAGTTATTGTTCGCCGAAAAATGTGGTTTGTCATAAAAAATATATAACCCTTTGGCCTCCGACAAACTGCGGCTTGTAACAATGAAGCCTTCATTGTGGTAGTTTGTCACTTGGGGAGTTGTTCAAGTTTTTCGGTGCACAACTGTTTTCCTTTGGTAAAATGGTTATCAAAAGACATGAAAATAACCTTATCTATATATAATTCCAGCAATCTGTGTGTGTGTGTGTGTGTGGTGTGGTGTCTGTGACCGCTGTTTCTCGACAACCACTGGTCCGATCTAATTGAAACTTGCCAGATATATTGCTGGGACCTGAGATGTGCCTTTTCAAGGTTTGATATTAATCGGACAAGTGCTTCCCAAGTTATGGCCATTTATTTACCAAACCAATGACAAGACACGTTGTTGTGTGGGCGTGGCCGATGGGGAAGGGAAGCACAGCCGCTTCCCCATTACGGGTTACAACGTACGGGCTTCCGGATAATGATGACTTCGTGTATTCTAATAATTTCTCGATTTCTTATGCGCATTTATAGATAAACACAATGCCCCAAGTTATTACTTTCATATTAGACGGTGCATAAATTCGGTAACATCAGAGTGCTGGTATGCTCCGAACCAGGAAGTAAATATTTTTTCTCTCTCTTCTCTTCTCTTTTTGTTTTTCCTTGCCACGACATTGCGAAAAGGTAAAATACGTTGGCGCTTATTGTATAATTGGGTATTAAAACTAAATTGCGCGAATAATCGTAACTGCGAATAATATGCGAACTTCCAGGCCACGCACGTACGAGCACGTGAGAGCGAAGAAACGGCCTGTGTGGTTGTTGTTTCTTGCTCGCGGTTTGAATATTTATTCATTATTTTATTTTATTATTATTATTTTTTTACGGGCACGTACTAGTATAATAAAGAATAATATTAATTGAGGCTTTTTAAGGGCAGTGGAACTTAAAATTTGTTACAATCTGCTTTGAACACTGGTGTACTAAATGTTTTTTATTTTCTAAAATAAGGGTGAATGTCCAATGCTATGATGTCCACATACAATTTGTGTGGAAAGAATGGGAAGAGACCTTTCCGGAACCTGAATTTTTATAAAGTTGTCAAGGAATGAATTCGCTAATGACAGTTATAATGTGAACTTGAGCATAATTGACATTGCAAGTCTTGTTTGATGATCATAAAGCCAAATATATACGAAGTGGAAATTCTTATTATTTTTCAGACAGTACCATGACCAGTCAGCCAAGAGCAACAAAGGCAGATGTGGACACTGCAATATCACAACATTTGAAATATGCCCCTGATCAGTGTGGAGGTGCGGGCAGGAACAAGCCCTCATCTATCTATAATTCCAGCCGTGTGTGTGTGTGTGTGTCTGTGACCGCTGTTTCTCGACAATCACTGATCCGATCTAATTGAAACTTGCCAGCTATATTGCTGGGGACCTGAGTGTGTGCCTTTTCAAGGTTTGATATTAATTGGACAAGTGCTTCCCAAGTTATGGCCATTTGTTTACCAAACCAACTGCGTAGGCGTGGCCGATGGGAAGAGATCCTCAGCCGCGTTCCCATTATGGGTTACAACGTACGGACTTCCGGAGAGTGATGACTTACTGTATTCTCATAATTTCTCGATTTCTTATGCGCATTTATAGATAAACACAATGCCCCAATCCAGTCGTCATTTACGAGAGTGAAGGAATGGGCCTGTGTGTTGTTTGAAAGTTGTTTTTTTTGCACATACGGGCACACACGTATGGACACGTACTAGTGTAGTAATAACGAGTAACAGCAACACGCTGTGCCGCCGTCCACGTCCTTGATTGTTAAGAATTTGCAGCATAGTTAATTGTAATGTTGTATGTTGGAAACCCAGCCTAAGTTTACATTGTGAAATATTTACATGTACTTTTATGCAGAATGAAGTTATTTTATTTTCTTGTGAAATTAAGATTGAAAACACCCAACAAATTAATTTTTTTGTGCTTTAGAATTATTTATGTGAGATGCATTCAAAATTGTGTTTTCATACTTAATGATGTTAGATTTATATTTTTTCTTTCTATGAATACACACACATAGATATATATTTGGTCTCATTGATTTGCCTGATTGTAATTCAGTTTTATATAATTTTATGCACTGTTCATATCATGTCAAGTATCATCTGTTTTTGTCTTTATGCATCTCATTCTATTGATGCCTGCTGTGGGACATAACAGTAAAAATATTTCTAAATTATATATATATATATAATATATATATATTCATGGAGAAATTCTATCAGAAAGGTGTTTGACTTCCCAAGTGGGACCCATATTGTACTCTTTTACCAGTCATTGCTGAATTTCTACTATTGAATGTCAACTATTATGTCGTATAGCAAAATTTATATGTGGTTCTTCGTCTTCTCATAATTCTTACCTGAGGTTGCTTAATTATGAATCTTGTAACAATGGGTAGTATGTCATCAGTAGCTAAAACTTTTAATTACATTTTATATAATGTAAGTTATCGGTCAATACCTTTATGCTCCTAATGCCCATTTAATGTATGCAAGCATAGAATTATCAGCAGTTTTACTAACACTGCATGATGATGTTATTGTACTTCAAGGTGCCTTTGTGCAGTCAATTATATTTGAGAGAGAAGAAGCTCCACAGTTCCTCTCTGGAGCAGAACTTTCTGAATTTGAATTGTTAACTGTGCTTTGCACAAAGTGAATTTGTCAAAAAGGTATTTACGACTTTTACCCATGTGGTATTTTTTTTATTCCCCATTTGTAGTATATGTTTCTCAATTGCAATGGTATCTACTTTTATTTATTGTACGTTTGTATTTGAGTGTGCTTTTTTGGTACGAATAAAGATATTATTATTGTTAATACTGCTTGTATTTTTGCCGCAATCATGCTCTGCGTGATACGTGATAATAAATGATTATGAATTACAGTTGTTTTCAAGTTGTGGTCATTATGTGTTACTGTGCAATGTAATGATGTTGCAATACAACTTCAATGTTTTGATAATGGCACGGTAGAACAGCGGTGCTCCGCTGGCCCCAGACCTACGGGTCGAGGGCTCCATCAAGCTGGAAGCTGAAGGGTGTCATGCACTGCAATGTTCGTTTATTTGGCGTGCAAAGAAAAGGTAAAAACAAAACTCCATTTTATGAACGTTGTGATAAAGTTGAAAACTAACGTCATGCTTCAATGTTGTGACAACGTTGAAATCTGACGTCATGGGTGTTGCAAATACAACTTCCCACTGACCCAATTCTGACGTCAGGTACAACCAGAACACGACGTCGCAACGACGTCAGATTTCAACGTTGTGACAACATTGAAATCTGACGTTGTGACAACATTGAAATCTGACGTTGTCACAACGTTGAAATCTGACGTCATGGGTGTTGCAAATACAACTTCCCACTGACCCATTCTGACGTCAGGTACAACCAGAACACGACGCTGCAACAACGTCAGATTTCAACGTTGTCACAACGTCAGATTTCAATGTTGTCACAACGTTAAAACCGACGTCATGGGTGTTGCAAAACAACTTCCCACTGACCCAATTCTGACGTCAGGATAGAACTGGCAAACGACGTTGCAACAACGTTGTGTGCCTGCTGGGTATATATGCACACACATACACACATATATACACACACACACATACACACCAAAATATATACACACACACATATACACACACATACATCCACACACACACATACACACATATATACACACACATACACACATATATACACACACACACACATATATACACACACATACATATATACACACACACACATATATACACACACATACACACATATATATATATCACGCACATACACACATACAACACACAACACATATACACACATATATACACACACACACATATAATATACACACACACACACACACACACACATATATACACACACACACACACATAACATATAATACACACACACACATATAATACACACACACACACACACATATAATACACACACACACACACACACGTATACACACACACACATATACACACACACACACACACACAATGTAATACACACACACACATATATACACACACATACACACACACACACACACACACGCTTTGCAATCGTTTCGCATTCCCTTTGGGGAGAGATAAAGAAATTCGGGAGTTTGGGAATGGAAGACTGATTGAGAAAACTTGGTATCGAAGTTGTGAAAGGTTTTCTTTGTGAATACTCACGGTCCCTTTCTTACCTGTGACACAAACAGGTGTAGTGTGAGGTCCAGGAAGTGAAGGATGCCTTTTGCCATTGATGATAATGACGTTTGTGACCAAGGTTGAGGCCTTCCAGTGGGGCCCAAATTGGTCGAGCACCGTGAGATTGTCGCCCTTCTTCAGAGATGGCGCTCACTCACCTCGTCCTTATGTTGATCCACGATGATGTTGAATCTGCACACGTTTAGCGCTTGTTTAGCAGACTCTGTGATTCGTTATACTATGTACAGTGGATGTGCAGCTCGTGTCCTGTTTGATCCGACTCCGGTTAATTCTGCTTGATCGGCTCCTTTAGGAATGATTCGGCCCTTTATCACGAGAAGCCTTCACTGTGTTTGCTGTTTCCAGCCTGAGGATTCCCCTCTCTTTTCCGCTAGGAGACGGCCGGCATCGTCGGGCGATTTGGAGCTGCGACTGCAGCGCTCTCGGCAGCAGCGACGTGAAGTTGGACTCTCCGGCCGTTATCCGAGCGCGGCTCAAGAAAAGGCTGCGGCATCGGGTCGTCCTCATGCTGGGCGGCAGGGTGAGCTCGGTCGGTGTTTGTGTGTCCCACTCTTTCGTTTGCACGGAGTCATAATTACTCCGGAAAGGTCATACAACAACAAAGCGTCGGAGATGCAAAGCGCACATGGAACGACGGGAAATTGCATTAGAAACAAACGCACACAATGTAATTGGTCGTGTGGGAACGAGCGCACACGTTCAATAAACACACACACACACACACACACACCTGGGACATGGTGTGAACACCATATCACATTACCAAACAAATGTCACAATAAATACTGTATTAACCAGTGCTGAATCATATTACTCTCACCATATTATAATAATAATAATAATAATAATAATACTAAACATGTCACGTGACTCAAATATCGCGTAATAACGTGATATGACAACAATGAACATCACTCGATGTAACAGGGTCTGGGGCAAAAAGCACTCACATATGACAATTGAACACACAATGACATGACATGAACATTGTTCACATGATATGACACTCACATATGAACACATGACATCACATATGACCATTGAACACACGACAACATACTCATATATGAACATTGATCACACGACATGACACTCACATATGAACACATGACATGACACACATATGAACACATGACATGACACATGACCATTGAACATACGACATGACACATATGAACATCGATCACACGACATGACACTCACATATGAACACATGATGATATGACACATATGACCATTCAACACACGACATGATACTCGCATATGAACATTGATCACACAACATGACACATATGAACACATGACATGACACTCACATAACACATGATGACATGACACATGACCATTGACCACACGACAACATGATACATATGAACATTGATCACACGACATGACACACATATGAACACATGATGACATGACACATATGACCATTGAACACACGACAACATGATACTTGCATATGAACATTGATCATACGACATGACACTCACGTATGAACACATGACATGACACATAGAACCATTGATCACATGAAATGACACTCACATATGAACACATGCTGACATAACACTTACATATGAACATCGATCATATGACATGATACTTACATATGAACACATCATGACATGACACTTACATATGAACATCGATCATACGACATGACATTCACATATGAACACATCATGATATGACACTCACATATGAACACATGACTTGACACTCACATATGAACATCGATCACACGACATGACACTCACATATGAACACATGATGACATGACACTTGCATATGAACATCGATCATACGACATGACATTCACATATGAACACATTACGACATGACACTTACATATGAACATCGATCACACGACATGACACTCACATATGAACATCGATCACACGACATGACACTCACATATGACAATTGATCACACGACATCAAACACTCACATATGACCATGATCACACGCATGACACTCACAATATGACCATTGATCACATGACACTCACATATGACCATTCGATCACACGACATGACACTCACATATGACCATTGATCACACGACATGACACTCACATATGAATACATGATGATCAACACGACAGACACACATATGAATACATGATGACATGACACTCACATATGACCATTGATCACACGACATGACACACATATGAATACATGATGACATGACACTCATGTATGAACATTGCACACATGATGTTCACATATGACCTGAACATTGCATCTCCAATGATCATTGCAAACACGCCATTACAACCAGATATAAATGAGGAAATAAATATGGAATATAAAATCGAAAGACGATATATAATTAGGGGCGATACTCTTAATTGAGGTGTCGTACCCAATTGCTTTGGTGTAAGTGTAATCGCAAGGGCAAGGATCTGTAATGTGAGCAACCTGAAGAACCTGGTCGTCCTGAAAACGTACACCACAAGAACCTGGATGTTAAAGATAATCGATCTCATGCCAATCATATCGTTGGAGCAACTCGAGCGGTATAGGAGAACCTTGCAAAGAAAATGAAAGGGATGGGAGGAAATATTCCAGCAAACGAGCGACAGGTGGAAGCTGTCCCAAGATTTGGTGAACGTCCTTAAACGAGCCCTTGAAGGAAAGATGCTGCGATGTGGAACACCTGAAAATGGTCCTCCCATTAAGGTTCATTCATTCATTTTGGTTTATGAATGAAAACATAAAACATCCTTGGTGAAGACAGTCAAAACACTGATAGACACAAGGTTGACATCTGAATAGCAAGACAAATCATGTTAAACAAATGTAAAAGCACCAAGATCGCAAGCTAAATTGAAACACAATTCAAACACATTGTAGCGTCGACGGCTCCACTAACGTCGAGCTCGTTGCGGTGGGAGGTTAAAGTCCCGCGATGTCCCGAGGAGACGTTCTGAATGAATGGCAGACGATGCACGCACGGATCGTGACGAGAGACACGAGAAGCTTAGCTCTGGTAAAAAAAACCAACGGGTTTATTTCCCATACCACAAACAATGAAAAGAACCAGTGATGATGTGATCGCGAGGAGACAACGGCTGGTTGGGAGGAACGGGATGCAATAAATAAATAATTATACATCATGAGAATAAAAATGAATAAAGAAACGAAGGCGCCTCACTCCAGACTCGGTCACAGACGGGAAAAGGGAACAGAAACCGGGTGACTCAGCTCTGGCGCAGCGGGGACGAGCAGGAGATGAGGGGGCCATGAGCACAATGGGCAGGACTATGATGAGACTAAGGAAACAGGCACAGGGCGAATACGGACACAGGCAGGTAGAGACGGGCAGGCAAAATGACCTTCTCAAAAACTCTCTTCGTCATCGTTGCTTCAGAAGTTGACGGTTCTCCTCGGGCTTTTTCTTTCTCCTCCGAACTTAACGCACCTCTCTCACACGTGCCCAATCACCCTGCTTTCCTCAGACCAGACCTTGACATTTTTCTCAGCTGTCTCCTCCTCAGACTTTTTAAACTGCCCCTCCAGCTACTCCCTCTTCTCCTGGGGCAACGCCCCGCCATACTTGAGGACAATCCATAAGCTCCACCCTGGGAAGGTGTACCAACTGCCTCCTCTTCTTGCTCTCGAGGCCATCCACAAACTCTGCCCCCCTTTCCTCTCTGTTTGCCGATCTCCGGGCACGCCCCTGTCGAGGTTGACAATCGAGATTTTACACACAATTTCCAAACGCTATAATCCCTAATGAATATAGCACACACCACCGCCTGCATGCGCACATTTTCAACAAGAGCAATTCTTAAGCTTGACATTTCCCTACTTGTACATCGAGATGGTAACTACAATGTACAACGGACGCATGATATCCTATACATTCTTATCTGCTTCTAAGGTGGTACTAAACCCCCCCCCCAAACAAATTAAAATATTATATCAATCAATTTTTATATACACTACATAACGAGAATTAAGCATTTGGGCAAAAGAGGAATTGTCTAATTTTTGTACCGTTGAGTCTTTCACCGAGGTAGGTTCACCACCTTGCAACCCCTGTTGACCCTGCCTAGGTTGATCACAACCAATGAGAATGTTGAAACTTAATGGTTATATTCTATTTCTAGAATGGCCTTCCAGAGGCTGTAAATCCTACTCTTCCTTCCAGAGTCCAGTGCTTCAAGCAAGTGGTACACCACCATCTCATGTCATCCCCCATCCTGACCCACAATCTTTATTACCCCAATTAACCCATCCTAACCGAACACTCACTTGAAAGTGGTGGTGTTTCCTTCCATACCAACTCCTTTGTTTTCAGAAAATCTTTCGACACGCATTCGTTTTAGGAAAGTTTTCCTGCCTCACTCCCAAGGAATATTTCCTTTATTGATTGATTTATTCAATCAAAGCACCTGGCATTTCCAGGCA
Source organism: Eptatretus atami (assembly GCA_035128595.1). Taxonomy (NCBI): domain Eukaryota; kingdom Metazoa; phylum Chordata; class Myxini; order Myxiniformes; family Myxinidae; genus Eptatretus; species Eptatretus atami. Next base: position 65,369,361 of record CM068968.1, on the reverse strand, counting down.
ACGCCGGGTCCCCTTTCCTCCCTCAATCTCCCTTCCAGAGGCAGGTCCAGAAACACCCCCTTCTCCCTCCTTCCTCCTCCTCCCACTCCCACCCCCCTACTCGCCACCCCTCCCTTCAGGAGTGTATAGCAATATGTGAGCGTGAGCCATCACTCTCCCCCTTTCCTCGACCTCCCCCCCCTCCTCGCTCACATCGCTCCCCTCCCCTCTCCTCTTTCTCACTCTCTCTCTCTCCGCACTTGCCCATCAGCGATGCCTCTTTAAATATGCTGCTTAAATTCTTCCGGTTAGTCCCAATGATGTATGTTAGATCCCGGGCAACGCCAGCTACTTTGTGGGAGAGGAAGGAAAGGGTGAGGGTGTGCTGGGAGTCTGGAGGGAGTGGCGGTGGTGAGTAGCGGCAGCGGGAGAGGGTGGGAGGAGCGACCGCGACTTCTGGAAATGCCAGGTGCTTTGATGAATAAATCATCAATAAAGGAAATATTCTTGGGAGTTGGGCAGGAAAACTTCTAAAACGAATGCGATGTCGGAAAGATTTTTCTTGGAACAAAGGAGTTCGTATGGAAGGAACAACCACCACTTTCAAGTGAGTGTTGGTTAGATGGGTTAATTGGGGTAATTAAAGATTGTGGGTCAGATGTGGGATGACATGAGGATGGTGCGTTACCCACTTGCTTGAAGCACTGGACTCTGGAAGGATAGAGAGGATTTAACAGCCTCTGGAAGGCCATTCTTAGAATAGAATATAACCATTAAGTTTCAACGATTCTCATTGGTTGTGGATCAACCTAGGCAGGGTACACAGGGGTTGCAAGGTGGTGAACCTACCTCGGTGAAAGACTTCAACGGTACAAAATAGACAATTCCTCTTTTGCCCAAAATGCTAATTCTCGTTAGTAGGTGTATATAATAAATTGCATTGATATAATATGTTTAATTTGTTTGGGGGGGGGTTTAGTACCACCTTAGAAGCAAGATAAGAATGTATAGGATATCATGGTCCGTGTACATATGTAGTTACCATCTCGATTGTACAAGTAGGGAAAATGTCAAGCTTAGAGAATTCTGTTTGTTGAAATGTGCGCATGCAGGGGTGGTGTGTCGCTAATAATTCATTAGGGATTATAGCGTTTGGAATTGTTGTGTAAATCTCGATTGTCAACCTCGACAGGGGGTGCCCGGAGACTCGGCAAACAGAGAGGAAAGGGGGCAGGTTGTGTGATGGCCTCGAGAGCAAGAAGAGAGCTGTTGGTCACTCCAGGGTGGAGCATGGTTGCCTCAGAGTGGCGGGCGTGCCCCAGGATGAGGGAGTAGCTGAGGGCGTTAAAAAGTCTGAGGGAGGAGACAGCTGAGAAAAATGTCAGGAGTCTGTCTGAGGAAAGCGGGTGATTGGGATCGTGGATGAGAGGTGCTTTAAGTTCGGAGGAGAAAGAAAAGCCCGAGGAGAACCGTCAACTTCTGAAGCAACGATGACGAACGAGAGTTTTTGAGAAGTCATTTTGCCTGCCCGTCTCTTATCTGCCTGTGTCGTATATCGCCTGTGCCTGTTTCTTATCTCACTCTAGCCTGCCAGTGTGAGCTCTGGCCCCTCATCTTCCTGCTCGTCCCGCCTGCGCCAGAGCTGAGTCACCCGTCTTCCCTTTTTCCCCACGTCTGATGACGAGTCTGGAGTGAGCGGCTTCGTTTCTTTATTCATTTTTATTCTATGAGTTATAATTATTTATTTAGCATCCCGTTCTCCCCAAAACCCAAACAGCCTGTTTGTCTTCCTCGAACATCATCACTGGTTCGTTTCATTGTTTGTGGTTGGGGAAATAAACCCGTGGTCTTTTTTACCAGAGTCTAAGCTTCTCATGTTCTCTCGTCAGATCGTGCCGGCATCGTCTGCCATTCATTCGAACGTCTCCTGGGACGCATCGCGGGACTTTAACCTCCCACCGCGACTCCGACGTTAGTTGGAGCCGTCGACGCTACTGTTGTTTGAATTTGTGTTTCATTTAGCTTGCGTCTTGGTGTTCTACATTTGTTTACTGATCTGTCTTGTTTCAGGAGTCAACCCTGTGTCTATCAGGTGTTGACTGCTTCACCAAGGATGTTTTTATGTTTCATTCATAAACCAAAATGACATGAATGAACCTTTAATGGGACATTTCGAGTTCCACATCGCAGATCTTTCCTTAGGCTCGTTAAGGACGTTCACCCAAATCTAGGACATGCTTCCACCTGCGCTTCGGTTGGCTGGAATATCTCCATCCCTCTCCAGTTTTCTTTGCAAGGTTCTCCGTATACCGCTCGAGTTGCTTCCAACGACGGAGCATGAGATCGATTAATCTTTAAACATCTGCCAGTCTTGTGGTGTAGTTTTCAGGACACCAGGTTCTTCAGGTTTTCCAACATTCTTGCCCTTCGATTACACTTACACCAAAGCAATTGGGTACGACCACCTCAATTAAGAGTATCGCCCCTAATTATATATCGTCCTTTCGAATTTTATATATTCCATAATTTATTCCTCATTTTAATCTGCCGTTGTAATTTGGGTTTTGCCAATGATCATTGGAGATGCAATGTTCAGGTCATGTGTGGAACATCATGTGTGCAATGTTCATACATGAGTGTCAATGTCATCATGTATTCATATGTGTGTCATGCGTGTGATCCAAATGGTCATTATGGAGTTCTGTCGTGTGATCAAATGGGGTCATATGTGAGTTTTGATTGTCATGTCATCAATGGCGGCTCATATGTGAGTGTCATTGTGATATCAATGCGTCAATATCGTGAGTGTCATGTCGTGTGATCAATGGTCATTATGGTGAGTGTCATGTCGTGTGCATCAATGTCATATGTGAGTGTCATCTCGTGTTGATCAATGGTCATATGTGTATCATGTCGTGTGATCAATTGGTCATATGTGAGTGTCATGTCGTAGTGATCAATGGTCATATGTGTATCATGTTCATGTGATCAATTCGTTCATATGTGAGTGTCATGTCTGTGATCAATGGTCATATGTGTATGGTCATGTCGTGTGATTCAATGGTCATATTGTGGAGTGTCATGTCTGTGATCAATGGTCATATGTGAGTGTCATGTTCGTGTGATCAAGGTTCATATGTGCATGTCATGTCGTGTTATCAATGGTCATATGTGTATAGTGTCATGTCGTTTGTCAATGTCATATGGAGTGCCATGTCATTGATAAGATGTAGGTGAGTGCATGTCATGGTGATCAATGATCATATTGGATGTGTCATGTCGTCCATGTGTCATATGCGAGTCATGTCATCGTGTGATCAATGTCATATGTGAGTATCATGTTGTCTCCATGTGTTCAATGGTCATATTGTCATGCAATCATGTGTTCATATGTGAGTGTCATGTGATCAATGTTCATATGTGTTCATGTCATCATGTGTTCATATGTGTTCAATATCATGTGATCAATTGTTCATTATGTGAGGTCTTGTGCGTCGTGTGTTCAATGGTCATATGTTGTCATGCAATCATGTTTCATATGTGTGTCATGCCATGATGATCAATGTTCATATGTGAGTGTCATGTCTGTGTGTTCAATGGTCATATGTGTCATGGCAATCATGTGTTCATATGTGAGTGTCATTTTTGGTTCATTGGTTGAAATTCAATGTCATATGTGTCATGCAATCAGGTTCATATGGTGTGTCATTCATGTATTCAATGTCATATGTGCAGTGTCATGTCGTGTGTTCAATGGTTCAATGTGTCATGTCATCAGTGTTCATATGGTGAGTGTCATGTCATGTGATCATATGGTTTCATATGTAAGTGTCATGTCATCATGTGTTCATATGTAAGTGTTATGTCCATCATATGTAAGTTCATGTACATTCAATGTTCATATGTGAGCGTCATGTCGTGTTTCAATGGGTTCATATGTGTTCATGTCATCATGTTTCATATGTGAGTGTCATTGTCGTATGTGATCGATGTTCATAGTGGTGTCATGTCGTGTGATCGATGTTTCATATGTAAGTGTCATGTATCTCTCTTT
>CM068968.1:65344039-65365303 GCA_035128595.1 Eptatretus atami | reverse complement strand
GGGGAGGGTATGGTCCCATCTGACGGCATTAGTACAGGATTGAATGAAATGGGGTACATTACAACAGCATGCTCAAACAGGAAAGCAATACCACCCTTCGCTTTGAAACAGCATGTACCATTTTTAAAGAGATTATAACATGGGCTTCCCTTGAGGGATGTCACTCGAATTATGGTTGTCACCCTGTGTACCTACTCTGGAACTGGAGCTCTCCAAGGTGAGGGTTACATTTTAAACTGTCAGATTTAACTAAGACAATGGAACACACATTTATAGATGTGATTTGTTCACTTTATCACCTTAACATTGTCTTGGATGTCAATTTGTAATTTTATTTTCAAAAAGACAACCGCTGTGATAAAAAAACAGTCAGTTACACTGCTGTCAACTATATTGCCATGGCTTACAAGCATCGGTTGATAAGAAACGGCTGGCTTGGCAAACAATTAGTGGTGTATACAGACATTCGGCGGTACGAAGATCAGTGATCAGCGATGTATGAAGCTCTATCGTATGGAAACCATCATGACATGTTCCAGGACGAGGCATTTTTTATTAGGCTGAAAGAAAATGGCGGATTGAGACCCCTGAGAGGTGAACACGGGCTGACCTAGGATACGCCTGTTTTTCTTTTCATGCCACCGCTAACGAAGTCGCCGGTGGCATGTTTTCGGGCTGTCCGTCCATCCATACGTACGCTCGGCGTGTCAAAAATGTCTGTATTGCACAAATGAACACTTTTTTAGCAGTCAGAATTGCTGCTGAGGTCAATTACACAGTTTAAATTTTGAAATTCAGCTCAGGTTAAGAGATTCTGGAGCTTATTGCATGTGGGAAACTAAATAAGGCGTGAACACTGGTTTGTCCAGGTGTTTATAAGCATTACAATGTATCCAGCGTTTCGTAGTAAATGAAGATGAGGCATTCGATGATATGAGTGAGGAAAGTGAAAAAAACATTTTGAGGGTTTTTTTCATTAACAAATGCTGTGGCCTGTTCCAAGTCAAGGCATTGTTGAGCAGGCCAAAACAAATGGTGAAATAAGACTCCAGGAGGGGCAGCGAGGTGACCAAGGATGCGCCTGATAGAGGATAATTAAATAAGGCCATTAATTATCTTCAAAAGGGGTGTTTAAATGAACCCAATCACCCAATTTTCATTCATGTATTCCCTTGGAGTTCCCGTAGTATTGTTACATTTGTGGGGTGGGGGAGGGGGGAGGAGAGGGGGTTACATATTCCCATAGAGCAGACAGGAATGTTTAGAGTAGCATGGTCCGTGTACGAGTAGTTAGTTCATCGCGATGTATTACGTAGGGAAACGTTAGCTTAAGAATTGTCTTGTTTGTATGTGCACCGTACAGGGGGTGGTGCATGGTAATAATTAGGGATCATGGTTAAGGAAATTGTGTGTAAAACCTCGACTGTGGGGCGCTGGGAGACTCAGCACGAGAGCGAGGAGAGGAGCGTTTGTCATCTCCCAGGGGGCGGAGCTATGGATCACCTTGGAGGGGCGGAGCGTTGCCTGATCGAGGAGAGGGAGGAGCCTAATCGGGCGGTTGGAAGTGAGAGAACCATCGACAGAGTTAGAGAGTCTGTTAGGCGATCGACATCTGAGGAGAACAGCGTTGGTCTGAAGAGAAAGAGTGCGAGGAGGGTCTTGAGGAGGTCATATTGCCTGCTTGCCTGTGCCTGTCTTCACCATGTGCCTGATTCTTTTATCTGCCTAATGCTTCATCTCCTCATCGTCTGCTCGCCTCATTGTCCTGGTCATCGTTTCCTCATCGTCCCCTCATCGTCTGCTCGTCTCCGCTACCACCAGAGCTGAGTCCTCCGGTTTTTGTCCCTTTCCCCATCAGTGACTGAGTCGATTGTGTGGTGCCATAGTTTTTATTCATATTGCACATAATTATTTATTATCGATTCCGTGTCCCCCTTTCGAGGGAGGGAAGGTAGAGAGGTGGGAGGGAGAGAAGAGAGGAAGGGAGGAGACTGATGAAATAGCGGGGGTGGGCGGAATTGGTTCGGTTCATCCATCCTTCTCTCCATCCTCCTTCCCTCCATCCATCCATCCATGGTCATGCAAAAGCAGGTGATCACGCTACAGAATGCATGCAAAGTTCAGGCTACTCAGTTTCATGGTTTTGGTGTGATGGAGGGGATACACACACACACACACACACACACACACACACACACACACACACACACACACACACACACACTTATTATTATAGACTAGCAAATATAACCATCGCTTCACTGATGGGAACATTAAGAGAAAAAGGGGGGAGAGGAGAGAGAGGAGAGAAGGTGGAGGATTAAAGAGGGAGGAGAGAGAGAGAGGGTGGAGGAGAGCAAGGGAGGGGAGAGCAAGAAAGGGGGGGGGAAGAATGAGGAATGAGGAAGGGGAGGGGAGAGAGGAGGGATGGGGAGAGAGAGAGAAGAGAGAGAGAGAGAGAGAGGAGAGAGAGGAGAGAGAGAGAGAGAGAGAGAGAGAGAGAGAGAGATATAAAATATACACACAGCTCTTGGAGTCTTTTATCAAGGGATCAAAAATAAAATATACACACAGCTATTCAAGTCTTTTACCGTGTGATTAAAAATAAAACATATACACACAGCTATTCGAGTCATTTCCCAAATGATCAATAAATAAAAAATATACACACAGCTCTTCGAGTCTTTTACCAAGTGATCAAGAAATATCTGGCAGAATGCAATTGCTGAAAAAAAAACCACTTCCCTCGGCCTCATGAAATATTAACGGGAGAAAGAATCCGTAAATCAAACTCCACTCTACACACAATATCAAACCTCGTGCTGTGGAATCCAGGATCAGTTTGTGCACTCCGTCACATTACTCTTCCATGAAACTCCATCTTGTGGAGAAAATATTCTGAACTCGGTTCAAATTAAACGTATTTATCACAAACTAATCTCGGATGTCATTCATTATTGAAATCTTTTTCATGGAAAACAAAACAAAATTCCTCGATGCGTTCATTTTACCAAGTAGTTCGTCCTCACCACTCACCACAGGCCGTCCTCCCCTGTAGATTTTGGTTTGGGTCCGAATCAAAATCCTGCCCATCAGTGGGATACAAAACGTAAACTGTTCAGCCTGGCGGAGGTGTGTGCTCTACCAAGTGCAATTCTATTTGGTGAAGTTTTCATGAATGATTTCCCAGAAATTGTTATACAACCCATCACAAGCCCTGATTTGCACACAACACCACTGGAATACCTCGGGCACAATGTATGATGTGGAATCTATTTCACGGGATGTGGAATGATGTCCAGCGATATTCGGTGAGGTTTCCTCCAGGAGGTTTCTACATGTATTTCCATTGAGCACCGTGGCTTACATGACACGTCCTGATGAGAAAATCACTTCACGAGGATGCCCAGTCGGACTGACATCTTAAGATTGGGGTATTTAATGCGGGTATGTGAAATCCATGTCAAATAAATGAATGTTACCCACCAAGGGATTTTTGTTCTTTTGTCATCCTGAAACATCGCATCATTATCTCGTTTAAAAGTTTCATGTTGGCATATTGGTTAAGGTGGCTGGTTTAACATCCAAGGGTCATGAGTTCAAGTCCCTGTCATGCTGTTGAAGTAAGACCAGGTGAGTTGATTCAGCCTGTCATCCTTCTGAGATCAGCAAAATGATTAGCAGCGACATCAAATTATGTTTCTACCATACATGAAGCCTTCTATCGATTTCAAATGATGTTAAAAAAAACAGATGGTGACCACCTTTGGTAGAGTTTTTGTCTCCCTCCACCCCTCCCCTCCCTCCTCTTAGGAGATTCCATGAAACTCTCCTTTCCCCTGCCGAACTCCAATCACCTCCCAACTTCCTTATTGACTCCTCATACACTCTCTTTTCACTCTATCTGATACTCTCTCCATGTTTTTTCAAATAATATTTATTGTAAACCTATTCTCACCACCATCCCCACCCCTCCACCCCTATTTCCACCCACTTTCCAATCTTGTACATAATATTTAGATCATTCCTTGATCTACATACATTGTAGTTGGAATGTTTTGTTCCTGACCATAAATAAAATCTTGTGAAGGGATTCCCTAACATTGAATACCCTGTGCATTGTTTGTCGACAAGTTGTGACCTTGTCCATTGTGGAACAGTTATATGATTTTGCAACCGTTGCACGTTTTTACTTTCCCACAATTTTTTTCCTTTTGGAGTCCTATTTATTGGTTGAGGTTTTTCAGAGTTTTTCTTTTTTTCCAATGCAGGTCTTGATGGATACCTTCATGAGCTTAGGATCTTCTTTGAGGGATAGTGAGCTCGTAGATCCATCAGATTTACCGATGTTGTGGAGTGCAGTACTGTAAATACTGCGTCTCCAACTTATGTCAACCTGCCTAATGACAAGCGGGAGATGTTAGAGCAAAGTGGCAGATTATTTAAAGGTTTAATGAGTGAATCATTATTTCTTACAGATTTTCTCATTTCTTCTTTTCACTTGCAGTGTCTACTGAGTTTCAGCAGGATTCTGAGGAGGTATTGGATTTTGACGATGGAGTTACAGGGCCTACAGGCCCTAGCCAGATACATCGAAGTGAGTCTGAACTCGGGAGAGGTCTCGGAGATCGAGGGACATCGGGTACCCGATCTGGAGGAACAAATTCCCGGTGGGACAGGCGTCACAGCGATGTGGCACTGCCCGGTGCAGAAGGGGGTGATATACCATGTGTCAGCATGCGCCGCCCTCGTTACACACAATCTCCTGGACCTTCTGCCGGTGTGGGCCCAAATACTCCAACCATAAGTGCTCCTGGTGCTTCCTTGTCTCTCCAGCGACTTGAGCCAGCAGGGGAGCTCGGCAAAAAAGGAAAGCGGGAGAAACTGGAGACCATGCTCCGAAATGATTCTTTGAGTTCAGATCAATCTGAATCAGTTCGCCCTCCACCTCCAAAGCCACACAAAATCAAAGCAAAGATTGCTGGTGGTGGGAGGAAGCGGCGAGCGCTCGTGAGCAGCTCTGATGAAGAGATAGCATCAACACCTGAATTTACAAGCTGTGAGGAGGTGGAGATGGAAAGCGAGAGCATCAGTGAAAAAGGTGAGCTCAAGGGGATGTTGAACTGCTGAATGAGAGTTTTGATGTTCGGCTGACAGTAAGCTAGGAACCATGGTATGGGTGTGATTTGAGGGAGGATTAGGTGAAGAGAATGGGAAGTATAGGTGCAAGTGGTAAGAGGGTGTTATCATGAACGATGAACAGATAGGGTTTGGGTGGTGATGCTAATGTTAGGTTAAATAAGAATATAGAAAGAAAAATTGTGTTGAGGTGAGTGTCAACATCTGGGGTAACATCTAACTGTGCTTGTGGCCTAGCGGCCGCACTCCCAGGGAACCAGGACCCTTCCCGTCACATGCAGACCCCCTGGGGCTCCAGCGAGATGAGCCCATTTTCGGTGAGGTTCCTGGGAAAATGCCCAAAATGGCCTGCCTCCTTGAGCCCCTCACCGGTCCTCAGGTGGAAATAAATAAGAATACTTCACAGAGAAACGTTGCCTTTAAAAGTTATATTTTTCTTTCCATATTTCATTAGGAACCAAAATACAACAGGCAGTGCATTGGGCTGTTGATAAGAACAAAATGAGATCTCAGGCTCCGCAAGAAATGCATCTTATTTTCCACCTGGGCTCCTCGGTGCTGGCTTCCACCTGCATGCATTGCATCTCATCTTTTGCTTCATTGTTTGTGTTTTGCCGTTTTCCCCTCGTGTTTTTATCCTTGCTTTCAGGCCTCTGGCAGAGGGAAGCGATGGCTTCTAATCATGTAGAGGCCTCCCCGGATCATCCTCTCACCTTGGCCGAGCCAGCACCCAAAGACTCTGGTGTAGAGACAAGCAGTAGCACACTGAGTGAAGAGCAAGCTAGTCATAGTGACAAGGTAGCCTGTTGATCTCTTGTATCAAGGGAGCACAAATCATTGTATTAAAAAATATATATATTATTTATTTATTCCAATCTCCTCTATTCATGCCCGTCTGATAATATTCCCACTTTGCGTCATCATCAAGTTTTCCCTTCTTCCCATATTCTTGAGCCAGCCGAAAAAGTCTGTAAGATGGGAAAGTGGGAGATGCCAGATGTTGAAGTCTAATCTGTGTTTGATCTAGCAAACTATGTTTATACACTATTGGCCTTTTTCTAGTTTTGTAACTTGTCTTCCATTCACCAAACATCAACATACAAAATACCTTGAATATGCTTTTTTAGGCAGTTTTATGAAATTACTTTATTTGTTAATTTTATTGCTTGCTTCTCTTACTGCATTCATGGAAATTAAATGCTATCAGGGTTTTGAAAAATTAATGCAAACCATTGTAAAAGATTAATTCTTCACCTTCTTAATGATTTCATTCTACCCCCCCCTTTAAAAGTTTTTATTCTCTATATAAGTTTTTTACTACTAAAAAAATTAATTTTAAACTTTGTGAAGTATTTTATTTTTCGAACACTCTTAAAAGTTTTTAAGTCTACTACCTGGAAAAGAAATAATTTTTTTTGCGAATCCTTCTTTCACTAAAATTTTTTCTCTTTCCTCTGTTAAAAATTTTATCTTGTAAAAATGCTGTCTCTATTTGTAATGGCATTTCTGCTCTTAAAGTTCTACCTCTCCTCGTTTTATTAGTTTTATCTCGCCTTAAGGTTTTAGCTTTCCTCCTTTTGCTTTTTGTCCCTACTCCTGGTAAAAGTTTATCTCTACTCCTCACAAAAGTTTTATCTCTGTTCCTTATAAAAGTTTACCTCAACTCTTTATAAAAGTTTTATCTCTCCTAATTATTAAAGTTTTATCTCTACTCTTTGTAAAGGTTTTATTTCAACTTCATTTAAAGGTTTTTTTCTCTATTCCTTATAAAAGTTTACCTCAACTCTTCATAAAAGTTTTATCTATACTAATTCTAAAAGTTTTATCTCGACTCTTTATAAAAGTTTTATTTCCACTAGTTATAAAAGTTTTATCGCTACTCTTAATAAAAGCTTATTACTATTCTTCATAAAGGTTTTATCTCAACATCATTTAAAGGTTTTATCTCTATTCCTTATAAAAGTTTACCTCAACTCTTTATAAAAGTTTTATCTCCACTCTTTATAAAAGTTTTATCTCTACTCTTTATAAAAGTTTTATCTCCACTCTTTATAAAAGTTTTATCTCCACTCTTTATGAAAACATTTCTATTTTTCATAAAAGTTTTATCTCTATTCCTTATAAAAGCTTATCTCCACTCTATAAAAGTTTTATATCTATTCCTTATAAAAGCTTATCTCCACTCTATAAAAGTTTTATATCTATTCCTGATAAAAGTTTTATCTCTTCAAGTTGCTGAAGTTTTATCTCCACTCTTTCAAAAAGTTTTATCCCTACATCGCTACTCCTTTAAAAAGTTTTATCTCTACTCTGCATCATGGTCATTTTGATACATCTGCCGAAGGCCTGCTATCTGCTGGTGACATGCATGCTCTCACATCATTTGTTTATGCATGCTCCAACAATGAAGCTTTTATCCATCTATGCTTTCATCACCATGCAAACCTTTGTTGTTGTAACATACAAAATATCACATTGAAAATTCATATTGTCAACACTTCCAAGGAACACTGTTTGAAGGAAACATTTCACCACTTCTACAATTTGTGACACAGTTTACCCAGCATGCCTTTCATATATGCATCCTGCCCCAAACCCCTGCATCTTCATCTTGTCTCAACAGATTGTTGTTATTCACCATAATGAGACAGAGAAATATGTAGCTTGACAGATGTTGAAGAGTGTATGATGTACATAGAGGCTGCTAATTGGTTCTTCATGCCATCAGCCGGTTGCTTGGCAGCCCTCAAGAGAAGGCGAGCGACTGATTGGTCATATCACGCTGAAGAAACGCTTGAGGGAGCATGGATCTACTCAAGGTTCGACTGCACTCCTTGGCCTCAAGGTGAGATAACATGCTATCAACATCATGGCTTGTATGCTTGTAAGTGTCTTTTACTTCATCATCCCAATGTAAATCATAATTTAAAAGGATGTCATTTTTGACCATATGACTTCAGTAATATGACTTTAACATAGGTTTTTTTATGCATCCTTACTCTCTCAGTCTATCTATATGGTCAGTGTCAGTCAGCAATACGTTCTCTGTCGTGTCTTAATCTCACCATTACCGACTGCATTGAGCTTTTGATTTTCCTGAGTTTTATAAAGGCGACATAAAGGTCAGAGTCATGAGAGAAACAGCTTGGCACCGTTTTATAACTGCAGTCAGGGCAAAGAGCCAACAAGGTTGTGCTTTCTCTCTGGAGACCAGTAATTGGTGCTCACCTTTCATGATTATTAATCAAAGGATGGCATCTGGAGGAGGGATAAAAGAGACAAGAGGAGGCATGTACAACTTTTTACAGAGAAAATTGAGTGTTATTAGTATTTGAAAATGTAAAAAAGGAGAAGGTGAGGACAATGATAGGTGAGATTGAAAGAAGGTGAGGGGATTATGGGATGAGTGGGAATGGAAAGGAAAAGCAAAGAGATAAAGAGGTGGTGTTGTAAGGATTACAGAAGATGGAAGAGGAGGTTGTGTCGAGACCTGTGGTCAGACATGCCAAACTTGTACCTATTAGCCGATTTGAGAGTTCTGCCTCGGATTTAGTCTTATTGACTTCAAGAATGGAGTTTTAGTTTTCTCTCCTTCCTGATGCATGCAACATGTTGATAACAGTCAGTGATACGAGTGGTTTCATTGGGAAAAAAAAAAATGCAAATTACTTTTAAACAATTGGACGAAAAAAAAAACTCAACATTATTAAAATCTTTAATTTTTCTTTTCCTTTCATTTCAGGTGTAGTTCTTTAACTTCCCCTCGATTTCTGCTCCCACATCTGTTTAGTTCTCTTGGTGAATTGCCTGGTGTATATAAATTTTTAAAAAATAATTATTTCGATTAACAATGGATTTTATCCTAGATTGTTTTGGACATCACTTTTCTTGCTGTGGAGAACTCCACTTTGTGCATGTGACGTGGCATCACTCCATTTGTTTTGATTAGTTTGATTCTAGAGCAGCCACACACACATGTTCAAACCAAAGGTCAATGAAGTCCACTAGTGAGACGTGGATTAGGTAAGCAAGTTATACTTGTATTGCAACATGAAGGCCTACATGTCTTCTTTGTAAGAGCGGAGTCTGTAGGCAGACGGTTCATGGGACGACATTTGATGGACCGAGCGTAATGTAATAAAGCCAGAGGTTTCTCATGTGAACGTCTGTCCTGAACAGGTCGTTGGAGGGAAGATGTCTGAGGCAGGTGTTCCTTGCGCTTACATCACCAAGGTGAAAAAGGGGAGCATCGCCGATGTCGTGGGCCACCTGCGGGCTGGTGAGCAACGTGTCACTGTTCGTGATACCTATAAAATGCTTGTTGTTATTGTTGTTATTATTATTATTTTATTATTAACAGGTTTGCCAGAGGTGGAGTGAAGGGAGATGGAAATTGTTTATATTGAAGGTTGAGAGAGTATCAGTTATGAGGATAAACGACTGATAGGACGACAATGCAGTCGACTCTCGTTAAGACAAAAGGACATTCTGTTGAGCATTCCCCTTGATGGATATTTACCTGGATTGCACAAAATCTATCTTTGTTACTCTGCGGATGCGAAGCGAAAAGCGGGGTGAAGCAATAGGTTCATTTCTGGCTGGCTGTCCTTCCATCTGCAAACGTCAGTTTATGATCGAGGAACAACTTCATTTCAATCGAATGTTATATTTTGAACACTAATCGGAAAACGAACCTGTAGTTTAGAGGACATTGACTCTGAATTTGTCCCAATCGCACATGCGCAGAAAGGAGTGAGATTAAAAAAAAGATTTTACTCTGCCTGCCTGCCTGGCAGTCAAACAAAATTGAAAATCATTCCAAACTGGAAACATACTGTTTTTAAGGATATCATAAAGGACACAAACAGGAATGAATAACAAATGTAACGTGTTAAATAAGGTGATGTAATAGCCACTGCATCAATGGTGGTAAACTTCCGGAATTTTTGTTTTTTTAATACGACCTTTATAAATCTTTATTATATTTTAATTGAATTATCTACTTGAACACTGCACGAGGTAAGGTGTTCTATGAATTCTCTCATTAATCTTATTATTTATTGTGTTTCACATCCCAAAGCAGACCGAACGTTAGGAGAACGACTTGAATGGGGGTGCTCTTTATTGATAAATGTATTCTATATCCCACGGCGATTAGCAACTATCTCAATGAGGCCGACGCAGATCGACGCTAGCCTTCGCCAGCAAGATGAGTTCTTCATTCTTTATCGTAGAGAGTACATTCTGAGATATTCATCATGACAATGGCCTGGTACATGTTCTGCTTTACGGCTCCAGAGTGAGAATGTTCAGGACGATAAAGGTAAGAACATTGGACTACAAAGGAAGGACAACCATAAAAAAAATTTCAAATAATTCAAAAAAAAATTCCCTTCAAATTAGACTGCGATTGATGTTTTTCAATGATTTTCAGAGAGAAAAAAAATTGCGTTTGGGTTCCCCTTTAAAATGCTAACTTATTAAAACTTCTGTCTGTTCCTGTAAGAAACTGGGTATTACCTCATTTTTATGAGATATGCATCATCTGAACAAGCACCTGGACACCATACAATTTTATTATGGTGTTCCCTTTGCTGTTGAATTAATACCAGGTGGGGTTAACTCGGCCCGTCATCCTTCCGAGGTCGGCAAAATGAGTGCCAGCATGCTGGTATACTGTGTCGAAGTGGCGACCCATCCAGGATTGTACCCAATAGCCAAGGAGACTGCTCAGGCAGCACCAACGCTCTGCACAGAGTGTGGTCCCAATCTCTTCCTCCTCCTCCTCCCTTTTCCATCCTGGGGATACACGTTAAATGGGTGTCTCGACTGACGACATTAGTCGGTGGATGTTAAAGATGACGTGGTATCCTTCGCGAAGAGTAGGCGAGTATTCGCTGGCACCCTGAACAAATGACTAATTCATGCCGAAACCAGCAGGGGGGCACTGCATCGGTGGCACAGCTGTGCTCCCAGCACTGATGCAAACCAGCAGCCACAGGCTGCACACAAAATGATGATTATGATGTTCCGATGTGTGAACACGTCGAGTTCAGGTCTAGATTCCTATCCGATGGTTGTTGCGCCATTTTCAGGCAGCAGGACATGATGCCATGGCCTGCTTGACAATAATATTACCCTACCACATAATTTTGCTGCAGGTGATGAGGTGTTGGAGTGGAATCAACATTCTTTACGAGGTGCTTCCTTCCAGGAGGTGTACGATGTCATACTTCGGTCCAAATCGGAATCCCAAGTCGAGCTATTGGTCTCCCGTCCAGTTGGGTAAGGCAACCCAATTTATTGACCATTCACACGATAGCAATCAGAACCCTGAATGTACGTTAAATTTTCAAGCCAATCTTTGTTTCAAGGTTTCAATGGAATTGTTTGGATTTTAAATAATCAATCCAAAGAGTTTTTTATTCGAGACCCTACATGGACTGTGGATGTGTGAGACATACCCTATATGGAGTGTGGATGTGTGAGATGTACTCTATATATAGAGTGTGGATGTGTGAGAGGTACCCCACTACTTACCTCCTCCCAGCAAGACATCCTCCCACTCACAGCCACTCTTTGCTTCCTACCACAAAGCCAATTTTCAATCCAATTAGCTACCTGACCAGCTTCTTCACAAACCCTCACCTTGGTTAACAACCTCCGATGTGGTACCTTACCAAATGCCTTCATAAAGTCTAGATATACTATGTCCACTGCCTTTCCCTCATCCACCCAATCAGACACTGCCTCGTAGAACTCCAAAAGATTTGTTGAACAGGAACTACCTTTGGTAAACCCATGCTGACTACCTTTAATTAGTTAAATGAGGATTGGCGAGGTGTGTGCTACACTACAATGCAATTCTATTTTGGTGAAGTTTCATGAATGATTTCCCAGCAATTGTTATACAAATCACAAGCCCTGATTTGCACACAACACACATGAATACCTCGGGCAAATGTATATGTGGAATCTATTTCAACGGGATGTGGAAAATGTCAGCGATATTCGTGAGGTTTCCTCTAGGAGTTTCTACATGTATGTCCATTGAGCACGGGGCTTACATGACACACTCTGATGAGAAAATCACTTTACGGGATGCAGTCGACTGACATCTTAAGATGGGGTATTTAATGCGGGTATGTGAAATCCATGTCAATAAATATGTTACACCAAGGGATTTTTTTTTTGTCATCCTGAAACAATCGGATCATTAACTCGTTTAAAATTTCATGTTGGCATATTGGTTAAGGTGGCTGGTTTAACATCAAGGGTCAGATTTCAATCCTGTAATGTGTGAAGTAAGACCAGGTGAGTTGATTCAGCTGTATCATTCTGAGATCAGCAAATGATTACAGCGACATCAATTATGTTTTCTACATACATGAAGCTTCTATCGATTTCAAATGATGTTAAAAAAAACAGATGGTGACCACTTTGGTAGAGTTTTGTCTCCTCACCTCCCCTCCCTCTCTTTGGAGATTCATGAAACTCCTTTCCTGCGGACTCCAATCACCTCCCAATTCTTATTGACTGCTCATACACTCTCTTTTCACTCTATCTGATACTCTCTCATGTTTTTTCAAATAATATTTATTGTAAACCTATTCATCACCATCCCACCTCCACCCCTATTTCAACCCACTTTCCAATCTTGTACATAATATTTAGATCATTCCCTTGATTACATACATTGTAGTTGGAATGTTTTGTTCCTGACAAAATAAAATCTTGTGAAGGGATTCCCTAAATTGAATACCCTGTGCATTGTTTGTCGACAGTTGTGACCTTGTCCATTGTGGAACAGTTATATGATTTTGCAACCACGTTCAGTTTAACTTTCCCACAATTTTTTTCCTTTTGGAGTCTATTTATTGTTGAGGTTTTCAGAGTTTTTCTTTTTTTCCAATGCAGTCTTGATGGATACCTTCATGAGCTTAGGATCTTCTTTGAGGATAGTGAGCTGTAGATCCATCAGATTACCGATGTTGTGGAGTGCAGTAACTGTAAATACTGCGTCTCCAACTTATGTCAACCTGCCTAATGACACACGGGAGATGTTAGAGCAAAAGTGGCAGATTATTTAAAGGTTTAATGAGTGAATCATTATTATTTACAGATTTTCTCATTTCTTCTTTTCACTGCAGTGTCTACTGAGTTTCAGCAGGATTCTGAGGAGGTATTGGATTTTGACGATGGAGTTACAGGCCTAAGGCCCTAGCCAGATACATCGAAGTGAGTCTGAACTCGGGAGAGGTCTCGGAGATCGAGGGACATCGGTACCGATCTGGAGGACAAATTCCCGGTGGGACAGGCGTCACAGCGATGTGGCACTGCCCGGTGCAGAAGGGGGTGATATACCATGTGTCAGCATGCGCGCCCTCGTACACACAATCTCCTGGACCTTCTGCCGGTGTGGCCCAAATACTCCAACCATAAGTGTCCTGGTGCTTCTTGTCTCTCCAGCGACTTGAGCCAGGGGAACTCGGCAAAAAGGAAAGCGGGAGAAACTGGAGACCATGCTCCGAAATGATTCTTTGAGTTAGCAGATCAATCTGATCAGTTCGCCCTCCACCTCCAAAGCCACAACAAAATCAAGCAAAGATTGCTGGTGGTGGGAGGAAGCGGCGAGCGCTCGTGAGCAGCTCTGATGAAGAGATAGCATCAACACCTGAATTTACAAGCTGTGAGGAGGTGGAGATGGAAAGAGCGAGAGCATCAGTGAAAAAGGTGAGCTCAAGGGGATGTTGAACTGCTGAATGAGAGTTTTGATGTTCGGCTGACAGTAAGCTAGGAACCATGGTATGGGTGTGATTTGAGGAGGATTAGGTGAAGAGAAGGGAAGTATAGGTGCAAGTGGTAAGAGGGTGTTATCATGAACGATGAACAGATAGGGTTGGTGGTGATGCTAATGTAGGTTAATAGAAATAGAAAAGAAAAATTGTGTTGAGGTGAGTGTCAACACTGGGGTAACATCTAACTGTGCTTGTGGCCTAGCGGCCGCACTCCCAGGGAACCAGGACCTTCCCGTCACATGCAGACCCCTGGGCTCCAGCGAGATGAGCCATTTTCGGTGAGTTCCTGGAAAATGCCCAATGGCCTGCTCCTTGAGCCCTCACCGCCTCAGGTGGAAATAAATAAGAATACTTCACAGAGAAACGTTGCCTTAAAAGTTATATTTTTCTTTCCATATTTCATTAGGAACCAAAATACAACAGGCAGTGCATTGGGCTGTTGATAAGAACAAAATGAGATCTCAGGCTCCGCAAGAAATGCATCTATTTTCCACCTGGGCTCCTCGGCTGGCTTTCCACCTGCATGCATTGCATCTCATCTTTTGCTTCATTGTTGTGTTTTGCCGTTTTCCCCTCGTGTTTTTAATCCTTGCTTTCAGGCCCTGGCAGAGGGAAGCGATGGCTTCTAATCATGTAGAGGCTCCCGGATCATCCTCTCACCTTGGCCGAGCCAGCACACAAAGACTCTGGTGTAGAGAAAGCAGTAGCACACTGAGTGAAGAGCAAGCTAGTCATAGTGACAAGGTAGCCTGTTGATCTCTTGTATCAAGGGAGCACAAATCATTGTATTAAAAAATATATATATTATTTATTTATTCCAATCCTCTATTCATGCCCGTCTGATAATATTCCACTTTGCGTCATCATCAAAGTTTTCCCTTCTTCCATATTCTGAGCCAGCCGAAAAAGTCTGTAAGAGGGGAAAGGGGAGATGCCAGATGTTGAAGTCTAATCTGTGTTTGATCTAGCAAACTATGTTATACACTATTGGCCTTTTTCTAGTTTTGTAACTTGTCTTCCATTCACCAAACATCAACATAAAAATAACCTTGAATATGCTTTTTTAGGCATTTTATGAAATTACTTTATTTGTTAATTTTATTGCTTGCTTCTCTTACTGCATTCATGGAAATTAAATGCTATCAGGGTTTTGAAAAATTAATGCAAACCATTGTAAAAGATTAATTCTTCACCTTCTTAATGATTTCATTCTACTCCCCCCTTTAAAGTTTTATTCTCTATATAAGTTTTTTACTACTAAAAAAATTAATTTTAAACTTTGTGAAGTATTTTATTTTTCGAACACTCTTAAAAGTTTTTAAGTCTACTACCTGGAAAAGAAATAATTTTTTTGCGAATCCTTCTTACTAAAATTTTCTCTTTCCTCTGAAATTTTATCTTGTAAAATGCTGTCTCTATTTGTAATGGATTTCTGCTCTTAAAGTTCTACTCTCTCGTTTTATTAGTTTTATCTCGCCTTAAGGTTTTAGCTTTCCTCTTTTGCTTTTGTCCTACTCCTGGTAAAGTTTATCTCTACTCCTCACAAATTTATTTGTTCTTTAAAAATTTACCTCAATTTTATAAGTTTTATCTCTCCTAATATTAAAAGTTTTATCTCAATAAACTCTTCGTAAAGGTTTTATTTAAACTTCATTTAAAGGTTTTTTTTCTCTATTCTATAAAAGTTTACCTCAACTCTTCATAAAAGTTTTATCTATACTAATTTAAAAGTTTTATCTCGACTCTTTATAAAAGTTTTATTTCCACTAGTTAAAAAGTTTTATCGCTACTCTTAATAAAAGCTTATTACTATTTTCATAAAGGTTTTATCTCAACATCATTTAAAGGTTTTATCTCTATTCCGTTATAAAAGTTTACTCAACTCTTATAAAAGTTTTATCTCGCACTCTTTATAAAAGTTATTCTACCTTAGTTTATCTCATCTTTATAAAAGTTTTATCTCCACTCTTTATAAAACATTTTATTTTCCATAAAGTTTTATCTCATCCAAACTCTACCCATTCTATAAAAGTTTTATATATTCCTTATAAAAGCTTATCTCCTTTATAAAAGTTTTATATCTATCCTGATAAAAGTTATCTCTTCAAGTTGCTGAAGTTTTATCTCCACTCTTTCAAAAAGTTTATCCCTACAATCGCTACTCCTTTAAAAAGTTTTATCTCTACTTGCATCATGGTATTTTGATACATCTGCCGAAGGCCTGCTATCTGCTGGTGACATGCATGCTCTCACATCATTTGTTTATGCATGCTCAACAATGAAGCTTTTATCCATCTATGCTTTCTATCACACATGCAAACCTTTGTGTTGTAACATACAAAATATCACATTGAAAATCATATTGTCAACACTTCAAGGAACACTGTTTGAAGGAAACATTTCACCATCTACAATTTGTGACACAGTTTACCCAGCATGCCTTTCATATATATCTGCCCAAACCCTGCATCTTCATCTTGTCTCAACAGATTGTTGTTATTCACCATAATGAAACAGAGAAATATGTAGCTTGACAGATGTTGAAGAGTGTATGATGTACATAGAGGCTGCTAATTGGTTCTTCATGCCATCAGCCGGTTGCTTGGCAGCCCTCAAGAGAAGGCGAGCGACTGATTGGTCATATACACGCTGAAGAAACGCTTGAGGGAGCATGGATCTACTCAAGGTTCGACTGCATCCTGGCCTCAAGGTGAGATAACATGCTATCAACATCATGGCTTGTATGCTTGTAAGTGTCTTTAACTTCATCATGCAATGTAAATCATAATTTAAAAGGATGTCATTTTTGACCATATGACTTCAGTAATATGACTTTAAATAGGTTTTTTTATGCATCCTTACTCTCTCAGTCTATCTATATGGTCAGTGTCAGTCAGCAATACGTTCTCTGTCGTGTCTTAATCTCACCATTACCGACTGCATTGAGCTTTTGATTTCCTGAGTTTATAAAGGCGACATAAAGGTCAGAGTCATGAGAGAAACAGCTTGGCACCGTTTTATAACTGCAGTCAGGGCAAAGAGCCAACAAGGTTGTGCTTTCTCTCTGGAGACCAGTAATTGGTGCTCACTTTCATGATTATTAATCAAAGGATGGCATCTGGAGGAGGGATAAAAGAGACAAGAGGAGGCATGTACAACTTTTTACAGAGAAAATGAGTGTTATTAGTATTTGAAAATGTAAAAAGGAGAAGGTGAGGACAATGATAGGTGAGATTGAAAGAAGGTGAGGGGATTATGGGATGAGTGGGAATGGAAAGGAAAAGCAAAGAGATAAAGAGGTGGTGTTGTAAGGATTACAGAAGATGGAAGAGGAGGTTGTGTCGAGACCTGTGGTCAGACATGCCAAACTTGTACTATTAGCCGATTTGAGAGTTCTGCTCGGATTTAGTCTTATTGACTTCAAGAATGGGTTTTAGTTTTCTCTCCTTCCTGATGATGCAACATGTTGATAACAGTCAGTGATACGAGTGGTTTCATTGGGAAAAAAAAAAATGCAAATTATTTTAAACAATTGGACGAAAAAAAAACTCAACATTATAAAATCTTTAATTTTTCTTTTCCTTTCATTTCAGGTGTAGTTTCTTAACTTCCCCTCGATTTCTGCTCCACATCTGTTTAGTTCTCTTGGTGAATTGCCTGGTGTATATAAATTTTTAAAAAATAATTATTTCGATTAACAATGGATTATTATCCTAGATTGTTTTGGACATCACTTTTCTTGCTGTGGAGAACTCCATTTGTGCATGTGAAGTGGCATCACTCCATTTGTTTTGATTAGTTTGATTCTAGAGCAGCACACCACACATGTTCAAACCAAAGGTCAATGAAGTCCACTAGTGAGACGTGGATTAGGTAAGCAAGTTATACTTGTATTGCAACATGAAGGCCACATGTTCTTTGTAAGAGCGGAGTCTGTAGGCAGACGGTTCATGGGACGACATTTGATGGACCGAGCGTAATGTAATAAAGCCAGAGGTTTCTCATGTGAACGTCTGTCCTGAACAGGTCGTTGGAGGAAGAAGTGTCTGAGGCAGGTGTTTCTTGCGCTTACATCACCAAGGTGAAAAAGGGGAGCATCGCCGATGTCGTGGGCCACCTGCGGGTGGTGAGCAACGTGTCACTGTTCGTGATACCTATAAAATGCTTGTTGTTATTTGTGTTATTATTATTATTTATTATTAACAGGTTTGCCAGAGGTGGAGTGAAGGGGAGATGGAAATTGTTTTATATTGAAGGTTGAGAGAGTATCAGTTATGAGGATAAACGACTGATAGGACGACAATGCAGTCGACTCTCGTTAAGACAAAAGGACATTCTGTTGAGCATTCCCTTGATGGATATTTACGGATTGCACAAAATCTATCTTGTTACTCTGCGGATGCGAAGCGAAAAGCGGGGTGAAGCAATAGGTTCATTTCTGGCTGGCTGTCCTTCCATTGCAAACGTCAGTTTATGATCGAGGAAACACTTCATTTCAATCGAATGTTATATTTTGAACACTAATCGGAAAACGAACCTGTAGTTTAGAGGACATTGACTCTGAATTTGTCCCAATCGCACATGCGCAGAAAGGAGTGAGATTAAAAAAAAGATTTTACTCTGCCTGCTGCCTGGCAGTCAAACAAAATTGAAAATCATTCCAAACTGGAAACATACTGTTTTAAGGATATCATAAAGGACAAACAGGAATGAATAACAAATGTAACGTGTTAAATAAGGTGATGTAATAGCCACTGCATCAATGGTGGTAAACTTCTGGAATTTTGTTTTTTTAATACGACCTTTATAAATCTTTATTATATTTTAATTGAATTATCTACTTGAACACTGCACGAGGTAAGGTGTTCTATGAATTCTCTCATTAATCTTATTATTTATTGTGTTTCACATCCCAAAGAGACCGAACGTTAGGAGAACGACTGAATGGGGGTGCTCTTATTGATAAATGTATTCTATATCCACGGCGATTAGAACTATCTCTGAGGCCGACGCAGATCGACGCTAGCCTTCGCCAGCAGATGAGTTCTTCATTCTTTATCGTAGAGAGTAACATTCTGAGATATTCATCATGACAATGGCCTGGTACATGTTCTGCTTTACGGCTCCAGAGTGAGAATGTTCAGGACGATAAAGGTAAGAACATTGGACTACAAAGGAAGGACAACATAAAAAAAATTTCAAATAATTCAAAAAAAAATTCCTTCAAATTAGACTGCGATTGATGTTTTTCAATGATTTTCAGAGAGAAAAAAATTGCGTTTGGGTTCCCCTTTAAAATGCTAACTTATTAAAACTCTTGTCTGTTCCTGTAAGAAACTGGTATTACCTCATTTTTATGAGATATGCATCATCTGAACAAGCACCTGGACACCATACAATTTATTATTATGGTGTTCCTTTGCTGTTGAATTAATACCAGGTGGGGTTAACTCGGCCCGTCATCCTTCCGAGGTCGGCAAAATGAGTGCCAGCATGCTGGTATCTGTGTCGAAGTGGCGACCCATCCAGGATTGTACCCAATAGCCAGGAGACTGCTCAGGCAGCACAAACGCTCTGCACAGAAGTGTGGTCCCAATCTCTTCCTCCCTCCTCCTTTTCATCCTGGGGATACACGTTAAATGGGTGTCTCGACTGACGACATTAGTCGGTGGATGTTAAAGATGACGTGGTATCCTTCGCGAAGAGTAGGCGTATATCGCTGGCACCTGAACAAATGACTAATTCATGCCGAAACCAGCAGGGGGCATGCATCGGTGGCACAGCTGTGCTCCCAGCACTGATGCAAACCAGCACACAATGAATGATTATGATGTTCCGATGTGTGAACACGTCGAGTTCAGGTCTAGATTCCTATCCGATGGTTGTTGCGCCATTTTCAGGCAGCAGGACATGATGCCATGGCCTGCTTGACAAATATATCCCTACCACATAATTTTGCTGCAGGTGATGAGTGTTGGAGTGGAATCAACATTCTTTACGAGGTGCTTCTTCCAGGAGGTGTACGATGTCATACTTCGGTCCAAATCGGAATCCCAAGTCGAGCTATTGGTCTCCCGTCCAGTTGGGTAAGGCAACCCAATTTATTGACCATTCACACGATAGCAATCAGAACCTGAATGTACGTTAAATTTTCAAGCAATCTTTGTTTCAAGGTTTCAATGGAATTGTTTTGGATTTTAAATAATCAATCCAAAGAGTTTTTTATTCGAGACCCTACATGGACTGTGGATGTGTGAGACATACCCTATATGGAGTGTGGATGTGTGAGATGTACTCTATATATAGAGTGTGGATGTGTGGAGAGGTACCCCCTACTTACCTCCTCCCAGCAAGACATCCTCCCACTCACAGCCACTCTTTGCTTCCTACCACAAAGCCAATTTTCAATCCAATTAGCTACCTGACCATTCTTCACAACCCTCACCTTGGTTAACAACCTCCGATGTGGTACATTACAAAATGCCTTCATAAAGTCTAGATATACTATGTCCACTGCCTTTCCTCATCCACCCAATCAAACCACTGCTCGTAGAACTCCAAAAGATTTGTTGAACAGGAACTACCTTTGGTAAACCCATGCTGACTACTTTAATTAGTATTATTATTAATGGTTCCTCATCCGGTCTTTAATGTAAGTGTTCAAACGGGACCCTTCCTGAAATAACACAACTGAAGTCAAAACAGTTAAGGCAGTGCTAGGGTTTCAATGTACATTCTTCATGGACCACTTTAATTAAATAAGGGTTGTAAACATTAGCTATCAATCCTCGACCTGTTACTCATAAGTATTGAAATCATCGATGAAGCGAAATGCATATGAATCACTGTACAACATAACATGCTCAGTATAGGTCCGATTGGACTTATCCTATTTCCACTCATCATACTCGTCTAGGTGTAGTGAATTATGGTGACCGGGAGCCTTATCTACTCTTGATAACCGAGCTGTTCTTTATTCTCCTCAACCTGGATCTTTCTGTAAAAGCCCTTTCTCATCCTTGATAATACTCTCACTATTGGCAATTTCCTGACTGTTTTTGTGTGAAAGTTGAAGACAATACTGTTTATAAGCCTGCCATGCTCACTTTCCTCACTAACGCACTCTCCGGTGCTGTTCCTCAATGGCCCCACACTGGTCCTAATCTGTTCTTCTTCTCCCTGAATATACTTAAAGAAAGCCTTGTTATTATGTTTAATTCTTTAGCCATGTCTTCTCAAACTCTCTATTTAGCTGCCAAGTTAATTTTTCTTCAACTTGCATCTGTTTATCTCCGAAATAGTGATTAAAATCAAATCCAAGTCTGTT
>CM068968.1:65324366-65343068 GCA_035128595.1 Eptatretus atami | reverse complement strand
TCCTCCTATTCCCTCCTTCCTATCACACCGATACACCTTGTGGCCTTCTAATCATGTCCTCCAATTACTCTCCTCCTTAAACCATGTCTCACTCACTGTAACTACACCGTACTCCTCACTATCCACTTTGGCTTCAAGCTCTTCCATCTTATTTTTTAAACTTCTGGCATTGGTATAGAATATATTTAACTTTTCCCTTCCTGAAATTCTATTTTCCTGCCTGGCATTACTCATCATAATTACGACATCCGTTCCTTCCTTAATACCTTCCCCACCCTCCACTGACCGAAAAAATCCTGAATTCCTTCCTCAATTCCCACTGCAAACCAGGAAGCAGTGGAATCATTTAGCCGGGACAAAGGGGTGTTTCCAGAATGATGCGCCGTTGTTAAATAGAAAGGGGCCAGCAGGTTTGCAGTGGGATTGAGGAAGGAATTCAGGGATTTTTTCGGTCAGTGGAGGGTGGGAAGGTATTAAGGAAGGAACGGATGTCGTAGATTATGATGAGTAATGCCAGGCAGGAAAATAGAATTTCAGGAAGGGAAAAGTTAAACTATATTTATACCAATGCCAGAAGTTTAAAAAATAAGATGGAAGAGCTGAAGCCAATGGATAGTGAGGAGTACGGTTGTAGTTACAGTGAGTGAGAACATGTTTAAGGAGGAGAGTAATTGGAGGACATGATTAGAAGGCCACACAAGTGTATCGGTATGTGATAGGAAGGAGGGAATGGAGGAGGAGAGCAATCTGGGTAAAGCGACAGCATTGCATCAAGAGAAAGGGTGACATTAAGAAGGAATAAATGTTGAGGATTCTGTTGTGGTTAGAGCATAGAGATTGTAAAAACAGTAAGATACTGGTAGGATGCTTTTATTGGGGCTCCGGGTGTGAAGGAAGAGGAGGGAGGAGGAGTACATGAAGAATTCAAAAGGGCATGTGGTAAGGGAAAGTATTGATTCGGGGGGATTTTAACTTGCCAGGGATAGATTGAGTCCAGAACAGGGATGAGGATTTCCGACGTTTAGTTTTATCCAAGATTGCTTTTTAACCCAGTTTGCAGATAAGCCCACGAGGGGAGTGCAGTGTTAGACCTCCTTTAAGTAACGATCCCAATATGGTGGAGGAGGTGGAGGTCAGGAGCATTTAGGAGCAATATGACCATAACACTGTGTGTGTGCAAAGATTCTGTTAAGGATTAGAGTTCAGGATAGTAGGGTAAGGCTATTAGATTTTCAGAATGAAAACTTTGAGGGTACGAGGAGAGAATTGGGTGTTGATTGTCGATTTGGAGAAACTAACAACAGGACAATCAGAGGAATGGGAAACTTAAAGGAGCAAATGTGTGAGAGTTGCACAGTAAGTACATTTCCAATGAGGTGTAAAACTAAAGTAGAAAGAGACCGGGGTGTGAGCAGTGAGATAAGGAACCTATGAAGGAGAAGCAAAGGTATTTATTAGGTTTAAAATAACAGGACGGAGTGATTATATCACTCATCGGAGTAAACAGAGGCAAGTGAAAAAATAACTCGGCAAGCCAAAAAGAGAGTTGAGAAGACATGGCTAAAGAATATTAAACATAATAACAAGGCTTTTCTTAAGTATATCAGGGAAAAGAACAGGTTAGGACCAGTGTGGCCCATTGAGGAAAGCACCGGGAGAGTGGTTAGTGATGAAGGTGAGATGGCAGCTTATTAAACAGGTATTTTCTTCAACTTTTACAAAAGAACAGTCAGGAGAATTGCCAAATAGCTGAAGTATTTATCAAGGAGGTGAGAAAGGCTTTTACAGAAGATCCAGGTGGAGTAGAGGAAGTAAAAGGAACAGATTGGTAATCTAAAGTAGATAAGGCTCCGGGTCCAGATAATATACACCTGAGAGTATTGATGGATGGTGCGAGCAGGTAAGTGAGATCTGTTATCAGATATTTCAATACTTCACTGAGTCAGGACAAGGTACCGGAGGATTGGGAGAGTAGCAAATGTAACAACATTAATTTAATAAATTATCCAGAGAAGAATGGGAAACTATAGACCTGTTAGTTTGACTTCAGTTGGTGGGGGAAGGTGTTGGAGACATTAATTAAGGACCGGATGAGGAACCATTTAAATAAATACAAACTAATTAAAGGTAGTCAGCATGGGTTTACCAAAGTAGTTCCTGTTCAACAAATCTTTTGGATTCTACGAGGCAGTGTCTGATTGGGTGGATGAGGAAAGGCAGTGGACATAGTATATCTAGACTTTATGAAGGCATTTGTAAGGTACCACATCGGCAGGTTGTTAACCAAGGTGAGGGTTTGTGAAGAAGCTGGTCAGGTAGCTAATTGGATTGAAAATTGGCTTTGTGGTAGGAAGCAAGAAGTGGCTGTGAGTGGAGGATGTTCTTGCTGGGAGGACGGTAAGTAGTGGGCGGTACCTCTCACACATCCACACCTTATTATATAGAGTACATCTCACACATCCACACTCCAAATAGGGTATGTCTCACACATCCACAGTCCATGTAGGTCTCGAATAAAAAAACTCTTGGATTGATTATTTAAAATCAAACAATTCCATTGAAACCTTGAAACAAAGATTGGCTTGAAAATTTAACGTACATTCAGGTTCTGATTGCTATCGTGTGAAATGGTCAATAAATGGGTTGCTTACCCAACTGGACGGGAGACCAATAGCTCGACTTGGGATTCCGATTTGGACCGAAGTATGACATCGTACACCTCCTGGAAGGAAAGCACCTCGTAAAGAATGTTGATTCCACTCCAACAACCTCATCACCTGCAGCAAAATTATGTGGTAGGGTAAATATTATTGCAAGCAGGCCATGGCATCATGTCCTGCTGCTGGAAAATGGCGCAACAACCATCGGATAGGAATCTAGACCTGAACTCGACGTGTTCACACATCGGAACATCATAATCATCATTTGTTCTTGTGCTGGTTTGCATCAGTGCTGGGAGCACAGCTGTGCCACCGTGCAGTGCCCCCCTGCTGGTTTCGGCATGAATTAGTCATTTGTTCAGGTGCCAGCGAATACTCGCCTACTCTTCCGAAGGATACCACGTCATCTTTAACATCCACCGACTAATGTCGTCAGTCGAGACACCCATTTAACGTGTATCCCCAGGATGGAAAAGAGAGGAGGAGGAGGAAGAGATTGGACCACACTCTGTGCAGAGCGTTGCTGCTGCCTGAGCAGTCTCTTGCGCTATTGGGTACAATCCTGGATGGGTCGCCACTTCGACACAGTTATACCAGCATGCTGGCACTCATTTTGCCGACCCGGAAGGATGACGGGCCGGAGTTAACCCCACCTGGTATTAATTCAACAGCAAAGGGAACACCATAATAAATTGTATGGTGTTCCAGGTGCTTGTTCAGATGATGCATATCTCATAAAAATGAGGTAATACCCAGTTTCTTACAGGAACAGACAGAAGTTTTAATAAGTTAGCATTTTAAAGGGGAACCCAAACGCAATTTTTTTTCTCTCTGAAAATCATGAAAAACATCAATCGCAGTCTAATTTGAAGGAATTTTTTTTTGAATTATTTGAAATTTTTTTTTGTGTTGTCCTTCCTTTGTAGTCCAATGTTCTTACCTTTATCGTCCGAACATTCTCACTCTGGAGCCGTAAAGCAGAACAATGTACCAGGCCATTGTCATGATGAATATCTCAGAATGTACTCTCTACGATAAAGAATGAAGCAACTCATCTGCTGGCGAAGGCTAGCGTCGATCTGCGTCGGCCTCATGAATAGTGCTAATCGCGTGGTGTATATAGAATACATTATATCAATAAAGAGCACCCCCATTCAAGGCGTTCTCCTAACGTTCGGTCTGCTTGGATTGTGAAACACAATAAATATAAGATTAATGAGAGAATCATAGAACACCTTACCTCGTGCAGTGTTCAAGTAGATAATTCAATTAAAATATAATAAAGATTTATAAAAGGTCGTATTTAAAAAAACAAAATTCCGAAGTTTACCACCATTGATGCAGTGCTATTACATCACCTTATTTAACACGTTACATTTGTTATTCATTCCTGTTGTGTCCTTTTATGATATCCTTAAAAACAGTATGTTTCCAGTTGGAATGATTTTCCAATTTTGTTGACTGCCAGGCAGGCAGGCAGAAGTAAAATCTTTTTTTTAATCTCACTCCTTTCTGCCGCATGTGCGATTGGGACAATTCAGAGTCAATGTCCTCTAAACTACAGGTTCGTTTTCCGATTAGATGTTCAAAATATAACATTCGATTGAAATGAAAGATTTCCTCGATACATAAACTGACGTTTGCAGATGGAAGGACAGCCAGCCAGAAATGAACCTATTGCTTCACCCCGCTTTTCGCTTCGCATCCGCAGAGTAACAAAGATAGATTTTGTTGCAATCCAGGTAAATATCCATCAAGGGAATGCTCAACAGAATGTCCTTTTGTCTTAACGAGAGTCGACTGCATTGTCGTCCTATCAGTCGTTATCCTCATAACTGATACTCTCTCAACCTTCAATATAAACAATTTCCATCTCCCTTCATCCACCTCTGGCCAAACCTGTAATAATAAAAATAATAATAATAACAACAATAACAACAAGCATTTTATAGGTATCACGAACAGTGGACACGTTGCTCACCAGCCGCAGGTGGCCCACGACATCGGCGATGCTCCCCTTTTTCACCTTGGTGATGTAAGCGCAAGAACACCTGCCTCAGACATCTTCCCTCCAACGACCTGTTCAGGACAGACGTTCACATGAGAAACCTCTGGCTTTATACATTACGCTCGGTCCATCAAATGTCGTCCATGAACCGTCTGCCTACAGACTCCGCTCTTACAAAGAAGACATGTAGGCCTTCATGTTGCAATACAAGTATAACTTGGCTACCTAATCCACGTCTCACTAGTGGACTTCATTGACCTTTGGTCTTGAACATGTGTGTGTGGCTGCTCTAGAATCAAACTAATCAAAACAAATGGAGTGATGCCACGTCTCAACAGCTCAAGTGGATTCTCCACAGCAAGAAAAGTGATGTCCAAAACAATCTAGGATAAAATTCCATTGTTAATCGAAATAATTATTTTTTTAAAATTATATACACCAGGCAATTCACCAAGAGAACTAAACAGATGTGGGAGCAGAAATCGAGGGAGTTAAAGAACTACACCTGAAATCGAAAGGAAAAGAAAAAATTAAAGATTTTATAATGTTGAGTTTTTTTTTTCGTCCAATTGTTTAAAAGTAATTTGCATTTTTTTTTTTCCCAATGAAACCACTCGTATCACTGACTGTTATCAACATGTTGCATCATCAGGAAGGAGAGAAAACTAAAATCCATTCTTGAAGTCAATAAGACTAAATCGAGCAGAACTCTCAAATCGGCTAATAGGTACAAGTTTGCATGTCTGACCACAGGTCTCGACACAACCTCCTCTTCCATCTTCTGTAATCCTTACAACACCACCTCTTTATCTCTTTGCTTTTCCTTTCCATTCCACTCATCCCATAATCCCCTCACCTTCTTTAATCTCACCTATATTGTCCTCACCTTCTCCTTTTACATTTTCAAATACTAATAACACTCATTTTCTTCTGTAAAAAGTTGTACATGCCTCCTCTTGTTTCTCTTTTATCCCTCCTCCAGATGCCATCCTTTGATTAATAATCATGAAAGTGGAGCACCAATTACTGGTCTCCAGAGAGAAAGCAACAACCTTGTTGGCTCTTTGCCCTGACTGCAGTTATTAAAACGGCTTGCCAAGCTGTTTCTCTCATGACTCTGACCCTTTATGTCGCCTTTATAAAACTCAGAAAATCAAAAGCTCAATGCAGTCGCGTAATGGTGAGATTAAGACAGACAGAAACGTATTGCTGACTGACACTGACCATATAGATAGACTGAGAGAGTAAGGATGCATAAAAAAAACCTATGTTAAAGTCATATTACTGAAGTCATATGGTCAAAAATGACATCCTTTTAAATTATGATTTACATTGGGATGATTGAAGTAAAAGACACTTACAGCATACAAGCCATGATGTTGATAGCATGTTATCTCACCTTGAGGCAAGGGGTGCAGTCGAACCTTGAGTAGATCCATGCCTCCCTCAAGCGTTTCTTCAGGGTGATATGCACCAATCAGTCGCTCGCCTTCTCTTGAGGGCTGCCAAGCAACGGCTGATGGCAATGAAAGAACCAATTAGCAGCCTCTATTGTACATCATACACTCTTCAACATCTGTCAAGCTACATATTTCTCTGTCTCATTATGGTGAATAACAACAATCTGTTGAGACAAGATGAAGATGCAGGGTTTGGGCAGGATGCATATATGAAAGGCATGCTGGTAAACTGTGTCACAAATTGTAGAAGTGGTGAAATGTGTTCCTTCAAACAGTGTTCCTTGAAGTGTTGACAATATGAATTTTCAATGTGATATTTTGTATGTTACAAAACAAAGGTTTGCATGGTGATGAAAGCATAGATGGATAAAAGCTTCATGTTGGAGCATGCATAAACAAATGATGTGAGAGCATGCATGTCACCAGCAGATAGCAGGCCTTCGGCAGATGTATCCAAAAACCATGATGCAGAGTAGAGATAAAACTTTTTAAAGGAGTAGCGATTAGGGATAAAACTTTTTGAAAGATGGAGATAAAACTTCAGCAACTTGAAGAGATAAAACTTTTATCAGAATAGATATAAAACTTTTTATAGAGTGGAGATAAGCTTTTATAAGGAATAGATATAAAACTTTTATAATAGAGTGAGATAAGCTTTTATAAGGAATAGAGATAAAACTTTATGAAAAATAGAAATTTTTCATAAAGAGTGGAGATAAACTTTTATAAAGAGTGGAAGATAAAACTTTTATAAAGAGTAGAGATAAAACTTTTATTAAAGAGTGGAGATAAAAACTTTTATAAAGAGTTGAGGTAAACTTTTATAAGGAATAGAGATAAAACTTTAAATGATGTTGAGATAAAAACCTTTATTGAAGAATAGTAATAAGCTTTTATTAGAGTAGCGATAAAACTTTTTATAACTAGTGGAAATAAACTTTTATAAAGAGTCGAGATAAACTTTTTAGAATTAGTATAATAAAACTTTATGAAGAGTTGAGGTAAACTTTTATAAGGAATAGAGAAAAAAAACCTTTAAATGAAGTTGAAAAAAACCTTTACAAAGAGTAGAGATAAAACTTTAAAATTAGGAGAGATAAAACTTTTATAAAAGTTGAGGTAAACTTTTATAAGGAACAGAGATAAAACTTTTGTGAGGAGTAGAGATAAACTTTACCAGGAGTAGGCGACAAAAGCAAAAGAGGAAAGCTT
The DNA here is from genome assembly GCA_035128595.1 of Eptatretus atami. Lineage (NCBI taxonomy): Eukaryota > Metazoa > Chordata > Myxini > Myxiniformes > Myxinidae > Eptatretus > Eptatretus atami. Next base: position 65,335,728 of record CM068968.1, on the reverse strand, counting down.
AAAAACCTTAAGGCGAGATAAAACTAATAAAACGAGGAGAGGTAGAACTTTAAGAGCAGAAAGCCATTACAAATAGAGACAGCATTTTACAAGATAAAATTTTTAACAGAGGAAGAGAAAAAATTTTAGTGAAAGAAGGATCGCAAAAAAATTATTTCTTTTCCACGGTAGTAGACTTAAAAACTTTTAAGAGTGTTCGAAAAATAAAATACTTCACAAAGTTTAAAATAATTTTTTAGTAGTAAAAAACTTAATAGAGAATATAAAACTTTAAGGGGGGGGTGGTAGAATGAAATCATTAAGAAGTGAAGAATTAATCTTTTACAATGGTTTGCATTAATTTTTCAAAACCCTGATAGCATTTAATTTCCATGAATGCAGTAAGAGAAGCAAGCAATAAAATTAACAAATAAAGTAATTTCATAAAACTGCCTTAAAAAGCATATTCAAGGTATTTTATTTGTATGTTGATGTTTGGTGAATGAAGACAAGTTACAAAACTAGAAAAGGCCAATAGTGTATAAACATAGTTTGCTAGATCAAACACAGATTAGACTTCAACATCTGCATCTTCCCCACTTTCCCATCTTACAGACTTTTTCGGCTGGCTCAAGAATATGGAAGAAGGGAAAACTTTATGATGACGCAAAGATGGGAATATTATCAGACGGCATGAATAGAGGAGATTGGAATAAATAAATATATATTATATTTTTTAATACAATGATTTGTGCTCCCTTGATACAAGAGATCAACAGCGCTACCTTGTCACTATGACTAGCTTGCTCTTCACTCAGTGTGCTACTGCTTGTCTCTACACCAGAGTCTTTGGGTGCTGGCTCGGCCAAGGTGAGAGGATGATCCGGGGAGCCTCTACATGATTAGAAGCCATCGCTTCCCTCTGCCAGAGCCTGGAAAGCAAGGATAAAAAACACGAGGGGAAAACGGCAAAACACAAACAATGAAGCAAAAGATGAGATGCAATGCATTGCAGGGGAAGCCAGCACCGAGGAGCCCAGGTGGAAATAAGATGCATTTCTTGCGGAGCCTGAGATCTCATTTTGTTCTTATCAACAGCCCAATGCACTGCCTGTTGTATTTTGCGTTCTAATGAAAATATGGAAAGAAAATATAACTTTAAAGCGCAACGTTTCTCTGTGAAGTATTCTTATTTATTTCCACCTGAGGACCGGTGAGGGGCTCAAGAGGGCAGGCCATTTGGGCATTTTCCCAGGACACTCACCGAAAATGGGCTCATCTCGCTGGAGCCCCAGGGGTCTGCATGTGACGAAGGGTCCTGGTTCCCTGGGAGTCGGGCCGCTAGGCCACAAGCACAGTCTAGATGTTACCCAGATGTTGACACTCACCTCAACACAATTTTTCTTTCTATATTCTTATTTAACCTAACATTAGCATCACCACCAAACCCTATCTGTTCATCGTTCATGATAACCCCTCTTACCACTGTGCACCTTACTTCCCCATTCTCTTCACCTAATCCTCCCTCAAATCACACCCATACCATGGTTCCTATCTACTGTCAGCCGAACATCAAAACTCTCATCAGCAGTTCAACATCCCCTTGAGCTCACCTTTTTCACTGATTGCTCTCGCTTTCCATTCTCCACCTCCTCACAGCTTGTAAATTCAGGTGTTGATGCTATCTCTTCATCAGAGCTGCTCACGAGCGCTCGCCGCTTTCCTCCACCACCAGCAATCTTTGCTTTGATTTTGTGTGGCTTGGAGGTGGAGGGCGAACTGATTCAGATTGATCTGAACTCAAAGAATCATTTCGGAGCATGGTCTCCAGTTTCTCCCGCTTTCCTTTTGCCGAGCTCCCCTGCTGGCTCAAGTCGCTGGAGACGACAGGAAGCACCAGGAGCACTTATGCGTTGGGAAAAGATTACATTCCTGGGCCACACCGCGCATGAAAGGAGCCATTCCAGTGTCCATTAAGTGAACTAGTTTGGTTTCACAACTAACCGTTCGACGTGCGAAACTTTCCTAACCCGCGCGGCTTCTGACTGCTCAGAATACACTAGAGTTGCCTGAAAAATATCCATCACCTCGCCCCAGACCATCATACCGACTCTCACGATTTTGAAATTCCCCTCCTAGAGAGAGAAATATACGACGTCGAAAAATCTCCGCTAAGGAAATCGCTTTGTAAAAAAATTCCTCCGAACTAGCAAAGCTTTGATGAATTTCGTTGTCGGGAAATGCAAACAGGCATTAGCAGAGATGAACTTAGTCGACACCAGGCACTTATCGGGTTAGAGTGCACCTTCTTGTCCGAGGGTCTGAGAACAGTGGACGGGCCTTATCCCACGGAAAGTTCGGAGATCTGTCACGCCACCGGCGACATTGGCAATCAAAAGCTAATCACTTGCGTGGACGAAGCACCGAATAACTCGGTTGCGACTCGTCGTGGTGTATATACTGCCTCCACATACGCGCTGCAGGAAAATATTCCGAGTGCGTAGCACAGGCATGTCGCGCGCCGACAGTGCTTTCGGAATCGATCCCGTGAGACACCCTTCGTCAAAAGCCGAAGCCCGCGCAAGGAGGCTTGACAGAACCTCACTGTCGAGATGCTTATTTCATATTGGCTAAGAACGTAGGGCCTGGGATGAGAGGCGGTCCTCCCACTGCGGGTATGTTACCTCGGATGCAGAAAGGAAAATCAAATCAAGATCCATGAGTAGAGTAACCTATAAAACCCACGACAGACACTGCTGCAAAAAAAATACCTGTCTGAAACTCGGGGAAAGAGGAGAGAAGCATGGGCAACTTCGCAAGTCGGCGGAAAAATGAATAGAGAAGCAGAATCTACTGAAGTATTATATATACATCTAGACGCAAGAATAAATATACAGGGAGGTTCGCTAAGTCAGATGACATCACTCGTCAAAGAGTCTCATGATATGCAGGATACATAATTTAATGAACCAGCGTAATTATGGTGCGCGCCGTCCACACCAGTCGTGGATATTCTGCTCCTAATCTGATCAAGCGAGTCTTCCTGACCGCGCGCGCTTGATCAATTAGGTGTTGTCTAGCCCCACCGGTCTGAATATCATAATGTTGGACGGAAAACCACTATGCAAGAATAATATATTATCTAGTAACGTATTCCACCTCCCAACATCGGTAAATCTCGAGTGGTAACTGACACTCGAGAGCCAATTAACTTGGTATAATCTCTCCTCAAATGTAAGACTCCTTGTATAAACACAGCTCCTACCGAGTGCACAAATCAAGTTTACATACCGGAACAACTCGCCAGCCAAACCTGTGACGATGAGCAGTCTGCGGAAAAAAAGATAAAACTTACTGAATAACGGGTATCTAGTCTACTTCCACTACAATATAGAAAATCAATACGTATACCTCCATTGAACCAACGTTAGACTCCATTAAAAGTTGAGCTGGGATCAGAGTAACCTAACCGCTCGCAACCAGCCTCCCCTGGGAGAATAAATGTCTGAAAACATCCAATCGTATAAGATACGAATGTTCCAACGGAGAAATAGTTGGACCACGTAGAACAGAGTCCACTATCGAAGTTTCATTAAGATAACAAAAATTTACACATTGGCGATCCCGCACTTGGTACATTCCAAAAATTTATTAAAGTGGACATATTTCCCTTCCTCTCACTCACAAGAATCATCTCCAACATGTCCCCATAGTTACATTCCGAATCTGTTTCTTATAACTTTGTTCCGATCATTATTCGAGATATCAATATAACATTCACATTTAACTAATTACCAACCACACACTACTTGTATTTTAGATGGTTCCCTATCCTTCAAGGCGATGATCTAATACTTAGGTGTAGCAGGTAGGAAATAATCACTTGAAATAGTGAGTGGATAATGAATCGTTGGATACTCATCAAACTCTAAGCATTGCGAATCACTTGGTAACACACACTTAGCGCGAACGTGTTCCACCAAATTTTGGTCAGTGGAGAGTCCAATCCACAGACAGTGAGATATCCTTCACAGACAAAACAACAGTGGGGAGCGGAAGATATAAGCAGTAAGCCCTATGCGACACCATCCAGTGTTTACGATATACAAGATATTATTTTTGACAAACTAAAGGATCAAACACTGCGGCAGATGTAAAAAGAGGCAAAAAAACTTAAAATCGAAATTTTGTTATTTCAAAAAAATATAAGAGGTGTTGCCAAAAAATTTCTTAAAGGCTGTGAGTATGTGCCGTACAACATGACGATGTCAAAAAGGAAGTTGGGAGGTGATGGAGTTCGGCAGGGGAAAGAGAGTTTCATGGATCTCCTAGAGGAGGGATGTGGGCAGGGGGGGGGAGGGTTTGGAATATCACAAAACATGAGTAGGAGAGACTAGAACCAACAAAAACATAACACATTAAGAGAATAGTGTGTCTTGTGTCTATAACACTGACACCTCGTATTATTTCTGCCATAGTAGACCATGTCATTGTGGAACACAACGGCGCAAAGGATAATCTCGATGTTATGTAGAAATCTATGCAATTTGAATGATCCGTTGTCGACCCCAGCTTAATACACCTTTAGACTACCTCGACTCCTCCACAAGATTTAACGGATGCGTACAAAGGTCCCGAAGTCAAACTCACGTATGGGTCGATTCTACTCTCCGATACAAGTCTATAACATCGGTTTATCCAATTCTAAACAAACAAAACTAAACCAGACAATTGTAGCCCTAAACGACTTTAGTATACCAATCATCTTCATATATTCGCATAGTCATGGGACCGCATTACATATATCTTGCATAAAAATATGCATATTCTATTCTATACAATACTCAAAACTTCATTTTATACTCATTCATTAAGAACGAGGATCTTAGCTCATTGCGGAGCGTTTTCACACGGCCTGCTTCAAATTTCATAAGCCCAATAAAAAACAAGCCTCAAATGAGCTAAGATCCTCATCCTAATTTAATGATACCTCAGAAAAACGAAATGACGTCATATGTGATGTATCAGGTTTCATAAATTATCTTGCTAATGCCCGCGTGATCCCCGCAAACAAAATCAAAACAGCTGCCTAGTTCGCAGATAATGTATAGGCGATTTCCATAGCGGTGATATTGACGTCATTAACTTTTCTAGCAGGAATTCAAAAATCGCGAGATGGTTACTGTCTCGCCCAGGTATTTTACAATATATGCCAAGTTTCAGGAAGTTCATGAAAACTATCGCTGGAAACAAAAAGTCCACAAGAAGAAGATGAAAACAACACGTAGTAAGACTTAGAGATCCTCCACGAAGGATCTAAAATTACTTGATTTAGCGTCCCCGCCCGACCTGAGAATGTCCCCACCGGATTTTTATTTTTATTTTCAAAAAACCCTTTAAAACAAGTCTGAAGACGGACAATGTCAACGAGGTAATTTGACGATGTACGATGTTTCAGAAGTCAAGGATGAACAAATGATAATTTTGACCAAGTTATAAAAATGATCAACAGAGGTCGTACGAGTGACAAGGGTTATTAGCCGCCAAAATGTCGAAAACCCGGTTTCGTTCAAACAACTGTCAAAATGTTGACCTTTGCGTAACCCTTAAAGTCACAAAACAATTTGGGACATTAAAATAAGGAAACAGATACTGTCTATAGCTTATTGGAGTTAGTCGTCGAACAATGTCGAAAACCCGGTTTCGACCCACACTTTGAAAATTTGTCCTTTGTGGGCCGTGTTATAAGCAGCGTGACATGCAAGAAATCAGAGATTAAGATGCCTTTGGTTGCGCAAAACTTCCTCTTGGGAGCAATTGTCCAAGGACAAATATATTAACAAACGACATAAATCGGCCCCTATGTAGTGTGGCATTTGCGCACTCTCGGATTACCCATACTGATGAAAGGTAAAATTCACATTCGGTGTTAAAATTAGAGACAACAACTTTGAATGGAGGGATTTCAGCAGTCACCCCACGCGGCAAGTGTGTGCAGAACTTAAATTACACTCCACAGCCCAAATAATGGTCTTACAAAGACTGTAGGATCGTGACACCCTAGTCTAAAGATATTATGCATACAGAAAAATATGCTCATCTCCCTTAGGGCTCTCTTCCAACAGTTTGTGAAGTGGCATTTTGCTCGTCGATTCTATAGGTGATTCTTATTTCACAAAAATTTCAGAACAACTTCTAATATTCTTTGACCTTTGGAGCGCTTTGTGACCTTGACCTCTGTCACGAAAAATGTGAAAAGAGATCGGGAATACATGTAGAAACCTCCTGGAGGAACAGCCCTCACAACAACACAAATTCTAGATAATTTCATCTGGTAGCTACTGATCAAAATTACCCGACAATACCAGCAAGTATGCAACCACATAGATTTACCAACATTTCTCAAGTTCAACAATTTCTCTCTGTGCGGAGACCAGTGATTGAAGCCACTACCCCTTAAAAATGCGCATTTTTGGGTGTGGGCTCCGCCCACAAGCTTAGTGGTCCTTGATCATCCAGGAAAAAACAGCTAACTAACAGTTGAGTGATCGAATACATCAATAATCCAGTAGCTCAGCAGTTATTCGAAGGCTGATCGGGTATCAAAAGTTCGTGATGAGTTTATTGTGCTATCATAAACAAACCACATTCTACTTAGTGACAGAACGAGGACGAAAGGATCCAGAAATCTATGCAACTGATAGCGAGACAGACATAACGAAATCATAGGTTGGCACTCTAGCCTAAGATAGAGATGCTCTGCAGGCTGATCACTCAATGGTAAAGTGGTAAAAAAACTGTTCAAAATAAACAGACATTTTCCCGGCACCTAAAAACACCAAAGTGCCTTTAGCAACTCGATGCCTTTTAGGCTTTTAAACCCACCGGACAAACATCCCGGGACAATGGCCCCTTCTATCGGACACTGAAACAGTCGTATCACCGTCACTTATATGGCGCATTATTCCCCAATTACATATGCATCACGCAGATTTGTGGGTCTTCCGATTTATTTGCCGAGCTGCCCAAAACCAGAAACTCATTACAGTGGGTCAAACAATGAGGACCGGGCCATGGGTGAGTTGGTTGGCAGAGGACTGAGAGCAAGTTCACAAGAGTCATGGTGAGCTCGACGAAAGTATGAGCGGTCATCGAGGAATTGGTTTTGGAGTTATCTTACTCCATAGTAAAAAGTGATCTTCGATATGTTGGGTGCAGAAAGAAAGCAGCAGGTAATTGAATGACATCGAGAAATTAGTTTGTGAGGTAGAGACTCCAGTATTATATGAATGCTTATGAGGGTTCTGGCGAAGACAGTCTTTTCCTCCACAAGAGTGCCGAGGAATTTCATGTCACGCTGTGAAAACGAGTAATGATTGGGTATTTTCTATATGGCATGATGGAGCGACGATCCGTGCACAAATCCGAGTGCGATAATCCCATCGAGCACTAGCAGCCTACACTGTAGCGAACAAGGTGAACGTGATATGAGCAATAGATTCCTCGAATACGGTGACGAAATAGAGTGGAGTTGATGTGTATCGCGTCGTCTTTCTCCCGGTGATCATCTGGTATGACAATGTGGTTGAAATATACCGGTGCACTCGGCATATGTGGTCGTGATCCCTGCCTGAAGGCTGCGAAGGACGGGCCATGGAGTGGAGCGACAAGAAGCTGCTGGGAGGGTATCTTATATTGGTTTCTCAGGTGCACGAATCGCAAATGGCGGGTGTCACCAAGGATATTTCATTGATCACTTGGTAAAAAGACTCGAAGAGCTGTGTGTATATTTTTTATTTATGATCATTGTGTAAGGTGAGCTCGAAGAGCTATGGCGTTGTGACTACTATACAGCTCATTATATTCAAATCCGAGCGATCGGGCAAGACAGCTTGAACTACCTGTATGTTGTCAGTAGTCATTCTAATTTCTCTCTTGATCCGCTTGATAAAAAGACTTCCCAACGAGCTCTATGATATCTATACACCTATTATTCCCTCATCATGCATACTTCCATAGCATTGTACATATGCTACTAGGCATCTCTTCTTAGACAGTCTCTCGTCGTGGCACAATAACACTGCTCGTCTCCGCTTCTCGTGCTCTCTCTCATCCGCTGACATTCCGTCACTCCTCTTCATACACGATCCACCCATCCTCCTCTCTCCCTGCTGTATATTCTGACCCAAACCAAGCCACCTCCCCTCAAGCTCCTCTGCTCCCTTAACCCACCTCTACCCCTCTGATATACCTTCTCTTCGATCTATCCTTCTCTCTAGTTCCTTCTTCTCCAACACCCTGACAACCCGTTATCTACGAAGAAGCTCAAGCTTGATTCATCTCCTTTCCTGCATCAGCAGAGTGAAAGCAACATGTATCTGCCCTGACAATCTGCGTTCATCCCATTCCTCAAAAAGATGCATGGAAACCTATTCAGACTTCCATTTTTCACTGCTGATAGCCTTTTGGTCGTACCTTCCTAACTTGCCTTCTGACCATAATACCATTAGATGTCTTCTCCTCCAGCGCACGCCGCCACTCATTCATTAAAATTAATAAAACAAAATAAACTCCCTCCCTACCTGGAAAAATTGGAAGAGGGCGACTTGCAAACAAGTAATTTTATGTGCCTTATTTTAAGCTGTACTCAGGGTTCTTGTAAATTTTGAAGAGGAACTCTAAGACGGTGGTCTGAGGTGTGTTCAGTGGAAGGAGGGGCTACCAAGTAACGAGCCTGCCAAGTGCATAAAAGCACTCAAGCAAGCTGTTCCATTGGAAAACCTTAAGAACGGATGGTTTGGCAAGCGCTAGCTAGCGGCTTGGTAACTGAACACACCCTGCGCATTGGCTCTGACAAGAGGACTTGGGTGAGCCCTGTTTCGTGCCGAGTGGGTAAGACCTTCCCTCCCTCCCCCCTTTGCCCCCTCCCCCCTCACCCTCCACTCCAAGCTCCTTATTTGAGAATTTTTGGAAGTTTCATTTCGCTACAATTTCCTTATTAACACATTTTGTCGAACTGCCTTAAGTAAAGAAAATGAAATGCTCAATTACAACATTGTTTTTTTTTTCCATTCACACATGTAAAAACAAATTCTGACATCTTAACACTGATGGAGGTGCAGTAAGGTCTTATTTTGATTCATGTGATTAATGGAAAAATTAAAAAAGCATAAAAACAACTTTGGTTGACGTTTTTTAATGAAAACACCCTTACAACACGATATCTCAAAATATGTGACGAATTAGATGAAACTTGCCGGATAGGTGAACGTGTGCTGCCAAAGACTAATTGTAATCGACTTCGGCTGAAGATCCGGATGAGATCCGCATATCGTGAGATACAAAACGTAAATTTTCAGCCGGAGGAGGTAGGTATGCTCTCCCACCAAGTGTCGTTTAGTTGTTTTTCTCGTGATTCTTACCGTTGAGAGATGAATCTTGAACAGACATACCAAAACCTGATTCATTCTCACAGACAGATCCAAAAAGTCTAGAATACAAAGATTTTCCTCTTACATTTAATACTGAAATTTATAAACTAAAACTTCCTGATGCTCAGAGATAATATCTTGGAGTGACTTATACAGGAACATGGTGCATCTTATACTAGTAAAACATCCAACATTCCACATATACACTATTTCAGAACCATGACAAAATTATACATAAACTTTGTAATGCTGCTATGGAGAATAAAAAGTAACAAACAAAAAAATGAAACCGATTTCAAAAGACATTCACAAAACATATTCTAAAGCTGCCCTGCTGAGCAGCACAATGATCCTCCTGGTAAGTTGTCGTTCACTCTCTGCCAGCTCGCACTTATCTCTGAACCCCTGGAATAGCGTTCTGTATCGTTCTCCCGGTTGCCTATGGCATTCACCCGTGCTCTCTGAGGCCTCCTCTAATAGTCCGCAGTACGCCCTCTACTCACATCCTTCTCACGTAACAAAGATATAAAAGTCATGCCTGTGCGGCTTAGCAGCGTTCTGTGGCAGATTCATTGTCTTAACATTTCTCATTTGCACAGCTCCCTTTGATGCTGCCGGTCCTCCCTCGGCCACACATTTCCTTCAACTCCAATGTTACAACACTCGCGATGCAAGTAAAACCTGTTGCAAGTAATCGCTATAGGTTTCACGTTGGCAGTCTATATTATAATAAGTGTGTAATATAATATATATATATATAATATATATATATATATATATATATATATATATGATATATATACTATTTATAGATATTTGTGTTGTTTTTAATCCTCTGCTACAGACTTTCCTTCCCCTTCCTGCCTTTGTATTCTCCTTGAAGGCCCTCTGTGGTCTCGTGCGGAAAAAAAACGGATTTGGAGAAAGTTACAAAAAAAAAAAATTGTGTGTGTTGTGTGGTGGTATGGTGTAAGTATGAAGGTCGAGGGTGGTGAGCGACGGCTAAAGGCTGGCTGGATGGTGTGGATATCCCCATGCACAAATACACAAAGGCCAAAAACCCATGAAACTGAGTAGCCTGAAACTTTGCATGCATTCTGTAGCTTTGAGTGCGAACCTGCTTTAATGACAATGCAGGACGTATGACCATGGGCATGGGTCGGCCCATGGATGGAGGGAAGCATGGAAATGCCGATTGAGCGAAGAAGAAGACCTGGCCTAATGTGATGGTAAACCGCAAACCAGAAATCTTCGGAATAGTCCGCTCCCGACCTGCACGTCCGGTCTCGAGTGAATGAATTGCTATTTCTAGTTTAAGGCTAATCTCTCACCTCGATCATGCCTACTCTTCTTGTACCACACCTTCTCTCCCTGCCACCTTATATTCAACGCCCATGGTTGCGCTCTTCCGTCCCACATATCCCTCTTACAACTTCTATGATCCCTCACCTCTCTCCTAATCTTTTGTCTCACCCATATTTTCTACGTCTGTCCCATACCTGCTCATCTAACTTTCCCCTTCCCTTCGATGAGAGAAGAATTTTTTGAAGGAGATAACACGATTTTCCGAACAAAATAATCATTCACGTTAAGACTGAGGTAAATAATAATTATACACTGCATTTAACTGGTCACTCGAATAAAGTTTAATCGAGGCAACTATGCCACCACACAATCGTGACCTCAGCTCAGTTTCACTGATGCATGAACCAATGACCCGTGGACAAAAACCGGAGACCTAACTTCTAACTCAAAACATGTTGCATTCTGAACGTCTGGTAGCGTCGGAGAACGAGCAGGTCTGAGCGAGAGGAAATATGTAATTGAAGAATTACTGGAGTCCACCATTTTTGAGGGACTACAGAGATGATTCTTGCACCACAGCAAGCTGTGAGGGCCACAGACCCCGGACAATGAAGATACAGTCAGAAACAGAACCTGCTGGCACAAAT
>CM068968.1:65304835-65323971 GCA_035128595.1 Eptatretus atami | reverse complement strand
ACAAAAACTGTCTCCCATACCTCATGTCTACCAATTTATATTGCTGCACATCCACCACTGCCTGCACAAACTGCACCTTCACCACTGCCTTCACTCGCTGCACCCACACCACTGCCTTCACTCACTGCACCCATACCACTGCCTTGTACTCTCTCTGCACCCTCACCTCTGCCTGCTTCCATTTCATCCACACTTCACCCACAACACCACCTGCTTCTGCTGCACCTGCACCTCTGCCTTTACTTTCTGCACCCTCACCACTGCCTTCACTCACTGCACCCTCACCACTGCCTGCTCCTGCTGCACCCACACCACTGCCGCCTCCTGCTGCACCTTCACCATTGCCTTCACTTGCCGCACCCTCACCACTGCCTGTACTCTCTGCACCCTCACCTCTGCCTGCTTCCATTTCACCCACACTTCACCCACAACACCGCCTGCTTCTGCTGCACCCGCACCTCTGCCGCTTCCATTTCATCCACACTTCACCACACACCGCCTGCTTCTGCTGCACCCGCAGCTCTGCCTGTACTTGCTGCACCCTCACCACTGCCTTCACTCACTGCACCCTCACCACTGCCTGCTCCTGCTGTGTCCACACCACTGCCTGCTCCTGCTGCACCCTCACCATTGCCTTCACTTGCTGCACCATCACCACGCCTGTACTCTCTGCACCCTCACCACTGCCTGCTCCTGCTGCACCCACACCACTGCTGTCACTTGCTGCACACTCACCACTGCCTGTACTCTCTGCACCCTCACCTCTGCCTGCTTCCATTTCATCCACACTTCACCCACAAACACGCCTGCTTCTGCTGCACCCGCACCTCTGCCAGTACTTGCTGCACCCTCACCACTGCCTTCACTCACTGCACCCTCACCACTGCCTGCTCCTGCTGCACCCAACCACTGCCTGCTCCTGCTGCACCCTCACAGTTGCCTTCACTTGCTGCACCCTCATCACTGCCTTCACTCACTGCACCCTCACCACTGCCTGTTCCTGCTGCACCCACACCACTGCCTGCTCCTGCTGCACCCTCACAGTTGCCTTCACTTGCTGCACCCTCATCACTGCCTTCACTCACTGCACCCTCACCACTGCTGTACTCTCTGCACGCTCACCTCTGCCTGCTTCCATTTCACCCACAACACTGCCTGCTCCTGCTGCCACCCTCACCTCTGCCTTCACTCACTGCACCCTCACCACTGCCTTCACTTGCTGCACCCTCACCACTGCCTTCACTTGCTGCACCCTCACCACTGCCTTCACTTGCTGCACCCTCACCTCTACCTGCTTCCATTTCACCCACACTACTACATGCACTCTTACCACTTCCTACTCCCGCTGCACCCACACCACTGCCTGCCTTGTTGGTTGACCAAGTGAGTTTCACCTTAAAACTCCTTAGATAAGTGGAGGAGCTTAATTTTTAAGTTAAACCACTGATTACATACAGGTGAAACATATTATACTTATTTTGTAACCTTTCAAACAAATAATTTGCTCCTGAAGTGATTTAGGGTTAATTAGGTGAAGGGTTTGAATACTTTACAGCTGAGAATCATCTGATTTTTTTTTCTGTTAATCTAAGTTATTCACATTTTATCTTCATTTTAAAACTTTATCACTTTGGAGTAGTTTGTGAAGACTCTATATATTAAGTTTGACTTGAAAACATCATGAAATAAGCTCAGGTGGCATCAAAATGTGAAAACCGTGGATGGGGGTAAATACGTTTGCAGGCCACTTTTTTTTATTATCGTTTTTGACCCTATCTCTCAATGGTGAAGAATCACTTAAAATATTTGAGTGCGGTATCTGGATTCGGATCTTCACCAAAATATAATCAACTTGTCCTTGTCGCACATCCAACCTGTCTTACCTACTGGTCTGGATTTCCCTCTTACATGAGCATTTGAGCAAGAGCCTTCCTTCAATGTCCCTAACTCCTGCTCTTTCAAAATTTGGGAATGTGCATCCAATGGCCGGACGGATTTCCCATTGATGGATTTCTACGGTGCCTCCGCTGTAAGCTCATTCCATGATGAGCATTTCTCTCGAAATCCATCGATCTTCGCCCGACGCTAAACATCCGCAAAATATCTTGATGTCTTTTCTTTTGACTCCTCAAAGAGAAACTTCACATTTCATAAACTGAGGATTGTTTGATCTAATAACCTTTTACGGTCATTGTATGAGACAGACACTGCAATCCATAATAATAAATGTCTGTGTATCAGTGTGTCTCCTTCATAACTCCAAACCATAAAACCTAGCGGACCGAAACTTTGCATGCATACTAAGGGAACTCCAAGGGAGTGCATGAATGAAAACTGGGTATTTGGGTAAAGTTAAACACCCATTTTGAAGCTAATAAAGGGCTTATTAAATTAAAACAAAAAACAGACATACCCTTGGTCAGCCCGCGTTCACCTCGCAGGGGTCTTGATCCGCCATTTTGTTTCAGCCGACTCAAAAAGCCTTGGCCATTTTGCACGATGACCTCTCACGGACTAATTAAAGTGTGTAATCAAAATCGGTCTTCAGATTTGACGATCATAGCTGGTGGACTAAATAACTGTCTAAAATCTGGAGTGAAATCTGAAAATTTAAAGTAATTCCCAATTTTTATAATTAAGCATATTTATGCATGTACTTTGAGCAAGCAAGAGCTGTGATCCCTTCTATCTTAACTTTTTCTACTGTTCGGATAATTATATTGAGTGAAGAGAAGATGAAGGAATGCGCCTCACGTGTAACTTCATCGAGGGCAACAAAAATAATTACGATAAAGCGCTCGTCATCGAATGCCTGATCTTCGCGGGATACATCGCTGATCTCCTGCCAAGCCAGCCGTTCCTTATAATCCGTCTCGTTGGAGTGCTTGCTTGAGTGCTTAAGGCACTTGGTGAGTGCTCTACAAGCCGCTTGGTAATAGCTGCCTACTCCTCTGAGCTCCCAAGGTTGATCGGGACAAAACTTTATAAGATCACATTTTTACCACGATACACCATCTGAGGGGTTTTAGTCATTTTCTTATAATTCATAACTTATGAACACATGAACCACCACCTGTTGCAGGGAAGGAATGGGAGCCCAGAGGGAGGGGAAGGGATGGGGTGGGAGTCTTGAAGGGATGGAGTGGGAGGAGGCAGGGGCAGGGGTGGGATAGGAGGGAGAGGTGTTGGAGGGAGGGGAAGAGATGGGTGGGAATCCGGAGGGATTTGAAGGGGTAGGTGGGACCCTTTTCTCCAGAACCGCTTAACACATCGATGCAAAACTTCACGCATCTGATCGACGAGCCGTGCGGGGAACATATATTTGAATTTTTTTTCATATTTATCTTCATTGACACAATTTAGTCATAATGTGCACAAAAGTGGTCATTAAATATCCTAATAATCAATAAAGCTATGGATAATGGCAATGCATGTGACATAATAGGGTGCATGGATGATACGGGTAAATGGGCCATAATAGCAGTGGGCTATAATAGTAGCGTGTTCAGTTAACGACGGTATTTTTGCTCAGAATGAGCACATAAGGCAAGACTATGTGCTCTACCGAGTGCCATTCTAGTCGTTGAAGTCATTTATTGCCAGCTGTACAATGTGTTGATTTGATGCATTTTCTTGGCTAGAGAGACTTCGAGAATTCCCGATGGCTCACAACCACAGCTCGACTCAAGTAAGTCGACGGCCTTTCGATCGATGGCCGAAGGAGAACATTTTCCTTTAGTTTTGAATCAGTTAGAGGTGGAAGAGAGTCTCTTCAAGCTTATCAGTACCCTCGACACCCTCGAGCTTCTTTAATTCTTAACCTGGGTTAACTTAAGTCGTTATACCCCATAGGCCAGAGACGCTGTGGACATTTTTGTCAGCACCTTTGTCAGTCATAGACTGTCTGCTGTAATCAAGACCTTTCTTGGTTACAGTAAGGTTTGCTTGCGGTCCCTTTGTGGCATTAGGAATGATGAGCTGTAAAAGAGAGATAAAATGATGCAAGGATAAGGAGTCAATTATTGTGTACACCTCTTTCAGTGTTTTTCAATTTCTCCCAGGTTCAAGCTCATTTGAATCCCAGAAAATGGACCGTCCATCCATCTCTGTGACATCACCAGTCAGTCCTAGTCTGCGGGATGTTCCTCAAACACTTCCCGGACGCCTTTCGGTCAGAAGTAATGCAGCTCTTCACAACTCTACTTGTGTCACTTCTGTGTCACTCCTGCACCACCTTCCCCTTGACGCCTTTGAGGAATTGTGACTTTGTGTTTAGTCCTTCGAAAGCTTTGCACTCGGATTATCACTTAAAATTACAACTGAACCTTGTTTGAACACACACACACACACACACACACACCCACACCACCACACACACACACACACACACACACACACACACACATCACACACACACTTATCTGCATAATCTGATAAAATTATTGATGTAATCCACAGATCAAGTTGTGGTATGACAAGGTTAACTACCAACTGGTAGTAACGGTGCTTTGTGCCACTGAGCTCCCACCACGACTAGATGCTCGCCCCCGAAATCCCTACGTTAAAGTTTACTTCCTTCCAGATCGTAGGTAAGCTCCACAAAATACTACCTGGTCACTTAATTCGGATGGGCCTACCTATTCCATAGGCCTTGTTGTGGCGGAGAACTACCAATGCAAATTTGGTCGCTCCGATGATGTGACTTCCCTTTTAAACAGCGTGCAACAAAGCTGTGGGAAGAGCACAAGTTCAAACGGTATTCGCAGAAACTAAGCTCCGATCATAAGTGTTCACAATTACCTTCTTTAAAAGCCTCGATGGTAAGCCGTGAAGTGCTGTCCTGTAAATTGGTTCAAAATGCGTCTCCTTTTCAGTGATAAAAGCAAACGCCGTACAAAGACCTCTCGTCGGACGCTGGAGCCTCGCTGGGGACAGACTTTCGTGTACTGCCCGGTACACCGACGAGAATTCCGCGAGCGAATGCTGGAGCTCACGTTGTGGGACCAGCCGCGGGTTCCAGAAGAGGAAAGCGAGTTCCTCGGAGAGGTGCTGTCACGGGGTACCATTTGTATCGTAACGGAATCGGCCTGGCGTAAATCGTCCTCACGAGTACATGAGGTGTAACGGTTTCCCACAGATACTCATCGAGCTGGAGACCGCTCTTCTAGACGACGAACCACACTGGTACTCGCTACAGACGCATGATACCTCATCTCTCCCACTTCCGCGACCATCTCCTTACCTCTCACGCAAGCACGCGCAAGGCCACGGCACAAAGAAGTTACAACGTGAGTTTCACTTTGTCACTCGCTCATCGTCTCGGCTCGGATAGGAATGCCCAGGAAGGGGCGAAACGAACCGCCAACGGGGTCGAATGGACTCACAAGTGGCAAAGTGCAATGGCCATTGAAGTATGTTGTAAAATCTTACTTATTGTTGTGTTTTTCAATTTTTATTTGTCCTTCTGCAGGGAAAAGCTCCCAGGCTGGTAAAGCAGGTAAATATCCTTGTTCGTTGAGGCATGGAAAATTCATTTGCAACCCTCCAACGCAGAAACGGCCCAACGTCATTGGCTTGTCGATTGTACGCACAGTGTTGCTTGGCATGTTTGGTTTATCGCATTAGTTTGGGCTCGTGGGCCCAGACAATAGCGGCGGTGCGCTTGTGTTTTAGAGCATGAAATGTGCACCTTGCTGCAAAGTCACACACGTAACCAGCCAGGAATGCACGGCGATGCATGTGTTCGATCGGTAGTTCGACGACACGTTTGTAAAGTGAGTCTCTTTCCTGGTCTTTCTGTCTGGACTTACTTTGTCCTGTGCCAACGATTCGGAGCGTGTGTTTAATTACACCGAGGCTAGGCTCGTGAGTCTTAAGCGTGGCACCTAATCTCCTTCATCCTGTTGCTCTTCTCTCCATTGCCTCCTTCACTTACGCTCATCATTATCATCCTCTCTTTTGTCAAGCCCAAGACTTATTTTCTGGTTTCCTCATTCATTCCCTTCCTTGGTGCATCCACCTGCTTACCCCATAACCCCACTGACAGTGTGTTGCCTTTTGGCGTCCGTCTCCATACTCTTCCATGAGCCTCGATTTGTATTTCATTTTAGACATTTAGCCATGTTTCTTACAAATGGAGCCAAATGGTCTCACCACGACAGGTGCCCAGGTGACCGGGCGATTGTTCAGATTGCTTGTGTCCTAGTCCCAGCTCACAGAGTGTTGCACCTTTTGTTGTGTATGTTTATCGTTTGTAATACATAGCATGTAAACACTTGTTATCACTGTCTTCCAATGTCATCTTTTTTTTTTAAACTATTTGCCGTTTAAACACAATTAGTGAGTGTGTGTGTGTGTGTGTGTCATTGGTTGTTATCTCCATAATTGCGGGTTTGAGGAGGTGGAACGAAGCCCTCCCAGGACTCATAGTATTGACCTCCGCTTCAGTAAGGGATCACAGTTCATGGACCAAGCTGTTCAACTTTGTTGTTCTCAGAGTTTTGTTCCGGGGGCTCTGTTTCGGATCGTCACCGAACCCCGGACTGTCTCCACTTGTGGTTCGTTTGTGGTAATATTCCCGGGGATGGTTTTTAAAATCTCATTGAGGATCTTCTTTATTATTCCTGTTGCCCCATTTATCACTGGTGGTGAAATTTCAACACTCTTCAGCTTCCAAGATCTCTCGATCTCATTTTTGAGGCCCTGCTATTTGGTCATTTTCCTGATTTCTGTATTATTTAAGCCAAAATCACTGGGTACTGATATCTCGATCAGCAACGCTGTCTTTTCCTTTTTGTTCCTGAGTACGACGTCCGGTCACAAGGCTTTGTTTTCTATGTTCACGCTCGATGGGATCACCA
This sequence comes from Eptatretus atami, assembly GCA_035128595.1. Taxonomy (NCBI): domain Eukaryota; kingdom Metazoa; phylum Chordata; class Myxini; order Myxiniformes; family Myxinidae; genus Eptatretus; species Eptatretus atami. The sequence goes on along the minus strand of CM068968.1, from coordinate 65,317,111 downwards.
GGTCGTATGTGGGCAAGACGTCCCTCTTTTTCAATGATTGCCCTCGGTTCATGTTTCCATGGCTTTACTAGAACTGGGATGTTGAAATAATTTTATACAAATATGCCAATGAATCACTTTGTGTACTTTGTTGTGCCATTGTGTGTAAAGTTGTTCTGATAATAGTTTGTTACATCCCGAAAGCAGGTGACTCGTACTTTCTGTTTCTGTCTTGCTGAGCCTACACTTGTCCGTCTGTCTCAGTCCCACCATATTTTTTTATATCCATTGGTATGGTGTCCTTGATCTTGGTCCTTGTCCCTGCCTGTGGACCGTGGCCCGCAAGCTAGCTGAGCGGTTTTTCGAAGCTTCAACTTAAGGTTGAGTGTAAGGAGTGGAGTTCTATACTTCCGCATTGGCAACTCAGGGGAGCTAGCCGCTCAAACACCATTGTTTACAAAATGCGTGTGTAAATGTCACGCATTTGCGAATCTAAATGGAGTTTTTACAACACAGCCCCATGGAACAATGTCACAAAGTCCAACACAATGTAATACAAACAATTTACTTACATCATGGGAATGGGCTACACAGAAGGCAAAGCGATACAAGAAGTAAATCATGGAGGTACGACGACGGACTCAATTAATTAATTAATAATGATGGACTTTATTAACCTACTTTATAACTGCTGGCAATGATGACCAGGTACCAAGATGTCCCGCTTTGAGGAAACCCCACTTTGATCGGCCAATTGACTCTGACCCACGACGTTTATTATTATTCAATTGAATTCAGAATGGGATTAAAATAAATTTAATTCAAATCAGATGGAAGACCAAATCGGTACAGTCCTGCATCGGAGTCACCAGAAGGAACCCGAACAAGGAAAAAACCAAAGATTAAGTAATCAGGAGGAACCTGGTTCGGACTCGGGTTTCAGCCGCGACTCCTCGACCTTCAAAACCATCCAGGCACAGCCAAGTGAGCCTTATTTTTTTTTAAAATAAACAAAAAAAACACCTAGATTCAATTAATTTAATAATTCTGGCTGCCAGACCATGCGTCCGATCAGGTTGAAATTTAAAACATACATTCCCCATCACAACCTAGATCATAATTTTGAAGTTCCACGTCGATTGATACAGCGGTTCAAGAGAATGAATTTTTTTTAAAGATTTTCCTTCAGGCTTGGGGAACGTGTGTAAAGTTTCTCCTCAATCTGTCCAGCCATTGTGGAGGAGATTTTTGAAGTTTTTTTTTTGGGTAAATCCAATATGGCTGCCAAACCATGTGCTCTATGACGTCATAGGTGGGAAACGTTTTTTGGTTCGCTCATGGATAGGCGGTCATACCTGTAAAGTTTCACCTCGATCTGTTCAGCTACTTTGGAGAAGATTTTTGAAGGTTTTTTTTATTTTTTATTTTTAAAGAATATGGCTGCTGAACCACGTGACTGATGATGTCATCTTTTTTTTTTTCTGTTGAACAACTTATCCCTAGATGATCCGAAAAATTTCATACGATCAGACGTGCGTTGTATGTGTGCAATTAAGACGTCATAACGAAGACGGCTGTGAAATCATGAAAAATCACACGTATTCCCACGGGACAGGAGTTCAGTTTCATCTCTGGTGAAAATTTCGCGCCAACTGGCAGGTTGGAGAGAAGAGGGAATAACAAATGTAGATACGTACATTCGATGTACGCACGTACCACGTACACGGTAGGGTTGTGTGCTTCAAATGTGTTGAGGTTAGGGTGTTAATGTTGCTTCAGTTGAGGTTAGGGTGGTGTGGGCTTCATGTGTGAGGTTGGGTGTGTGTGGTTCATGTGTGAGGTTGGGTGTTGGGCTTCATGTGTGAGGTTAGGGTGTGTGTGGCTTCATGTGTGAGGTTAGGTGTATGTTGCTTCATGTTGTGAGGTAGGGTGTGTTTTCAGTGTGAGGTGGGTGCGTGTGGCTTCATGTGTGAGGTAGGGTGGATGGCTTCAGTGTGAGGTTAGGTGTGTGTGGCTTCATGTTGAGGTTTGGGTGTATGTGGCGTCATGTGTGAGGTTAGGGTGTGTGTGCTTCATGTGTGAGGTTAGGGTGTATGGTGCTTCATGTGTGAGGTAGGGTGTGTGTGGCTTCATGTGTGAGGTTAGGGTGTATGGTGCTTCATGTGTGAGGTTAGGGTTGTGTGCTTCATGTGTGAGGTTAGGGTTGTTGCTTCATGTTTGGAGTTAGGGTGTGTATGTAGCTTCATGTGTGAGGTTGGGGTGCGTGTGGCTTCATGTGTGAGGTTAGGGTATGTCTTCATGTTGTGAGGTTAGGGTGTGTGTGGCTTCATGTTGAGGTTTGGGTGTATGTGGCGTCATGTGTGAGGTTAGGGTGTGTTGGCTTCATGTGTGAGGTTAGGGTGTATGGTGCTTCATGTGTGAGGTTAGGGTGTGTGTGGCTTCATGTGTGAGGTTAGGGTGTATGGTGCTTCATGTGTGAGGTTAGGGTGTGTGTTGGCTTCATGTGTGAGTGAGGGTGTATGTGCTTCATGTGTGAGGTAGGATGTGTGGCTTCATGTGTGAGGTTAGGGTGTGTGTAGCTTCGTGTGTGAGTTAGGGTGTGTATGTAGCTTCATGTGTGAGGTTGGGTGTGTGGCTTCATGTGTGAGGTTGAGGTGTGGTGGCTTCATGTGTGGGTTTGGTGTAGTTGGCGTCATGTGAGGTTAGGGTGTTGTGGCTTCATGTGTGAGGTAGGGTGTATGCTGCTTCATATTTGAGGTTAGGGTGTGTGTGGCTTCATGTGTGAGTGTTGGGTGTATGTGGCTTCATGTGTGAGGTTAGGGTGTGTGTGGCTTCATGTGTGAGGTTAGGTGTAGTTGCTTCATGTGTGAGGTTAGGGTGTGTGTGGCTTCATGTGTGAGGTTTGGGTGTGTATGTAGCTTCATGTGTGAGGTGGGTGTGTGTGCTTCATGTGTGAGGTTAGGGTGTGTATGTAGCTTCATGTGTGAGGTTGGGTGTGTGTGGCTTCACGTGTGAGGTTAGGGTGCGTGTGGCTTCATGTGTGAGGTTAGGGTGTATGTTGCTTCATGTGTGAGTTTGGGTGTATGTAGCTCATGTGTGAGGTTAGGGTGTGTGTGGCTTCATGTGTGAGGTTAGGGTGTATGTTGCTTCATGTTTGAGGTTAGGGTGTGTATGTAGCTTCATGTGTGAGGTTGGGGTGTGTGTGGCTTCATGTGTGAGGTTAGGGTGCGTGTGGCTTCATGTGTGAGGTGAGGGTGTGTGTGGCTTCATTGTGAGGTTCGGGTGTGTGGCTTCATGTGTGAGGTTAGGTGGTGTGTGGCTTCATGTGTGAGGTAAGTGGTGTGTGTAGCTTCATGTGTGAGGTTAGGGTGTGTGTGGCTTCATGTATGAGGTGAGGGTGTGTGTGGCTTCATGTGTGATGTTAGGGTTGTGTGGCTTCATGTGTGAGTTCGGGTGTGTGGGCGTCATGTGTGAGGTTAGGGTTGTGTGCTTCATGTGTGAGGTTAGGGTGTATGCGCTTCATATTTGAGGTTAGGGTGTGTGTGGCTTCATGTGTGAGGTTTGGGTGTATGTGGCTTCATGTGTGAGGTTAGGGTGTGTGTGGCTTCATGTGTGAGGTAGGGTGTATGTTGTTCTTGTGAGGTTAGGGTGTGTGTGGCTTCATGTGTGAGGTTTGGGTGTGTATGTAGCTTCATGTGTGAGGTTGGGGTGTGTGTGGTTCATGTGTGAGGTTAGGGTGTGTATGTAGCTTCATGTGTGAGGTTGGGGGTGTGTGTGGCTTCACGTGTGAGGTTAGGGTGCGTGTGGCTTCATGTGTGAGGTTAGGGTGTATGTTGCTTCATGTGTGAGGTTTGGGTGTATGTAGCTTCATGTGTGAGGTTAGGGTGTGTGTGGCTTCATTGTGAGGTTAGGGTGATGTTGCTTCATGTTTGAGGTTAGGGTGTGTATGTAGCTTCATGTGTGAGGTTGGGTGTGTGTGGCTTCATGTGTGAGGTAGGTGCGTGGTGGCTTCATGTGTGAGGTGAGGGTGTGTGTGGCTCATGTGTGAGGTCGGGTGTGTGGCTTCATGTGTGAGGTTAGGTGGTGTGTGTGGCTTCATGTGTGAGGTAAGGTGGTGTGTGTAGCTTCATGTGTGAGGTTAGGGTGTGTGTGCTTCATGTATGAGGTGAGGTGTGTGTGGCTTCATGTGTGATGTTAGGGTGTGGTGGCTTCATGTGTGAGGTTCGGGTGTGTGTGGCTTCATGTGTGAGGTTAGGTGGTGTATGTAGCTTCATGTGTGAGGTTAGGGTGTGTGTGGCTTCATGTATGAGTGAGGGTGTGTGTGGCTTCATGTGTGAGGTTAGGGTGTGTGTGGCTTCATGTTTGAGGTTCGGGTGTGTTGCTTCAAGTGTGTGGTTATCTTAGAAGAAATATGAGACCTCATGGTGGTCACCACTGGCTGAAAAGGTCAAAGTGCCGCTGGCTGAGTTGAGCCTGATGAGGTTCAGAGGGTGTCCCGAAACGTCTTTGTTATGTCCAACATGTTCAGAGTGTGTTTTATTGAACAGAAGTTGTACACAACCCCGAGAGACAACCACCTAACAATATTAGCGGAGTTTGTCACCTTAAGAACACTCATGAATAAGACACTTGCGTATTAACCATAATGATTCTGAACAATGACTCATAACCTTTGACCTGTGCTAATCCTGATCACATCAATGAAATTACACCCATTTTATAGTGACCATTGAATTGTTCTGGAGCTGTATTGTCACTGCCTTAATGTAGTTCTATATGCGAGCACAAATTCACACCGGTACAACCTTGATGAGAGGTTGGCTTTGTGTGCCGCTCGTGGCCATTATAAATGAACACGTCACCTGATGGTGCTGGTTATGAGAACCACCGACCAATCCCTGGTTCTTCCCCCTCCCCCGGCTGTAGATAAATGGGGTGCTATTTTACGTTCATCAGGTTAATTCATGTCTCGTCACTGCTGTAGGGTCTCAATGAGTTAGCGATAGCGATGTGTCAGACTTTGAGTGTGCCAACGCCAGTCGTCAACTGTGCCAAGGTGGGTGCTTTGTGTTCATCACCTGCATGCCTGCTTGCTTGTCAATCAAAACGTGTTCCTGCTTTGCCACCTACGTTCACTCTCTTTCATTGGCTTGGAAAGAAGTCTTATGTATGTTCGCAGTTTCGGTTTATGCTTCTGGACCAAGTTGATATCGATCTATGTAAAAACAATAAATGTTAGTGGATGTGTGTGTGTGTGTGTGTGTGTTGTGTGTGTGTGTGTGTGTGTGTGTCTTCTCCATAACTCCAAAACCATGAAGCCTCGCGGCCTGAATCTTTGCGTGCATACGAAGGAACTCCAATGGAGTGCATGAAGAAAACTGAGTATTTAATTTTATACACCCCCCTTTTGAAGATAAATGAACGGGGTGCTCATCATGAAAAAACAAAAACGTGCATACCCCATAACTCTCAAGAAACCCTCCAAGGGGTCTTAAACCGCCATTTTGTTTCGGCCTGCTCAAAAATGCCTCGCCTTGAAACCACGATCGACGTCCTCTCACGGACTAATTAAAGTATATAATCGAAATCTGTGTTCGGATTTGAGGATTGGACCTCGTGGACCTTAGCCCAGGATGGTTCCCAATAGCCCAGGAGACTGCTAAGGCAGCACCAACGCTCTGCACAGAGTATGGTCCCAATGGATGGATAAACATCAATGCCATGACTTGTATCAGCCATATTGATAAATTTGTCCCTCAAGGGGGCAGATTGACATGACATGTGGCAAGTTAGTGGTGATGAGGAAAGTTCGAGCTTGGTAGGAATTGAATATGGGTTTTATTTTAATTATTTATTTTCCCCATTAAAGTGGTTAAAAATACTTTATTCACTGTCATTAACCCAAATGTGGCATCAGATGTGAAAAATAACTGTTGATTAACACGTGATAATGACCATGAAGGAGTCACGTGACCTCTCAAATGCGCTCATCGCAAATTATTCAAAACCCGAAAATCGTACAAACACAACCTATATATCAATTTGAAGGTAATGTTACTGCTCATCTAACGACATAACTCTCAAGGGTGAAAGACCCAGAGGCGGGGGGGGGGGGAGGGTAGGAAGGGGGAGGAGGAACCCACTGTTGCCTGGCAACACCAGGTACCTTTGCGAGTGCAAGAAACCCTCCAATTTTGCGGGGGTTATGTTCCTGGAAAATGCCGTGATAGTTAAAATTGCGATCATGGAAACCAAGGGCCAATGGGAAAGCAGAGGTTCAGTTTTCTGGACTTCGAGAAAATATCGAGGAAGGTGGACAGCAGCCAGAAATAAAGGCATCACAATTGAAATAAAGGCATCACAATTGAAATAAAGGCATCACAATTGAAATAAAGGCATCACAATTGAAATAAACACAGAAATATATATATATATATATCTTCTAAAATATAGAGCTCATTCTAACCACTGACTCACTGTCTGATATTAAAGATCAGTACCTTCCGGGTGACGTAGAAAGCTGAAATTTTGCGTGCCGATGAACATCGAAGCCGATACTCCGGGAAAAATCACAGAATCGTTGGAAAGTGTTCGGAAAGGTAAATATAAATAAATGAAAATAATAACTGCAGGTGAGCGACCCGAGACAATGTTGAAGCACGCACGGTTCGTTATTGTTTACAATGTGTAAGCATACCCCGTATATATATATATATATATATATATATACAGTACTAACGTTACGTGCTCACACTGTACTCTGCAGTAAATAGAAAACACAAGACATAGCTCGGGATGATGATGATGTGAGTGGGGGGAAGGGGAGCGGGGAAAGGGGAGCGGGAACGGTGATTCAGTGAAAGGAACAGCAGCATGAGCTTTATGACGAAGGCACATGAAGCGTTGCCGCAGAGTAGAAGGGTAACGCGATCCTTAACCACCCTAGCTTGAACCACGATCTTCCCTGCTTGGAGAGCAAGGTACGAGATGGCACCGTCTTCCAGAATATTCCTGTCTCGTTGGAGTTAAAAACCTGTTCCGTTATAAATCCCTTCGCCTTGATATGTTTCATAAGCTGTGGTTGAGGATGAGTGTTTGAGATCGGGGGTCGAGTACGGGTGTCGGAAATTAAGGGTTTTGGAATGGTGGTTCGAGTACGGGTGTCGGAAAATGAAGGTTTCGGAATGAGGTTCGAGTAGGGATATCAGAAAATAATGATTTGGGAATAAGTTTTGAATACGGAGTTGGACAATGGTTTGAAAGATAATGAAGGTTTGGGAATGAGGTCTGAAGGAAAATCAATGTTTAGAAATGAGGAAGAGTACAATGGGGAAGGTTCAACCTCCAATCATTGACCCCGTAATGGCGGCCCACAGATGCCGCATTTTCACCTCGAGCCAACCGATTTAACAACTCGATCTATTCACCCAACGTCGTAACCTCTCTCTGCCCTTTGGCACAACTAGCATTGTCCATCGCTTTACGTTTGGGCTTATTAAAAGCGGTGCGCGAGAAACACCACAAGGCTCAGAATGGAAGCTAATCGTCCACACACGATGACTCATCTCGGCTCAAAAACCACGATTGGTCGAAATGAAATCCCACGACAACGAAATTTGAACACTGTAGGTTGCCCGCGATTGGTTGAAACCCGCGATATTTGAGAATTCACCGGATATGTACAATATCGTCTTGTTGGTATACTCGTCTCAAATGGTCGTTTACTTCGTGGGTTCAATCGATGAAGGATTAAGGTTCCACAAGAAGTTGTCATCCTGAAGATTTCCCAAAAGTCGTATCCGGGTAATTCTGCACGAACTCCACCACAAGTTTCCAAGTGCATTGTTCGAAAGTGTTCGTTCAGCCACTGGGTGCAATCACCCTGTCGACTCACGTCGGCTGACACTTCATCCGCATTTGGTTCCGTGGCTCGAAAGCCGAACCGACCGAACGCTGTTCGATTTTCACAGTTATCGTCCTCCTTCGCCTGCGTTTATGGCCTGGCGGCGGTCGCCCATTAGTACTCAGAGGATCGCTTCACCCCATGGCTTGTCAGACAAGTGCTTTGTCCATTACCTCACTCTCGTGTTCCTTTCGTAATAACTTGAATTGCCGTCAAGACCACAAGCATGATTAGGGTAAAACTAACCTATCTCACGATGGTCTAATCCCGGCACGTTCCCTGATATTGGGTGAACGGTCCCATGTTTTACAAACTCCGCTTCGAAATGACACGATGAGCGGACATGTTACATGAAAAATGCACAAACATCAAGGAACGCAATGTCCTTCACCCGGGACGTAAAACTTGATGTCCGGTCTCCGTTGTGGACGTTACAGGTCCCACGGTACACGTGTTCACCACCTTGTGACGAAACCCGCTTCACAAACCACCTTGTCGGCCCTCCCGTGATGCACTTCATGACTCTCACTGCAGATGAGATATTTATACAGTCTCCGAGGGAAATGTGCGTAAAACTTAGTTTTGTCCTCCTGTCAATCGATGTATCAGCCTCATTTTATTGTATTGTTGCACTGCCATGGTTGGCGGCCAAGTAAAAGCTGGAAAGATGGAGGCCATCCTTGAGCGCGACTGTCTCTGGCTGTTGCAGATCATCGGGGTGCGGCGAAAGATTCCAGGGGGATTACCCTGTCCGTACCGGAGCCCCCGACCACTTCTCGTTTACGCTCCCGCTCCGTCTCGCCATACCGTGGGGAACGGACGCGCTCTCGATGCCCAAGCGTTCCGCCTCAAAGGTGTGTCCATCGTGGATGAACTGTGGAATGTTGTGGTGGTGTGATTCCTTCCTATGCTACGATGTTTACACTGAAGGTGATGGACGTTTTTGGCATTCCAGCAGATACACCGAGCATCAAGGTCATGGGCACAGGTCACGATCACCCGCGGGCAGGTCAGAAAGGTCACGGCCTGAAAGCTGCCATGCTACGGAGCATGAGAGGTATGGAAAAACGCTTTTAGCAAAAACACCTACCTGTTGAGAATGTTGATCAGAGTGTGAGTGCAGCATTTAGATTCTCATTCTGTGCACACACTCGGCCTCGTTCACGTAGTCAAATGTTCCTGGTGCTGGAACGGCTTCAGTTTCGGCTTCTCGTGCCAAAATCCCACCTTCCATAAGGGATGCCTGCCTTCAACCAGGCCAGTGAAGTGTGTCTGCAGGATGTTATCCCTTCTCATCCCAGCACGGGTGGAACGGGTTCATTGGTCTTGTAATTTCATCACGTTCACAAACTTTGGCCATCGTTCTCTCAGCCCCTTGTAACCTCATGTAAGACAAAATGGCAGATGCAGTGAAGCCTCCATCTTGGCGTTCTTTTGAGATTGAGGACTTCCTGTCATTGTCGGCAGAGTGGAACGTGCAGGTCGAAGTGGTTTCAAATTTTCGGAATGACGATGTGTTCAGTCGCATTTCAGTGCAGCCATCATCCAATGATGGACATTGTTCTTATGAGTAATGTTGGGATAAAATGCGAACCCTGAAATGTGTGCACAAGCGAATGAAGGACCATGATGGGAAAAGTAGAGTAGCACCAAAGAACAAGCTGCTACTAGGGAAAACTAGACACCGAGCTGTTAGGATTAGGCTAACCCTAATCCTAACCCTAACCTGAACAGCCCAGGAACAGGCCTGCAACGGCTCGCGCTTGTGACGCGTATGTACGGTCATGCAGTCGTGTCGTTCGCAGCTCGTCAGGAAGGAATACCTCAGAACGGTTACGCCCCTCGTAGCAGAATACTTCACAATGTGAATGAGGCTACAGATAATTAGGCCTGAGCGCCAGGATGTTAGATTGGCCACATGTTTTGGGCCAAGTGACCCTTCACCTGTGCCTTCGTTGTCTCTCCGGGACCTATAATTGTTGGAGAAGTGCTGATGACGAGGAATGTTAAAAATGCACAACCATAATCAGATGAAAAACGAGCTTGTTCACAGCCGGAAGTTTTTACAAGAGACGAACTGAAGGATTTTGTGCATAAAGATAAAGAACCTTGCAGCACTTGTCCGATCAGGAAAGGGGGATAAACAAAGATGGTTGACTTGCTCTACGCCGAGGATATTTCAATGATATCTACGCAGAGGTCGTTATTCGGGATTCCAAACTTGCCACGTTCATACCCAGCATCATCGTTCTCCATATTGTGTTGCCCGCAGGTGTACCAATCCGTGCTCCCATGAGATTGGTGCCTTTTGATCTGTGGTCACCACGACACACACACACACACACACCATAGTTTTTAATTGAAGGTCCCATTTATCACCCATTCCTATCAAACGTGTGTGTGTGTGTGTCCATTGCAGGATTCCTACCAGTGGTGCCCGATTCCGCTCCCGTTCCATCGAGTGTCCGGACAACTTGCCTCCACGACCGCTGACGTCCGGCGCTCCCGGAGGATCGGCTCCTCAATCCCCCTCCTCCTCCCGGTCTGATTTTCATTGGATATATTTTTATATTTAATGGGGGCACGGATTGTCAAGGATGGTTGGATTCGACGTTTGTGCATTAAACAAACCGACTATCATCCACACCAAATTAAATCCCATTAACCTTTGTGGAATCCATGGTCGTGCATGATGTAATTGGTCAGTATGTTTAGGTTCGAAGAACCAACCTCATTGAGCCAATGTATTTTAACCTCCTCAGTGCCTCCTTTTTTTTAAACCTCTTTTTTTATATGAAATTGACACTCCAGCATCAGCGCGAGACACCTCTGGTGCGGAAGTTCAGGATACCGAACATGGAACTTGCACCGAGGATTCTTAACAAATGTAACACCGTGGTAGACAGGTTAATTTGTTTTAAAAAATCTAACATCGTGGCTCATGGAAGAGTGAGGAGAGGGAGGGTAAAAAGGCAACAAACTGGTATTGGGGACATTGGGGTCACATTTGGACACGATAAGCGAGGGAATGAACGAACAGGGAAAGAAGGGAGGAGGGGACAGTAACCTGCAAGTGGGAGGGTTGGTTAGGGAGGGTTAATGGGGAGAGAAAGGATTGTGGGTAGGGATGGGGAATGCCAGTAGGTGGTGTTGCACAACCTGCTTAACGCCACGGAGGGGAAAGTGTGATTGAACACCATCCGGAAAGTTGTTACACAAACCAGAAAAAGGAAACTAGATTTGAGTTGTGCAAGGAGTCTGGATTTTGCAGTTTTAACCAGGTGGGGGTTACTAGAGGAACCCGTGAATCCTGGAGTTGATGGGGGAGGGTTGGAGGACTGAGAGGATGTAATGAACAATGGTGTAGAATAGACGGAAGAAAACGGAGAGATCATCGACCTGCCTGCGATATAAGAGCAACAGATCTTGTGCTTCGGCATCATCACGAGAGATTCCAATAAGATTTGAGAGCTTTAGATTCCTCAGAATCCAGGACAGACGGATGTGATGCACTGGGGTGCCAGCCAATAACAGAGAGCACTAATACATTGAGCTCTGGACAAAGGCCTTGCAGACTGAGAGTTGTTCTGATTTTCCAAGGAAAGACTTTGATTGACGGAGGATGTCTAGTCTGTTGCTGTCTTTAGAGGCCGGCTTTGCTATGTGGTCGACCCAGAAGAGGTCATGGCTGGTGGTAAGGCCTGGAAGTTCAAGAGGCTGAACCTCTTACAGTGGATGACCCTGGAAATAAGTGAGTTTGTTTTGACGATCCATCTGGATATCACACAGAGGGAGATTGAGATGTTCCAGGATTCAAGGATTTGTTCCATTGATCAGACCAGAATGTAATAAATTACAGATCAGAAAAGTGACGCAGCTACTGTCTGCCCATTAGTGCGATGGAGGTACTGGACGACACAATGTGAAGTCAACTGTAAAAAGAAAGAGAGGGTTTTGCAGAGCATCGACGAGGTCATCTATCTATAATTCCAGCAATCTGTGTGTGTGTGTGTGTGTGTGTGTGTGTGTGTGTGTGTGTGTGTCTGTCTGTGACTGCTGTTTCTCGACAACCACTGGTCCGATCTAATTGAAACTTGCCAGGTATATTTCTGGGGCCCTGTGGATGTGCCTTTTCAAGGTTTGATATTAATTGGACAAGTGGTTCCCAAGTTATGGCCATTTATTTACCAACCAATGACAGGACACGTTGCTGCGTAGGCGTGGCCGATGGGGAAAGGGTGCCTTAGTTACCAATGACAGGACACGTTGCTTGGCGTTTTACGCCCACAGTATCTATCTTCTATCTATCTATCTATAATTCCAGCCATCTCTGTTTGTTTGCCTTTCAAAAGACTTGAAATTAATCGGACAAGTGGTTCCCAAGTTATGGCCAA